>CAHIKZ030005524.1:692500-822500 GCA_903632075.3 Acanthosepion pharaonis | reverse complement strand
GGTACGTAAAAATTCGCCTTCCTTTCAACCGGGCACTGATAGCTCAGGGGTAAAATCTCTGACTGATCCCAATCGTGGTAACCGGAGGTCTAGCCACACTGATGAGCTGTGATACAGCGAAACAGTCTGTGGATATATATATATATATATATATATATATATATATATATATATTGGCATTGCACTTAACTTTTTGAAGATCAAAGTTGAGTGGAAAGCAAGAGGCCGAAAGAGAGATCCACATAGCATAGAACTTACGGTTTTATGCTAATATTTTCAACAGCTGTATATTTCTAATATGTGTGCATATTAGAAGTAGACAACTGCTGCTGGTAATCTCATCATTTGTGAGAGCCGAAAATGATCATGTGTTAGCCTTTTTGTTTCAACATTAAGAAAAAATATGAAAAATTTTAGCAATTAGGGAAAATATTTTTCCTACATAGGCATTCTTTGGAATAAATATATTCTTTTAGTAAAATATACATTTCCATAATTCCTGTACACATAAATGATTAAGTTATTTTTTAGATATATTATGAGAGTTAATAACTGTCAATGAGTTATGCGAGAATGTAGAATATATACTATTTTCTCGGAGCCCACAATCTCTGTTCATATTCTACTGGCATTTGTCAGTAGAACCATATTACTATCGATTCAAGTTTCTTCTTTATGCGCGAGATGGATGTGCGAGTGGTGTAACGGAAAACGGTTGGGAATGAGAAATCGGAGAGCCGAGTTTGAATTCCCGCCGAGTTCGTTACATTCACTTACGCGCAAATACACTTAGGAAAGACATGAACCCAGCTCTCCTTTAATGTATGGGTTAAAAGGCAGGACAGACTCGGTTCTCTAGCCGTGGTTTGGTAATCAGTGTAGAAGGACAACTCTGAATTCAAAAACGTAATGACGAAAAACACGGGTTGCTCTTTGGATATGGTCAATGAATTTTGGATTTGGTCAATGACAAAATCTAACAGATCAGTTTGTGGTATTTAACTTCAACCGTGTCATTCAAAATAAAATAAAAAAAACAAAACAAACTTACATATACGACAATGGATGAGACTTGATTATTCCGAGTTTAATGGAAAATGACATTAAGTATATAGTCGTGTCTTGTGTCGCCTAAATGCTTATGGCCATATATACCGGTTTTTGTACAATCATCGAAGTTAAGCAACGTCGATCCTGGTCAGTACCTAGATGTGTGACCACTTGGGAATATCAGGTACTGTAAGCTCAGATTTGCGCGTGGTGTAATGGGTAATGGCTCTGAATTGTTAATTGGAGAGCCGAGTTCCAATTTCAGTTGTGTTCGTTATAGTGCAAATGCCCTAGGGAAAGGTATGAAACATCACTTCTCTACCCGCTCTGGGTTAATTAGTAAAACTTAATTATTATCATTACCAGAAAAACCTTCTAAAATCTAAAAATATTTTCGAATTGTTTCAGTTAGTATAGGCGCAACCTAAATCCCTATTATGACACATTTAGTTGGTTAGCTGATTGTTTAGAGGCATGTCAACCTCTTTGGGTTATTTAATGCCGAAATCTAAATATTTTAAACGTAACTGTATGCCTCCAACTACAGATAAAATGTATTGTTTGTCATTTTGATATAAAATGTATTGTTGGTAGTTCTACTATAAACGTATTGCTGGACACTTTAAAAATATATTGGCAATTTCACTATAAAAATGTTTTGCTAATAAGTTTTTAATATAAAAAAGTATTGCTGGTATTTTTTGCTATAAAAATGTATTTTTATACTTTCATAGTTTTGTTGCTGTTTGGAGGTCAATTATTTGCCCATAGCTGGGACCCTAACAGGTACTACTACGAACCCGGGTCACGGCGGACTTGAGAACTAAACTCCTGTGAAGAGTTGACTACTATATAAAATTGATATTACAGAAATCCTTAGCACTATTAAAAAGATAGTTATTTGTCGTCATTTTGTAAGGCATGAATAAAATAAAAAAAATGCCTTTTCCATTTACGATAAATTTTCTAAAAATAAGACATTGTTATAACGGATTTTACGAGTGTAGTTAAACTACATCCGGTAGCAAGGCATCTGATCGGGAGATTAGAGGTTTTGAGAAATGTGGAACCACCTGTTCATTGCTGTAGTTCCCAGGTTCACCCTGATCCAGTGGGGTGGCATGTGTTAAGATCCCAGCTATCGGGAAATAATGAACACTACCACACAATAATAAAATAAAAAAACGCTATGAAAGTATAAAAATACATTTTATAGTATAAATACCAACAATACATTCTTATATATATATATATATATATATATATATATATATATATATATATATATATAATATATATATATATATATATAAAACCTACAATACGTATTTATAGTAAAACGTCCAGCAAGGCATTTTATCTATAGTTGAAGAGATAAAATTGTGTTCAAAATATTTAGATTTCGGTATTAAATAACCCATGCCTATAAACAAAACAAACGAAAAAAGCTAGTCTGAGGCACGTTATTTCTAAATCCATCGGGTAGTAGCTGAGTGTTTGGAACCTTAGTGTCCCGGCCATGGTTCGAATCACACCCTGCTGGATTTAAAACGAGGTGACGTCTTGATAATATGGGGAAACGATGTCCTTTTTAACTACTATTTATAGTAGATTACTTGCTCTTTCTATGTAACTATAACTAAAGTTTACTCAGCATAGTTGAAATATAAACTATAAGATGTCTCTTTGGATGGGGAATAAACACGAATGTACCTGATGCGCTAGCCACCAGTGCAAATGTTTATAACAGATAACGAGCTACTAGCAATTATTATTCGTAAAGAGAATTCAGGTTATTTTCAGGTTTTTCTGATGATTAATTATATGTTAACGAGCAAGATTAACACGTTGGAATTTTAGAAGTCTCAGGAACTGTTAGCTTTATTTCTTAGGATCTACAACTGAAAATACGCTTTGTCAAGAGTTTTGACAAGACAAACCTGAATAGCAGACGTTGTGAAAACACGCCATTTGTGAACTTCAGTTCAAAGCCCTGTCAGATAACACCGAATCTAGTTACGCGGTAATAAATATAGAACATAAGAAATACTGACCTACAAACTGATATATTACTGGTTCTGTGTATAATTTTGAAAAAGAGTATTTACAGAAAACGCTCGATTTAACGGACTTTTGAAAAGTAAGGTGTGCATTAATGCCAAAAGTCCGTTAAATCCGAATATAATAAGAATAACCATTTTTATATTTATACATAAAATAGCCCTATATAGCAATATACAATATTATGCAATATGAAATAATTAAGAAATCCGTCCTGGATATGACGATAAACTACATCTGGCAGCCAGGCCTCTGATCGAGAAGTTTTGAGGAGCGTGGAACCTCTTACTTGCTGTTATTCTAAGGTCCATCCTGGTCTGGGCTGGCAGCACCTGTTAGAGTCCTGGTTATGGGCAAATATTTAATCCTCAAACTGGGGTCAAAATACTATGAAAGAATAAATATTTTTACCGTAAAATACCAGCAATACGTTTTCATAGTAAATAAAATGTCCAGCAAAATATTATTGTAAAATAAATTACTAATACCCACAAGAAAATTAAATTTCGGTATTAAATGACCCATAAGAAGTTGATATGCCACTTAACAAACAAACAAATTAAGAAGTATATAAAATTTAATCACCTTTCTGGCGGTTTAGTTTTGAGTTTCTTAACTTTTCTTTGGGAGATGACTCCAACTCTTATCTGAAATCTGGTATGAACAGCTAGGTTCTTCTAAGTAAATTTTGTAGCGGTGTTACTATTTTATGTAGAGAATTCCTTTGATCAACCTGGCCGATGCTGACCCCCAGGAGAGTAACTCATTGCGCCTTCTAGGGCTAAGGTTTTCCGCTGACGTGAAGTGGAAAGATTATATTGAATAAAGTGTTAGGCCCGCTGTCAGAAACAAAAAAAATGATTCACTCTGTCGTGCTAGACAATTATTCTCGCGAAAATCTATCTTACACACTTATAAATCTACCATTTTTCCATGCATTGAATATTGCTGTTACATCAGGTCTGGTGCTTCTGTTATGTATTTAGAGATTTTAGATAGGATCCCGACATTAATTTTCAATGTCATCTGTCCTGACCTAACATCTTGGCTTCAGTCGCTTTTACAATGTCGTGACGTAGCTTCACTGTGACTTTTCTGTAAATATTTTAATGGTAATTGTTCTAATGAGTTTCCCTTTTTTGTACCTCGACTTTAAGAATTTAAGTGAAGTATTATTTTGGCAGCCTGGTTTCGTCATTTTACAGTTGATATTAATAGATGTAAAGTTCTGTGTTAATAGTTTCTTCTCTCGCACTTCCCGCTGGCGGAACTCTCTTCCGGCTTCTTGCATTCCAGTCTACTTGGTCTTATGTTTCGTTTCTCGTATTCTTTTATACCTAGCAACCCTTGCAATTTAGTCGCTTTATTGACTTGCTTGAGATGGAATTATTAAAGAAAGAATATCACTAATATTGATGAGATATATTTTCTTACGTTCGATGTAGTTATGGTGATAACATTGTGAATAACACACGCACTAATAGTACTTGCACGATAATACTCGCTCGAATAGTAGCCACCGTATTGATCCGAATAAAGAAATATTATAGCGGATAATTTTATGATCAGAACAATTTTTTGTTAGACACACGCTACAAAGTCTGTTGACGAGAATGAGCATTTTGGGCGACAGCCGACAGACATGACACCGAAAAAAACAAACAAACAAACCATGTGTCGGTCGTAGGCAAACTATCGTTTATAGTTTTCGTATCGTAAAAAAAAAAGATAAATTTAGGATGTGCGTTGTAGTGTAATGGATATCGGTTCGGAGTGTAAACTCGAAGAGCCGAGTTCGAATCCCAGTCAAGTTCATTAGATTTACTTACGGGAATACTCTTGGGAAAGGTGTGAATCTATCTCTTCTCCACCAGCTATGGGTTGAATAGCAGCGCAAACTAGGTTCTTTAGTATTGGTTGGCAATATTGGTTCTGCAGTCTACTGCAGAAAGAAATGGCAACCTACTGCGGGAAAAGAAATTGCCTCATCAGTCATGTATCGAAAGATACATGATCGCCCATAAGTGTCTCACGTATGGCAATTAACTGACTGATCGTAAAATTATTGCATGCAAGGTGTAGCAAACCACTCTCATTCCGTTCGTATTCCATTGATGAGATGTAAGTTCCACTCAAGCCGCCTCTTCTCACGAACCGCTGCTTTGTCAAACCGACTCCCAAGAGGATGCTTCCCTGTTCGCTACAGTCTTAATCTTTTCAAGTCTAGGGTCAACCGTTATGTTCCCCACATATGCCCCATGAACTGTGCCTCTTACTCTGAACCCTCTACCTTGAGTGGCTCTTGGGCTCCGTACAGAGGGAATATCATTGTAAACAAAAAAAAGTTCCAATTCACTTTTAGCGGACAGGATTTTAAATATGTGCAGTGAATGCTGATAAACGACAGGAAACACCATCGTGTCGTTGTCTGCAGGGGGCGGGGAGGACTCAAAGTTCAAAGGAGATATAATTCCCGCCAACTTTACCACTAAATTTATAAATCATAGATTTATAGCTATGACCTTGAAACAAAGTAGTCGTCGTTACATGCCAGCATAGTCACAGACGTATCAAGTTAACAACAACGTCAACAGCATTTCCTTCAGGTTTTATATTTTATTTTTATGTTTTTGACATTCAAGGCTTTGTCCACAATGAATATAGACCCTATGTTAAAACTGTAAACGGAAAATTTTTACAGCGAAGTTTTGAAGAGTCGAAGAACTTTCGACGCAAACGTCCATATAAAGTTTCAATGAAAGAAATCTCCAAGATGGCAACATTTCCGTTAACAAATCATTCACTGTTCTACTATTTCTCCTCCCGCCCACCAACCTAGCAACGGCCTGCCCGAGTCTACCAGACTGCATTTTACAAAGATGAAATTCTGATTGAAAGGCTATCCTTTTAAAATAGGGCGCTCAACAAAAATCGCGATACTTAAGGTTTAAAATTAATTTTTAAAAAAATGAAAAAGCTCTCCAGAAGCCTTCATTTTAGCTTTAATTGAAAGCTAAAGGAATAAATTTAGTCTTTCCAGTAAGCAAAATACTCCGGTGTATTTCAAACAGAAATTATATTGATTGGAATCGATTTTCATTATTATTATTATTATTATTATTATTATTGCTAAAATAGTCGTCTTTATTAAAAGATCTTCCAAAAATATTAAAAGATCTTCCGAAAATAAAATAAAAACTTTTCTGAAAATTTATTTGACGAATTATTAGCTGTTTTAAAGTACAATTAATCTGATTTGAAATTAATATTATTTACGTTAAGTTTAAAATACCGCAGAAATGATTTTTTTAAGTAAACAGTCGCATTGTTTTCAACCGACAGTAGCCATGTTTACGTCTTTGACGAGGTGATGATAGATTGATTGTTGTTCTACCAAGACTTTATCTGTAAAATATAATTTTAGAAAATGACGTGCTCGCCTTTTTATATAAGTTTTAAGTAATCAGTAATCTTTAAAATGTTGGAAAATATTCTCCATAATCTAATTTTAGGAATGTTGACTTTAAATTTACTATAGTCATCGCTCTTATTTTCTGATAATGTCCTGTATAGGTCGCCCGTACTTTCAAAAATGGCCATATTTATATACATAAATAATAATAATTGAAAATTCTTTTAAAAATCTAGGTGTTTTAAGACTGGTATTAAGCTCTACCATTTAATATTAGTAAATATAGTTTTCACTTAATAATAATATAATCCAAAAGGCTGAAATTAATTCAGAATTTTAAAAGATCTAAAACTTAATAATTTTTTCTAATTAAATTTCAAAAATAATAATTCTTGTAAAAATTCATTATTCATCGAATTTTTTTTTCTTAAGTCAATAGTGTCCTTAATATAGTTTTTTTAAATTTTTTTATAAAAGCAATTAAAAGCTTTTCTAATTAAATAATTGCATTTTTTATTTTAAGATTCAGAGCTGATTTTCGGTAAATGGTAAATTCTCCAAGGACTCCTGATTTTAGCTAATATAACTATAAAGAAACTGAGACTTTAATTTCTCGAAATTTCATAAAATTAAGCAAGTGGGGTAACAGGTGTAAAAAAAAATAATTTTACCAATATTTTCTAAAAACAATTTTTTTAAATAATTTCATTCATTTGTAAATTAGTACTGGAAATTTAACTAAAATCCCATAATCATTTGATTTTTTGCAAGAATTTCCAAAACAGTCTTTTATCACCAAAAAGACGATAAAAACCCCTATAGTTAAAAAAAAAGAAGAAAGAAACAGGTTTTAACCAAAGTTTGGAACGTGCTAAAAAGGATTTAAAAATACGTTGATCGTTTCTATTAATAATAACATAAACCTTTTGACGATAAAACTTTTCATAAAATTTGAGGCCTTTTTCATCATGCTATTCACTTTTTTTTAGCGAAAAATTGGATGCAACTATTTTAAAACGATTAAATCAGATGACGGAAGAAGCCTAGAAGATACCATACACAGTCCAACTTGAACTTTTCCAGCAATGGACAGAATCTAAACAAAAAACAAACAATGGCTAACTTCTGTCTTAATTTCTGACATGAGGAGTTATCATTTACACTATTTATATTCAGACTATTGTCCTCATCTTCGTTGTTGTTATCACAACCTTTCAGCCGTTGTGCCTTGCGGTCCTCATCAGCTGCATATCGATCTGGGTAACCCACAGGGAATTCTGAACCTTTATTTAGTCTATGGGAAGAGCCTGTTCTTATTTCACTTATTCATAGGTAGGGATATATCATCTAGTTCTCATTTTTAGTACTGCTCAGCCATTGTTCGCCTCTTTTCACTACGGGTCAATGACCTAGTGGATTAAATCATTGGTTCGTGAATTTGGTGAAGATAGTAATTGTGAGTTCAATCTCTAGACTGTTTTGTGTGTACTTGGATTCAGCAGAAACGGGCGGGCAATAAAAAGTACAGTTCAGAATTTCCTGTAGGTTACTCACATCGATATACACCTGATGAAGGCCGGACGTCACAACGGCCGCCACGTTGTTATAATAGAAACAAAGATGAGAACAATAGTCCTAAAATAATTATTATAAATAATGGTTAACTTATTTAAACTTTTATATATAATTTGCTACATATATATCTCATTTATTTTTGTATATACAATTTATAATATACATATCTTTTATATTTAATTCTCTCTCTCTCTCTCTCTCTCTCTTGGCCCCTCTCTATTTCATTATACTAAATAGATATCTATACTATACTATACATACATACATATATATATATATATATATATATATATATAGTAAAAACTGGAATTTTTCACGAGTCCCGTTGGTCAAGTACTAATAATTTAATTAGGCAACAATGGTCGCGGCTAAAGCAACATGAATTACTTTTCTGACCTTCTTATCAAGACTTAAGAGCAAGGGGTCAGTGGTCAGTGTATTCTAGGGAGGACAGGAAGTAAAAGCCGGACGGTGGGGGTAAGCCTGGGTTAACTTTGTCATTCTCATGCGGACAATAACGACAAAAGAATCAAATGTGGGTCAGTGAACGCAACACATCACTTTTTCTTAAAATATACGAAGATGCAAATACGTACTTTCACACGAATGCACACACACGTACATACACACACATATACACGTACGTACAGAGTCATATTTGACACTCTAAAAATACATATTCATTTGCACATAAACACACTCGTCTGTCTCTTTTTCTCTCCCTCTCTCTCTCTCTCTCTCTATATATATATATATATATATATATATATATATAAAGATAAAGATGTGTTTGGTAATCTGTATGGATAATTCCAGGGAGGATATAATCCAGAGAGCTTAATGTAAAAACAGAGCAAATATTAATTATATTAAGAAAAAGACAACTTTATTGATTCATGGTAATTATAATTTATTTCCTGAGAATCGAAATTCGACTCTAATTCGTCAGATCAACATTTGTCACACATTTATTTGTATGAAAATATTGATCTGGGGAATTAGAATCAATTTCGATTCTAATGAAATAAATTATAATCATCATGGACCCTTAAAATTGCCTGTTTCTTAATATAATCTGTGATACAAAAAAAAGCAGTCTTTCTGTGGATGACAATATATATATATATATATATATATATATATATATATATATATATATATATATTGTTAAAATTATATTATATTTATGGGTTAAAGTACTCAGTATCGTATAGAGTGTATGTAAATATAAATATAAAAGTGGATATTGAAGTCATGACACAGAGGCTGACGATTGCGTTTAGCATGAAACAGACTATCACCTGCGGGTGTTGAATTATGTCATATTTTATATATATTAATAATAAATATACTTTATTTTCAGTTTCATCTTTGAGTTTCATGCACAACGCAATCGCCAGGCGCTGATTGAAAATGCAAAGTGATATATATATATATATATATATATATATATATATGTGTGTGTGTGTGTGTGTGTGTGTGTGTGTAGTGATAACAAAGATGGTGTGAAGCCAGAAATGGTGTCAGTCAGTTGAAGCCTTAAGGACCTTTAAGGCTGGCAGGTGTTGCAATAAGTGCTCGATATCAATGATTGAGCATTAACAGGATGAATGTAAGTTTTACATTTGTCAATCAGCTGATTGGAATTATATTCCGCACCTCTACTTCATGGTTTTGTAGACGAATCTGTGTAATCGTTGGCTCCATTCATTCAGGAGGATGAACGATTACAGACGTAGGTTAGATAGATAGATAGATAGATAGATAGATAGATAGATAGATAGATGCATCTGCTGGATAGATAGATAGATAGATAGATAGATAGATAGATAGATAGATAGATAGATAGATAGATGCATCTGATGGGTAGATAGATATATAGATATTAACATACTGAGATAGATAGATAGATAGATAGATAGATAGATAGATAGATAGATATTAACAGACTGAGATAGATAGATAGATAGATAGATAGATAGATAGATATTAACAGACTGAGATAGATAGATAGATAGATAGATAGATAGATAGATAGATAGATAGATAGATAGATATTAACAGACTGAGATAGATAGATAGATAGATATTAACAGACTGAGATAGATAGATAGATAGATAGATAGATAGATAGATAGATAGATAAGACTGATTTCAATGATGAAACTGTTAACAGTGTGATGAAGCTTTTTCTCGGAACGAAAAGCGTAACAATAAAGTTTCTTTTTCATTTTGTCATCAATTATATGACGTCTTCTTTTGGTTCAGTCCATGCTATTCTCAGCATCCTTCTGTAGAATCACATTTCAAGTCTCAACTATATTCCTCACCGTTGAGGACACTTTCAAGCATATATTGTTATATAAGACAATTGGTACTACAGTCTGTCTGAAATTATTATGCAAATCAAATAAACCTCGATAAATCAAAAAGTTCTGAATTAATATGTGTTGAATTTAAACTCGTCCATTTCCACACTTAGTAAAATATTTAAGTAAATTTTCTGACATTTTTAATGATTAGTTTTTGCGATATTGGAAATTTACGAAAATGAACTGACTGAAGTTAATATGCAGCTTATACCTCTGAAATCTAATAAAAACTATTTTTTCTTTTTGTCCATAATTTATTTTGAAACGTGGGTAAAGGGAAGTATCTAACAACTACTTAAAAATAAAAAAATAAAAAAATATATTTACTGAGGGAATGTCCACATTGGAGATGTTAAAGGAGCTTTACAGAGATCACTGAACAGTAAAGAAAGCTGTTAAAAATATAAGAAAGTTGAGAACTCGAAGTAAAGGAAAGTATTTAAGAACTCATTTCCTCCAGATGAACTGAAACTGAATTATAGCGAAACAACCACTTTGACCAGATCTTTAAAAAGCCTGGCATTGAGGGAATCAAGAAGGACAAGACGTGTAGAATACTTTGTGAATTTAGATCTGTAAAAAAAAAGTCTCCTAGGCAACCTCCTCTCAGTAAAACAAATATTTTATAGTATCAAAATTGGGCCAAGAAACACATGAAAATTGACTTTTCTAAAGTAATTTTCACGGACGAATCTCGAGTGACATTTGATGGAGCGGATGGATGGGCCAAAGGATGGATTTTATTCAATTCAGATGTTCCTATGGCTAAAAGAAGGCAACATGGAGACAGTAGTTTTATGATATGGGCTGTAATCATTATTGGATCATTAAAAGTCGATGAAGGAGTTAAACTGAAGTGTTAACTATTGTGATTTTATGAACGAGATTTCTTTGCATGGTACAATTCCCAGTCTCGCAGTTTCAAAGTAAAGTGTGTATTTATGCACAATGCTCCTTCTCATGGATCTAAACTTACCCGTAAATTCTTTGAACATGAAAGATTTACAGGACAGACGTTAATAGAATCGCCACCATCAAGTCCTTATCTGAATCCGATCGAAAATCTATGGTCAATTGTGAAGATGAAATTATATGAAGGTGGCAAACAATGTAACAGCAAAGCAGACCTCTGGGAAGCAATTAAAACTACCATGTCGGAAATTGAACCTGCTGAAGTAAAAAAAAAAAAATAACAAAATCGATGGCTAATAGATTTCTGACTGCATTTGAGAAGAAGGGTCCCTATATTAAAATGTAAAGGATTTAAAGACTTATCAAATGTTTGTTATTTGTTCTTTTATACGCGTTGATCAGTTTTTGATGATTTTATTATCTTTTTTATTGAAGTAAAATGTGATTACTTGGTTTTGCCCAATAACTTTAGACGGCAGATTTTTTTTTTTAGAATACATCGAATAAATTCAATAAAACATATTAATACTACCTAAAATTTTAATTCTGACTTTGTTTTGATATCTAAATTGATTGTTTAAAAGTTGACAATTTCTTTTCAAACCAAATTTGAATTATTGTAGTTTACATAATTTGCTTAATAAATTCAGACAGTGTGTACATAAAAATTTGGCACGCTTTTCTTTCTTTCTCACAAAATTTTCCTGTTTCTTAATACCTTGCTTAACATTTGGAAGAAATATTTCTTTATTCCAACGCGTCTTCGGATTTCGGTGTCACATCTTCCATCATATTTTATACTTTTATAATTTATATATATATATATATATATATATATATATATATATATATATATATGTGTGTGTGTGTGTGTACTAAATTTATAGAAGAAGTGTGGACTGTACCGAAATAGATTGTTTATTGATTCATTTTCTATGATTTCTCAACCCTTTGCAGGTTATTTAAAGCTATAAAATATTTTTAGATTGTCAAAATATTTGGGGGGGGTGGATGGGGGAGATAATAATGGTTTTAGTGATACAAATCTTACTAATTAACCCAGAACTGAGGGAAAAGGGGGGTTGACAGCTTTCCCAAAGGTATTTGCACGTAAGTGAATATAACGAACCCAACAGGAGTTAGAACACGGTTAACCGATTAAAATTCCGTTCCCTTATCCATTACACCACCCGCACATCCAAGCTTACTGCGGCCTGGCATTACCCATCTAAATACTGATTTTGTTGATCATACGATGGTGTTATGGCCGTAAGTCTCATCGGGGCGTTTGTAGCTGTAAAGTGATGATGAAATGTACATTGCTTAAGGCGTGTAATTTAGTCTCCATGCAGTGATAATTTCTATACCTACATTGTTTATTTTCACTATATTTTCTTTTTATATATATATCGAAGTTAAAGTTGGAAAATTTTTTGTGTGACGTGTTTCGTCTTTAACAAACTATGTTTGCTAAAGTCGAAACGCGTCACATAACAACTATTGGCCAGTGTAGGAAATTCGACAAAAAGAACTTCAGACAATAGACGTCTTGCTGAAAAGAATGTTTCATACAGATATTCTAAATCGGTAAGCGAAATTCTGTGACAATTTGACTTTTCTCGGTTTGTGAAACAGGTATTTGCCTAGTTTCTTAAATGACTTTAATCTGAAGATTAATTATTTTGATTATTAATCTTTGGCTAATCTTTTCTAAATCTCAACGCTGCTTTCACAATGCTCTAAATCAAATCTAACGATTAAATAGTGTAAAGTAAGAATAAAGAAATAACTTCTGATGAGAGTTGATATACCAGGAATTCATTTTTCATGAGCCACAAAAGTCAATGGCAAGGTAGAGGTACAAGTCTACAGTTATAGGATTGTTCCTTCCATATTGTTCGTTTTTATTATAAATATTTTTAACACATTAAATACTAAGAGACGATTATATAACATTCCCCCTTTTGAAATTTGCTCCTTCTCTTCATTTTGTCCTCCACACGCTACTGCGTCTAATACCTATTTTTTTTTAAATCAAAATCTGTTTCATTATATTTTCTTCAAACTGCGTCCAATTATTAAAAATAAAAAGTGAAAAAATACTAAGCTTGCTGAATTTTATTATTAATAAGAAAATTATTCAAATGTTTCTCTCACAGTCAGCTATTGTCCAGAGTAGGAAATTCAGGTAGACTTAGCATCATTACAAAAAGAACTTTAGACAATAGACGCCTTGCTGAAAAGAATGTTGATACAGAAATACTAAATCGGTAAGAGAACTTGTATGACAACTTGACTTTTCTCTGTTCGTAGGACGAGTATTTGGATTGTAATATAAATGCATTACAAGTGATTTTAGCTCTGGACTCTATTGAAAAAATCAGAAAGGAAGCGATTGTCACGGAGTAAGATTTGATGCCAACGTTACTGGCGAAATAGATCTATTCTATGTATAATTTCTATTTTGAGCAGTTAATGACATCTGTTAAATAAATAGGTTTTGTACAGAATTTCTTGGCCTATCCAGATTGAGGAGGAGAACTTACAAGATAAATATTTATAGACAAGAAAATAGCAGAATAACTGGATATCTGTTTTTGTAATGGACGTATATTTTCACAGTTCGTGAATCAGGAAAGTGAATTTTACGAGTCGGACTGCAATACTTTGGAACGACTCCGTTCTTGCCCGAAATAGTCCTATCTATTTTAGAAACAGCTGATCAAATAATAAAGATTTTTTCTATGGACCACAGCAAGTGCCAAAGAGTTGAAATGATAACAGAGTAGCAATTTTATCTTCCCCTAAGGTTGAAAGAGTTGCTAATTTATCACCATTTTGAGACCAGTGATTGACGCCCAGTTGAAATGCCAAGATTTGAAATACTGATTTGTCAAGACGTGAACACTCTTCCTACTTGCACGTACATACAGTGGGGGGAAATAAATATTCGTACACATGAAAAATTGTATTTTTATAAATGTAAAAGCCTTAACTAAAACAAATTTTGATACATTTTATGTGTAAAGATACATTTTATTAAAAAATAGTAATAAACTTAATTAATTCTTATGCTAACAGAAATTAATGCATTTTTTTCATTTTAACTGATGAAAAAAGTATTCGTACAAAATAAAAAAAGCATATTAACTTAATTTAATACTTTGTGGAATATCCTTTATTGAGTTCAACAGCTACCTGTCTATTCCTGTACGTCTCAACTAATGATTTGCACACATTGAGTGGTATTTTGTCCCATTCTTCTTGGCATATTGTCTTCAAATTCTTGATATTTGTTGGTGCTCTTTTCCCAATATGAATTTTCAAATATCGCCATAAATTCTCGATTGGGTTCCAGTCTGGGGAGTGACTTGGCCATTGCAAGACATCAACGTTACTTTCAGCTAACCATTTCCTTGTAGATCTAGCGGTATGCTTAGGATCATTATCCAGTTGGAAAACCCAATCAGGAGGTAGCCGAAGTTTCTCAACAGAACGCATTAAATTGTCTTGCAGGATTTTCTGGTAGCTTTCGGCATTCATCTTGCCATCTATTATTGATAATCTGCCAACACCTTTTGCAGAAAAACAGACCGAAATCATGATACTGCCACCACCAAAGTTTACAGTTGGCAATGTGTTCTTTGGTAAGTAGGCTTCACCGTCCTTCCTCCACACATGATTTCGATAAAACAACTCTATTTTAGTTTCATCTGTCCATAGTACTTTTTCCCAAAATGAATATTCTTTATCCTTATGCTCTCTAACGAATTTTAGCCTAACATCTCTGTGTCGTTTCATGAGGAGTGGAGTCTTCATTGGGATGCGTGATTTCAGACTGTTTTTGTGTAGTTCATTACTTATTGTACACTTGGTTACTTTAATCCCTAATGCACGCAGATGTTCCTGCAGCTCTTCTCGGGTAACCTGTGGATTTTGTTGGATATGGCGTCCTAATATCCTTGCTGATCTTAGAGAAATCCTCCTCGGAGCACCTGTTCGTCTTTGTTTTTCGACGCTGTTACGAGTTTAAACCTTGCAATGAACGAAGCAATTGTAGTAAAAGGAATATTCAGACATTATTTACATTATTCGGACTATTTTCCTCATCTTTGTCGCCATATTTATGACAACGTTTCGGTCGTTGTACGCTCCTGCCTTCTTCAGGTGGTTGGAATTTCGAACTGAACCCTTTATTTCGCTCACTGTAGATTGTTCTAGTTCCACGTGCCATGTTTTTGATGGATGTCAGTTATCAGTTATCTCCTGCTAATTTCCCTCTGAAAGTTCTCCACTGCCTTAACCGGGTATTGAACTCACACTCTTTGGGTGCTGTCACTGATCTTACCAACGCCTTTTTTGTGCCATGTGTCCTTGAGAACATCTGGGTATGAATTTCTGGGTATTATAAACCTAATGTCTTCAGCAACCATTTTTACCAGTGCTCATATTGCAATTTTGCTGTTATCATTTCATGTTTTTACCAGAGCTCATATTGCAACTTTATTGTTATCATTGCTTTTCTCTGGCACTCCTTATTACTGGTTCCCATATTGTATTTATTTCTATGCTTGGTCAGCTCAGGAGATTTTTGTGGCCTAGCATATGTGCTGATTCTTTAAGTTTAGAATTTTCCAATGGTGTTCCTTGTCTATGATCTCAACCTGATCCCACAGAGGGCGGTAATATGGCACGTGGAACTAGAACAGTCTATCCCAGTGAGCGAAATAAAGGGTTCAGTTCGACATTCTAACCACCTGAAGAAGGCCGGAGCGTACAACGGCCGAAATGTTGTGATAAATATCGCGACAAAGATGAGGACAATAGTCCGAATAATGTAAATAATGTACATAATACCTCATCTCAGAAATATAGACAGACTCTGGAAAAAATGATATAAAATATTAAACAGACATCGTTGATCAATTTCAATGAAACCTGTTTGAATGAAATATTGGAACTGACAGATAAGCTTGACAGATTTCGGAAGGAAATTAGAATAATCTAGAATCTATAATAACAGCAAACTGACCTGACTGCATACGTATAGAAAATGAATTCAGTAAATATACAAAAACAGAAAGGGATGTAAAACAAGGGTGCGTCTTCTCACCGGATTTATTCAATCTTTACATTGAGGGCATTCTGAAAAATTAAAATTCCCACCAGGATTCATTATCAGTGACCCCAATTTTACTAATATAATATAAATAGATGACACAAAATATTGATAACAGCCACAAAAATAGAACTACAACAGAAGGCAGTCAAGGAATACGAGAAGAAAGGACTAGATATCAATTGCAAGAAGACTGAATACATGTTTGTTAGCAAAATTACAGTTTGGAGATACCAAAATCAAACAAGTACAACAGTTTAGATATCTGGGAAGCGGATTAAAAGTGGACAGAAAGTGTGACACAGAAGTTGCGTTGGGTTAGCGAAAGATGCCTTCCAAAAATGAACATGTATGCAAAACAGAAACATTTCGTTAGACTCCTCTATGGTAGTGAATGCTGGCCAATCTCCTCATAGATGAAGAGAGACTTTAAACAACAGAAATTTCGTTCTACAGAAAGATGCTGAGAATACTACGGCCCAAACATGTGAGCAACGATGAAGCTCTAAAAGCAATGGCAATAAAAAGTAAACTTATGATTAAAATCAAGAAGAGACAGTTGAAATTTCTGGGACACATAATGAGAACATTTTAAACTCATAGTCCAGATTGAAAGTAAATGAGCCAGAGGAAAGCAGTGTACATCTAACCAGGTGAGCTTGAACGAATGAATGGCGGGGCAGGGTTTCGGGGAGATGGAAAAAAAGATAAAAAGTTATTAAGAGCTACAAAGGAGAGGAAATTGTGGAGAGCCATGATCATCAACGTCTTGAAGCGACACGGCACAAAGAAGAAGAAGAAGAATATCACTAGGCTTATTCAGTGAAATGAGAGCAATCTACTCCTGTCAATTTAATAAAGTGTTCAGACAGAAATTAGCTGATTGGTTACCAAAATTGACTGACATCTTAAATAAGGCCGTTGGCCATAACGGCCGAAAGTTTGTAATCCTAACTACAGATGAGGATATTCGTCCGATTATAAATAATAACTTCTAATACCAGAAATTCAGACAGAAAAAAATAACCTCTAACATAAATAATTTAGCCAAAAATAAGTGTAAGCAGACTCATTTTTCTCAGTATAAAAAAAGCCATATTCAGAAGTAAGCATCAACATATTGTTTCTAGAGTGCGCCCCCTTGGAGTTGTATGGTGTTTTGTATTTGTGGCCTGGTGGGCGAACTAAGCTACGCTTACTAAATAACAACGTAGTTTATCGAGATATTTTCTTCTCGGCTGTTCGTAAAAAGAATACAACATACCAAGTGAGAAATGATTGTACGGGGGTCGGCTGGAAAGATATAGCTGTAAGTGGACACAGCAGTTGGGAGACTAAAAGGCATTCAAGTAGACATGCCAGTTGGTAGGAGACTAAAAGACATTCAAGTAGACACACCAGTCGGGAGACTAAAAGACATTCAAGTAGACACACCAGTTAGGATTTGGGAGACTAAAAGTCTAAAAGACATTCAAGTTGACTACCTAAAATGAATGACTGTTGATTTGAGTTTCAAAATATACATATTCAGAATCGTTTCTGTTAATTCACCCTAAATATATAAAGTTACTTATCGTAAATATTAATACACCCAAGCAATTATAAATTTAAATCAAAGTTTTTTTTTGTTTTTTTTATTAAATTTCTGGCACTCTTTTGAAATTATAAATTACAAATTAAAATTTGTTTAGCTTGCCTAGCAACAATTCAACCCTCTGAATGAAAGATTACCAAAAATCAAAAATGAAAGATTACCAAAAATCAAAAATGAAAGATTACCAAAAATCAAGGAGTTGTTCACTTTTGTGATATTCGAGGTACGTACAAAGAATTTTTACAATTTAAAAGATTTTTTAAAAATCCGTTTTTGGCTTTTTTATCAGGGTAAAATCGAATATAGACCACACACTTAGAAATAGTGCATCTGAGTCACCCATTTTTGTGGCGATTGCAAAGCTCAACACAACTGGAGAATTTCGTGTGAATTTTAGTAAATATAAATTCTTTTCATTTTCGGGTGAATTAACAGAAAAAATCTCAGGTGAGGGACTATCATTATTTACAATATTTATATTCGGACTATTGTCCTCATCTTTGTTGTTGTCACTACGTTTCGGCCGTTGTGTCCTCCGAACTTCCTCGGGTATATATTGATCTAGGTAAGCTACAGGGAAATTCTGAACTGAACCTTTTATTTTATATTCGGGAGTAGACTGTTCGCCTTCCCACTGACCACGGATATCTCGGCTAGTTCTTATTTTTACTACTGTTTAGTTAGGCGACCACTAACTGAACAGTAGTAAAAATAAGAACTAGCTGAACAGTAGTAAAAATGAGGACAATAGTCCGAATATAAATATTCTTACAACTGTTCAGTTAGTGGTCGCCTGTTTCCACTGCCCGGCCCTGGGATTGAACTCACAATTACTATGTCGCCAAATTCACAAACCAACGCTTTAACCTATTAGTACCAGGATAAGACGAGGGAAATAGTCTGAATATAAATAATGTTAATAAGTATAAGTAAATAGTAAGTAAATAAATTAATAAGTAGATAAGTCTATTGAATTGTTATATTTACTTTCCTTCATAAAGTGATGTGGTATGATATACATTTATATATTTTTCCTTCCACAGATGTTTTCATTTTTCCATTAAGGATATTACCCGAGGAACATTTTTTCTTGGGTTTGCTATTTCATTTGGGAAAATTTTTCCTTGGAAGATATGTTCTTTCAGAGATGTTTTTTCCTTTAGAGATTTTATCCTTGGTAGATTTTTTCCTTAGATTTTTTCCTTGTGGGATAGTTTCTTGGACGACTTTTCGGATAATTTTTCCTTTCGGATGATTCTTTGGGGAATTTTTTTTTCTTGGGAAATACTTTCAGATAATTTTTCCTTGGATGATTTTTTTCTCTCAAGGAATTTTTCCTTGGAAGATCCTTTTTTTCGGTAGATTTTTCCTTGGAAGTTTTTTCCTTCGGGAAATTTTTTCTACAAGAAAATGTATTTTTGTAGATTTTTGTCTTAGTTAAATTCATGCTTTAGAAATATTTTTTTTTAATTCATTTAGGAATATTTTTCCATGGTGGATTTTTCTTTCAGTTAATTTTTCCTTCGCAATTCCTATGTCCCCCAAGGAATTTAAAGGCATATATACTTGTTTCTCCGGCAGATGCTCTAGTATTAACTTGTTCAGAAAATAAAACAGATTTCCCTTCCTTCTCGAAAATAGAGTATTCCTATGAAACCTTTCGTAAGCCAGACATGATGTAAAGCGAAGAAAAAATGCCATTCATTTAGAGAGGAAAATGTTTGATTGTTCCTAAACAGTCTAAATTAAATGACCTTCACATTTTCACTACGATTTTCAGTGAAAAAAAAGGATTTTTGAGAGAACACGGCAGTTTTGGAGAAAGTTTTTGAGTGCCTGCAAACGAAAATATAATATGAAATGCATAATGTTAAGCAGTCAAACACATTGTATTTCAAGCTTTGATCTTCGACATTAGCGAGGACATACATAACAAGTTACTGTTTCGGTCTGGGAACACTTAAATAATTTCTCTTATAAATTAATGGTTATTTTTCTATCGTGTTACGCCATTTCGAAAGTCTGGGAAAACATATAACAATGTAGGCATTTCGTAAAAGCAAAGTAGCGTAAAGCGAAGAAACCTGCGTTAAAGGATGTATTTTATAACAACAAAGTTGCGAAAAGCAAATTTTCGAAAGGAAAGACGACCAGCGTCAATGCGTTTTTTTCTTAAAAGAAAAGTGGCGACTATTTGAAAAGCGGAGACAGTAATGCATATCTTATATAAATGCAATATAGTTTTAATGGGAATCTTCGAAAATCGAAGAAACCTGCAATAATGACTGTCTTTCGTAAAAGCAAAATGGCACAATGCAAATCTTCGAAAATCAAAGAAACAGGTGGTAATGCACGCCTTTCGTAAGAGCAAAATATCGTAAAACAAATTTCCGAAAAGCGAAGGAACCTACGGTAACGCCTGTCTTTCTTAAAAACAAAATGGCGTAAATCGAATTTTTGAAAAGTGAGACATGCCACATTTTAAAAGGATATAAAACAGATGCAAATGTAATTAAGTTAAAGTTGATTAATTAATGAGATAATTGCTGCTATAAGCAATTAGAGAAACCTAATTTCAAATCGCTACCCAAACACGTTGGACGAGAGTAAGGAGAGCGTGACGAATCAGCTGATGGTAATCTCAAAAGAGGACTTTGCGGATGGATTCGAAAAATATAAGAACGCTGAGATAAGTTTTAATGAGAGGATTTTAAAGCGGACTAAGATGACACAGCCCTAATTCTAATTATGTGCCTGCGTGATACACAATTAGGCGATCATGTCACTTTCGATACATGACTGACGAGGTAGATTTTTTTCCGCAGTAGGTTGCCATTTCTTTCTGCAGTAGCCATCCAAGGCTATAGAACCCGGTCTGTCCAGCTATTTACCTATAGCTGGAAGAGAGCAGAAGGGTATTAGCACGTGAGTGGATGTAATGGATTCGACTGGAATTCGAACTCGGCTCTCCGATTCCTCAATCTGTTATCCATTACTCCACCGTGCCTCCCAACTTAAGCTGGGTAATTTCCTGACAATCGCCGTAAAGAGATGAACCCAGTAAATACCAGTAAGCCGTGACTTAAGGCGCTGCAGTAGAAAAACCAACATGTGAAAAAACACATTTTCTCACGAGTGAAGTTATAAAGAACATAATTGTCAGTGTAGCCTCCTTTAAAAACAGATGCTTTTCTGAACACGGTGGTAAATGACTTGTGTGTGCATCTGCGCGTGTTGGTATCGCTTACGTTTTGTCTGGGTTTATAGCAATAACTAAATCTATTACACAATACACTTGTTCATATCTACAAGATACACAAAGCTTAGGACTCCCGTTCAATGAATATTTTCGGGGGAGTTTACGACTGAGCTTACTACCTACGCACATTCGCTCTTCTTCTACGTGTCGTTTCCCTTCAGTACTTGGGCGGCCACCTCTCTCCACAACTTCCCACACTTCGTAGCTCTTAGCAATGCCTGTCTTTTTACTATGCTGCCCTGTTCTGCCTTTCACTTATCCAAGCCCGTGAAGTAGGTTACTTGGTACATTGCTCTGTTCCTCGTGTATTCAATGTCATATGAGTATCAAATTTTCAACACCTTTTTTCCTCAGAATGTGTCACATAAATTTCAACTGTGTCTTTCTGATTTTATGTATAAGTGTCCAAGATCTACACGGTTCCAACGGCAAAACCGGCGGAAGTGGCCAGCGCCATTCGGGTTGGCGTAACCAAGGCGGACTTTGACAGACCAAGCATTTTACACTCCGATGCAGTCAGGTTTGCCAGATCTCGCCTGTCTCAATCCCCTTTGAGACGCGAGGAGGCGCTTCTGTCCAAGCTTCTCCGTCGCGCAGAGTTGTCCACCAGAATCAAATTCGTGTGAATGTTCTCGTGAAACTCTCTTTGATTCACAACCATCTCTGCCACCGCCACCAGGAGAGAGAAAAGGAATAGGGAGAAAGAATGACAATCCCAGATGCTCGGAGGCCAAAGACGCTAAGTGTCCGTTTTGATTCCATTTTTCTTAACACTTCTTCGTTTCTTACATGTTTTCTCTATGGTTTGGTTTGGTTTGGTTTGGTTTGGTTTGATCTGGTTTATGGCATATAAACCTCAATGGGTTTTTTTTTTAATGCCGACAAAATTTTTATTGCTGGTAACATGTTTTTCTTTAAAAATCTCTTTCTAGAAAAATTTTTCCTTGAAGACATCTGTAGCTAGTAATATTTTCTTCAAAGAATGTATAGCTGTTTGTATTGCTGGTACTTTTTTAGTATTGCTGATAATAATTTTTCCTCCAAAAATTATTGCTGGTAATATTTTCTTTTATTACAAAGTATTTCTGGTATTAAAGCCTATTTTTACACAAGTTTAGGTGCCTACTATTTGCCCATAGCTGGAACCCTAACAGGTGCTACCACCCCGGGTCAGGTTGGACCTGGGAACGCCAGCAATTAAGAGGTGGTTCCACGATCCTCAAAACCTCCTGATCAGAGGCCTTGGTGTTGGACATAGTTTATCGTCTTACCCAGGACGCGGATGTAATTTATCGTCTTACCCAGAACGCGGATGTAATTTATCGTCATACCCAGGACACAGATGTAATTTATCGTCTTCCCCAGGACGCGGATGTAATTTATCGTCTTACCCAGGACGCGGATGTAGTTTATCGTCTTACCCAGGACGCGGATGTAGTTTATCGTCTTACCCAGGACGCGGATGTAATTTATCGTCTTACCCAGGACGCGGATGTAATTTATCGTCTTACCCAGAATGCGTATGTAGTTTATCGTTATACCCAAGACGCGGATGTAGTTTATCGTCATACCCAGGACGAGTTTTCTCTATGGTATTCTCAGCATCCTTCGGTAGAACCAAAATTTGGGTGCCTCGCGAATTATCTTCATTTGTGAGGAAAATGTCCAACATTCAATGCCATACAGGAGGATTGATTATTACGTAACAGTTAAGCGCTCATTTCTTTGTTTCTAACGCAGAGTTCATGCTTCGTCCATGATATTCTCAACATCCTTCTGTAGAACCAAATCTTTGTTGCCTCCAGTCTTCTATTTATCTGTGAGGAAATTTTCTTCTATAGAGGAGGATTGATTATTAAATAGCAGTTCAGCACTTGAAACTTATTCAACGACATTTAATATGGTCGAAACTTTCGAAAATGCTGTGATTCGTATGCATGTTAATAAATATATGTGGCTTCATGACGTAATAAACCATATAATATTTATATTTCAACATTACCTTTGTCGATACATTTAATTAAGTGGTGAAGACCAATTACAAAGATTTAACATTATTCAGAAGGTGACAGAAATACCTACCACATATACCTTCCAGAAATTCCTCCCACATAATGGTAAGTAAGATATTAGTGACAATATTGGTATCTTCATCTTTTTATCATTATGTGCGTAATATATGTGGGTAGTAATATTTCCCCACCATGTATAAGGAAAATTATCTACCAAGCTGCGAGCTATTTGGTGCACTCTTGTATAACACATATCTAGATTTTTGTCCATTCACAGTTAACATACCTAATAGATTTCTGGAAATTTTTTGATTTAGTGTGAAACCATTGCATTATAAACTTTCTTTTAGTAAAGGATTTGATGTGTTCGATTCATTTCAACTATCCAGCACGCGTCCTGGGTATGATGATAAACTACATCTTATCGGGAGATTGGAGATTTGGGGAACTGTTGTTCACATGTCGACCTTGGGGTTGGCCCGGGGTTGTAGCCCCTGTTAGGGTCCCATAACTGGGACCCTAACAGTGAACTCTCAAACAAATCAACAGTAAATCTTCATAATAAAATGAGCAACAATACATTTTTAGAGCAAAATGCCAATCAACATACTAAAAAAATATAGAAATACATTTTATAGTAAAATTACCAACAATACATTTTATGTCTATATTTCTGAGATGAGGTATTATGTACATTATTTACATTATTCGGACTATTGTCCTCATCTTTTTCGCCATATTTATCACAACGTTTCGGCCGTTGTACACCCCGGCCTTCTTCAGGTGGTTAGAATGTCAAATTGAACTCTTTATTTCGCTCACTGGGGTAGACTGTTCTAGTTCCACGTGCCATGTTTGATGGATGTCAGTTATCAGTTATCTCCTGTTAATTGAAGACATTAGGTTTATAATACCCCAAAATTCATACCCTCAAGGACACATGGCATAGTGGATAAAGGCGTTGGTTAGATCCAGTGACAGGTCCCAAAGAGTGTGAGTTCAATACCCGGTTAAGGCAGTGGAGAACTTTCAGAGGGAAATTAAAAACTATTTCGTCTAAACAGTTCTACTTACATTATATATGTGTGTGTGTGTGTGTGTGTGCGTGTGTGTATCTGGCCACTAGTATTCGAGGATACCCGTCTACTATGGCTGCTAGCCAATCCCTATTAAAGACACTTGCTCAGGCGCATTTATGTTTATTCAACATCCACACAACCCACCTGTGGTTGATACTGCAATTACGCTGAGTAGACCTTAATTATACTTCCTGGGAAAGAGCGTGTTATCTAGCGAGATCAACAATTTGAACAAGGGCAGCGCGCTGAAGCCCTTGGTCACGGTGACCTGTGACTTCATGCTAGCACAGCTATCGACGGCCTCCAAAGGTTCCGTCTACCCAATTTCACTCAGAAGACTTGGTTCAATTCGTGGTATGGTTTTTAAGCACTTTCCAAAGGTGCCACACGCTGGGATCGACCTCTCCAGTCCGATAACATCAAGAAGTCCTGACAAATCGACCATGGTGAGATTCTAACCCGGGTCTCATGGTCAATATATACATTTAAGAAAAATTACTTTTGAAGTTCCAAAATTTGCCCCAAAAAGTGTTGGATAACAGAACAGAGCTCCCTTAGTAGAAATAAATTTAAACTGACGATATATTGAAAGGAAACCTTTTCTAAATACAAAATAACTCGTCAACAGACTGTCTGGCGACGAATACACCCATAGTGTCGGTTTTCAACAGTTATCGAGTCTGGTTTTTTTGGCTGTCATATGTAAGTTTTGATGTGGAGGCGACTTCCTGGATTTCCTCTTCTTTGTATGCTGCCGCACTGAAATAATCGTTATGTTGTAATAATAAATCCGATAGTATTGCAGCTTGAACTTAAGAAAGAACATGTTCATTGTCAGTAAGTTTTATTTTTACATATACGATTACAGAATATCTAATATGAAATATGTTCCTACACGTGTGCACGCAACAATGCTATCAAATTTACTATTCGGATATAATAAATTTTGCAGTGCCGCGGCAGACATTCGGTTAGCAAGTATAAATGGCGTTCTTACAAACAAGCAGAATAAACGGTTACGATTCATATATCTTTCCCGCTTGTACCAGAAGTCATTGTTTATGTAATTACCAACCCTACAACAACCAATATTTTTACTACTAACGAGAACTATTTATCAACTTTAATACTATGAATATTAACATTAATAATAAGAATACCTAGAAAAGAGCACGATTTAAGAAAAAGTATATACTGTTTTTTTTTTCTTTTGTTTTTTTTTTTTGTTTTTTTTTTTATCGGTGTCACCCCATGCAAGGCAGTAAGACGCAAAAGACTACTGTGGAAAAATTAGGAAGAGAAGCATTAATAATGAGCTGGTATTGAAAAAAGTAATCAGAAAGTCAGTAGATAGCAATTGACAATGCATTTAAATTTTTGCAAATTAAAGTTGGCTGGAAAGCCTGGAACCAAAAGGGAGCTACACAAGCGGAAGTGCAAGAAAAGAAACTGTTAGCATAGAACCTACGGTTACATCTAGCCATTCCAACTGTAAAATGATGAGATCTCGACGCAGCTTAAATTTAAAAGGTCTATTGTACCATAGCGAAGATCGATATTTATTTCCGCTTATTTACAGAAAATGTGGCACAAGTTTAAAATATGGAATGGAGAAAAAAGGACGGTCTTCTTCTGTCTTAACGTTAAACTTAGCTAGCCACAAACACTGACCCAAACAGAGCATAATATTCCTTACATCAAAACAACGCATTCTTACTTACCGTACTTACTACATCCACCATAATACCTCACTGTCTCCATAAAAGTTATAACTAGTCCCCATATGTACAATTCATTGTCTGTAGGGGAGGGGAAAACCTTGTCGGAACAATTATCATGAAAGTATTTATAGAAAAGTCACAGTGAGGCAACCTTACGGTGGTGGGAAAATGACTAAAGCCGAGACACCAGATCAGGACTTTCTGATATTTCTGATTCTTTGGATTTTATTAAGGAGCTCAAGGTAAATAGCAGGGTCACCGAACCATATGTAGCAGCAATATTTTAAACATGGGCGAATGATAGCTATATAGATATGTTTAACAATGTTGCAACAGTATGTCCGTCTTCATCTAGTTTTGCTTAAACGAGTATAAAAATATAAAGAAAAAATAAGTCTTTGCACAAATGTCACTGGTTTTAAGAAAGACGTTTGTACTGGTAATCAACGAAACAAAATGAATGAAACGCAGCCAGCGTGAAAGGAATGCAACTGAAATGTAAGGAACATGATGGGGATCGTGTTCATCTTTAAATTGTATCTTAGTTGATTCGTTAGAAGATCAAATAATCTAGTATAAAATATTATGGATAAATCCATCGATCTTTCAACACTTAAAACGCAGGCAATTAATTACATATGCAAACCACTGACGACGCACCCCGACAGAATTAACAACATTGACAGGAGAGTTTCCCTTTTCATCCATGGGACTTGTAGAGCTATCTTTCTTCTTCTGTGTGGCATGTCCCATCAGGACGTAGGTGATCATGACTCTCCACATCTTACTGTCCTTTGTTGCTCTTAATAAGTTTTTTGTCTTGCTATCTCACCCACATTCTGCTTTATCGTCCATTTACTCAAGCTCATCAGGTATGTAGCGCTTTTCACTGCTTTTCCACTGTCCCACTTTCCCTCAATCTCTTCTGTGAGTAACAGGTTTTCCAAGCCCTCCTTCCTCGTTACCTACTCCAGAAATTTCACTTTTCAAGCCCTCGTTCCCCGTTACCTGCTCCAGAAATTTAAATTTAAATTTACGAAGATCGTAGGTGACAGGGAAGCCAGAAACCAGCAGAGAGTTTCACAGGCGAGACGTGCAGGAAAATAAGGTATTAGACTAGAACTTACTGTTGGATTTAGCTATTATAGCAATAAAACGATGAGACCTACTTGCCAATCTAGTACTACGCTTAAATTGACGCGGTCAAGGTACCAAAGAGGAATGTTTATTAGAACAATTACCATGGAAATATTTATACAAAAGACAGAGGGAAGCTGCTTTACTAACGTAAAATGTTACCCTTTCTATATATTATGAATTAAAAAAAAATATTGCTTAACTAGCCCCAAAAATTTAGGCCGTGAATAAATAAATAGAAAAAAAATACAGATAACAGAAAGTCAATGGTCGAGGTTTAAAGTGGGTTTACGGGAAATACCATTGCTCAAGCCCCAACACCCCCCCACCCCGGTTCCGAAGAGTAGATATTGCCTGGGCTTATAGCCTTTTGGGACTTGAGCTAAATATTATTTTGAAACTTTCTCGGCTAAAGTACCAGGGAAGTATGTAATTGCAAATGGCACACTCTTCAACTCTAAATTAATATGGAGATAGCAATACCAGTAAAGATTTCTCCATTTCCGTGTTTTTAATTTTCTGCTGATTTATAAGTTAATGACCGTGTAATGTTCTTGCAAGTAAAATTATAAAAGATAAAAATAATAATATATACTTCTATCTTACCGTTATAATTCCTTTCTTACTTTTCCGTTCCTTTCTAGTACTCCCATTGTTTTTCTTATATCTTTAATTCCATTTCACTGAAACAGACGTTAAGTGCCAGAAAGCATCATAACATCCGCTACCTCTGTCTTTCTTTCTTTCTTTCTTCCTTTATTTATTTCTTTCTTTCTTTCTTCCTTTATTTCTTTCTTTCTTCCTTTATTTATTTATTTTCTACTTTTATTTTCTTCTTTCTTTCATTGTTTTCTGTTTTTATTCTTCTATATTTAAAGTTCCTTTCTAATCCCTTCGTTTTCTATATTTTATCTTTCTTTCTTTTTTCTTTTTTTTATTTTCCGTTCTTTTTTTCTCTCTCTATTTTCGTCGTTTCTTCCCCACCCCACATTTCTTGCTATCATTTCATTGAAGGAGGCGGTAAACAGCTGATAGCGTGATCACTCCCTCTTTCTCTCTTTCTTTTTTTCACTGAAGCAGACGTTAATCGTCTGATTGCGTTATCAATCAATATATCTGTTTCTGTCTCGCTTTCTTCTTTCTTTCTTTCTTTCTTTCTTTGTTCTTTTCTTTCATTTTTTCTTTGTTTGTTTGTTTCTTTCTTTCTTTATTTATTTATTTTCCATTCTTTTCTCTATTTTCCGTCGTTTCTACTTCCTTCGTTTCTTTCTTACTTACTTTCATTTCAGTGAAGTAAACATTAAACAGCTGATCGCATTATCTATTTCTCTCTCTCTCTCAATATATATATATATATATATATATATATATATATATATTTATATTTATATATGTAGTAAAAATAAAACCACTGAATAAACTTATACCAAGCTTTGTTGCCCTTTACTCTGACTACTGACGGATATTACAGGGTGCTTTTTATATCTCGTAGATCTTAAGGGAGATCCGTTAGTAGTCAGAGTAAAGGGCAACAAAACTTTGGTATAAGGGGGGGGTGGCGGTGAGGAGCTCTACTCTATATGCACCACTTTTTAAAAATATAATGTCTGGACATTGGTACTAACCTTACACCATATATATATATATATATATATATATATATATATATATATATATATACCTGCTATCTATCTATCTATGTTTCTTCTTTATCTATCTGTCTATTTATCCAACTATTTTTCTTTTATACTCTTTTCTCTATTTTTTAGTTCCTTTTTCTTTCCCATCATTTCTTCCTCGCTTTTCTTTCTTTCTTTCAGGCATCCTAGTCTTGGTATCTCTTATTTCCATCTTACTTCGCAATCAAAAAGGAATGGTCCATTATTTATCTGAGGTAAGAGATGTCTGCAACGAACGCGTGAAGGCAAGAAAAAGTAGCATTGTAATATGATTCTAGAACATTCCATGCATGGAAGAATTGAAATTCTATCGAGAGAAGTTGGCTTTTTGCTTTAAAAACAACATTGTGATATTCGGTATCGTTCTCTACTTGGCTTAGTTACAACGAATTAACAGTACATATTTGATGTTTGTTGTTTTTTGCATGATCCAACAAGTTGCAGAATGTCAACTGCTGCTGCTACAAGGTTATCAGTACTTTTTTTTTACAGAGTTGTAAACTGTAATTTGCAATTCACGATCTAATGATTTTTCTATCACAAACAGATGCATACAAAATTCATAGGACGTACACTATTTTATTCACAAAATAGAATTTGTTTGAGTGAAATATGAGAACGAACCTGAGGCTGAAAAAGTCGTTGTGCCACCACCTCCAAAAAGAAGTCGCTACGGTCGAATTGTTTGCAATTTTATTTCAAGTGTTCATAAAACTTAAAAATTAGCGCAAGAGCAGCTGTTGTTTTGGGAGTTTACTTAATTCAGAAAACAGATTCGGATCATGAAAAGCTATTAAAATTCTTCCGAAAAGTTATAAAAGAAAAATGAAACATTCATAACCTATATTTTGAGATGGCAGAAAAGGTTATGAATTAATGCTTGCCATTTTGGTTACTATCTGATTGTCGTAATTTTGTGGATATCATTTTTAAGCGCATTACAATGCGAATTGCTTATGAATGAATTAATCCTTCTTCTTCTTCTTCTTCTTCTTCTCCTTCTTCTTCTTCTTCTTACTATATCTCTACTTTTCTCCTTTCATATCATTATATCATCATTTCATCTTTTTCCTTTAATCTTTCTTTTGATTCCATTTTCTTTCTTTCATTCTTTCTTTCTTCTAATCGGTAATCTTTCATTCTTTTCGTCTAATTTTCGAAGAAAAAAGATTAAGGATTAACGGAAAAAAAAGATTGATATCTTTCTTTTTCCGTTAATCCTTAATCGTTTTTCTTCCTTTTCTGCTAATTTTCATTTCCCTCTCTCTTTTTTTTTCTACTCATCGTCAGTTCTTCTTTCTTTCTTTCTTTCTTTCTTTCTTTCTTTCTTTCTTTCTTTCTTTCTTCTAATGGTTAATCTTTCTTATTTTTCGTCTAATCATCAATCTTCCTTTCTTTCCCTTAATCTTTCTTTCTTCTTTTCTTTTCTTTTCTTTCGTTCTTTTCTTTTCGTTAATCTTTTTTCTATCTTTCTTTTCTTCTAATTTCCATTTTCCTTTAAATTTTCTCTCTTTTTCTTTCTCATCGTTCATTCTCATGTCTTTCTATCTATCTATCTATCTATCTATCTATCTATCTATCTATCTATCTTTCTTTCTTTCTTTCTTTCTATTCCTCTAGTCACCAATCTTTCTTTCTTTTTATTCCTCTAGTCACCAATCTTTCTTTCTTTCCTGAAGCTGTTAGTCTTTGTTTCTTTCGTTCTTTCTTCTTATCGTCAATCCTTTCTTTCTTTTTACTTTTTTAAATGATTCTCTCCCTCAATTTACCTCTTTTATTCTCTCCTCCGCATCCCTATCATTTATTTCTTTATTCTCGTTTTCTTTGGTTTTTTTTTCATTTTCCCTTCTGACATTATCATCTTTCTTTAGAAAAGCCACTTGTTAAAAGCCGAACGCCGACATTTCCCTGCTCTTCAATATAGACGCTTGCGTGTCAACCCTTCTGAGATTCTGCATCCGTTTTCAAGAAACCAAAATTCGTCACAATGCATTGACCACAGGAAAGAAACCCTGGGAATTGATACCAGGACACAGAACTCTCCACACTCGCAATTAAAATATAAATAGCGTGTATTAGAAATAAAATAAAAGTGTATCGTACGTTCTGTTTCATACCCTTGATTGTTCATAAAAGTGTCATTGGCATTAAACCATGAAAAGACCGGAACGTAGTTCACGTGATTTTAGATTTCACAGATTATCAAGAGACAATGAAAAGCTTTCTTTTTCTCTCTCTTTCACTCTCTCGTTTTTCTTTTCCGGTGGAGGTGGGGGCGAATTTCAAATATTTGAACTTTGAGGCACGTTCCATTTTCTTCCATTTTGAACTGCTTCGCCATCTGTTGATCAACCTGAATACTAAACAATATGGTTATACCGAATGTAAATTATATGAAGATAAAATCATAGCAGTAAAAATGGCGCAGATGCCAATATTCCAAAAGCAGGATTACTTCAACGTTCAAGATTTCAAAGAGTTAGTTTTTTTATTGTTATATTTTAAAATTTTGGGGTGTATTATTTTATTTTGTTTCTTTTGTTAATCATTCACTCCAAAAAAAAAAAATCAAATAGTATAAGGCGATATTGATATTGGTGTTGAGATTCAAAGGGAAAACTTTTACTAAAGAAGACAGACAGAGAAAAAGATAGAAGTGAGTATCAAGGAGAAAAATGAAAGAGAAAAATAAATGATAAGTGAGAGAGGAAGTTGGGGGTGAAAACTGAAAGAGAAAAGGAGAAAAGAGAGAGAGCGGACGAAAAAAGAGAAGGATAGAGAGTGAGAAAAATACAGATAGGAACTAAAAGAGCGGGGAGACAGAGAGGGACAATGACGAGTTGAAAGAGAGGGAAAGGATAAAGAGAGAAGAAGGATAAAAAGAGAGAGGTGGTGAAGCATTATAAAGAGATAGTAAAGTAGTAAGAGGGAGAGAATGGAAGAAAGAAATGAATAAGACATAAAAGACGAAATAATGGAGAAAAGGTAAAAATAAAAAAAAAAAAGTTTTAAATTGCGGATTCTTACCTGAACTCAAACCCCGACTGAATTTACCACAGGGTAACCCTGATATATACACTGGCGTGCCAAAAGTAATGGTTTAAGCAGTATGTAAATGTAATGGTAGATGGTGCCATCATACCTTGACGACATAGAAACGATCAGTTATAAACTGTTTGAACACCAATTCGAGTGCTCATGGCAAGGTGAGGAGAATTATCAGAGTTTGAACGTTACATGATAGCAGGTGTTAGACGTATGGAACATCCCATTTCTTAAATTTTGGGTTTATTTTATACCTGTGTACCAGGAAAATCTGATGGAAGACATCACTTCCCAATCCTTAATGATTGTGACCAGAGGCACCTAACAAGGACTGTCTATGGCAATAGACCAGCGACACTGGCTCAAATCATCCACATTAACCCAGGAATTCCAAGAGGCATATCTAGTCAGTCAGTCGTTCACTTTTGAACAGACTGCTGGGTTTGAACTCTCTTCCTACGGGCGGGAGGAACCCGAAGGAGGCTACGCCGAAGGGCGGAGTCTCCTTCGGGTAGGTAAAACCGGCCCAGAACCCGTTTATACGGGTTCAAATAGGTTTTTTTGGCAGAGCCTAATGGCTCGGGAATGCCCACGTTAAAAAGGCATTGTGCCACATGTCACCCTCGTGGGGGGGGGGTGACTGAATATCGTCAGTCAGTCCAGCGTTCTTTAACTTTCATGGGATATCAGAACAGAGGAGGAATCAGAATGCCCCTCTTAACATAACGCCTCAGCTAGTCCCATTTCCTCACTAACTGAAACCCGGAGGACTGGCAACGTGCGCCGTGGTCCGATGTTTCACGGTTCCGGTAGTTTAGGGTTCATGGTAGGTTTCGAGTGGGATGCCGACACCATAAAGCCATGGTTCTCATTTGTTCGTAGATATTTATCCGCGTGTCGACGTAGCAACAGATTCTGACACAAGGTCGGAGTTTAATGTGGTATTTCCGGAAAGCCGTGAAAAAATTGCTCAAACCCCCTCGGCAATTCTTCTTTCAATCAACGGGTAATCCAGATCTCTCACGAAGGAGAGGTACTACTAGATATGTAGTGGGATAATCCTGGGGATTGAGCTGATATTATGCTCAACTTCCCCAGCGTACAAACACCAGGTAGATCTCGTTTATTAGTAGGTATTTATTCGAGCAACCACGTCGCAAAGAGAATGCGACACAAAGTCGGAGGTTAATGTGGGATAAGCCGTACAAAAATTGCTCAAGACCCCTCGGCATTTCCTTTTTGGTAACATCTAAGGTAATCACCCCAGTTCCCTCCCGAAAGAGTGTTACTGCTTGTTGGGTGGGTGCACCTGAGGCTTCAGCTATTATTTTCAACTTCTCCGGTGTATGGACATCTAGTTGATTTCGTTTGTTAATAAAGAACCGGTTCCATAATAGAATGGGATGTATTCACGTGGTAGGGTTTGGACGTAAATGCACCATTGACTGATTATCTATCTATCTATCTATCTATCTATCTATCTATCTATCTATCTATCTATCTGCAGTCTTTTCATATAGAAAGGGTTACTGAATAAGGAATAACCAAAACAGAGGTTGGAGATAAAAATGGTAATCTTTATAACATCAACAAAATACAATACTCGCCAACGGCGTGAAGTAGGTAAACCACTGCTACTGGCAGACTACTAACACAACACATTAACCGCACTTACAAATGTGTCCAACATATTTATGTGGATTGCGGCATATCCATTAGTGTTCATAGGTATGGTATATAACAAACTGACAACAGGTTGCTTCCTCGACCACTCAATCTTAACATGTTCAAATCTAGGGTTATATTTCTCACATATCCTTATAAACTGTGCGTCTTCCATCTTACTCTTAGCGCTCACTCGACTCCTTCAGTAACCCTCTACCTTGAGGAGCTCTTGGGCATTGTATAGGATAAATATTAGTAAAAAAATGTTCCAAATAACTTACACGCTATTCTCGAAGACGATTTATTATCCACTTTGCAGCCTATTTCCAACAGACTTAACATTGAGAGCTTATCGCTATTTCCATGGCAAATGTTCAGATGAGTGCTCCATTCTTTAGTTCCATCAATTCAGATCTTTACAGCCAGGGCAACCTATGCTACTTCTACGGAACTGAATCATCGTCATTTCTAAATGTAAGCTGCTACTTTGTGAAGCAGGATCCCGCATGTGCTTCCCTAATCTTAACCTCTTCAGTTTTTATCTATTCTCCTTGTCTGCATGATTGTCACTTTTTACCACGCCCTCTTTCATTCGTATGACACACCTACTTCATAATTATTGGTTTGGTGCATAATTATCAGCGTTTTTGTAGGCCAGTTATTTGTTAATCAAAATTCCCGTGTTGTTTTATTTCTTTAATGACAATATTATTTTATTTTCAGGTTATAAAAATGTGTTTCGATTATCATACTCATTTAAAAATGTTATTGTTGAATTGTTATATCTCTTTTTTCATAATAAATAGTATTTAAAAACGCCTGATAATTATGCACCAACCCAATACCATTTTAATAGTAACCCACTACCTTAAGTAACTCTCAATCATTGCATTGGGTAAAAAAGCTGTATAAAAAGCTGTACTGCTACATTGCTTTTTTTAATATCCAGTGAGGTTGTTTGCTCTAGCTGTAGTGGATTTTTAAAAATATTTTGTGTTGATAACGTGCTTTAATCATTACATAGCTAATTGCACTAAAAACATTTTACTGGATATGCCTTGCTGAAATGGGGTCTGCGTCTAATATGCTAAATGCGTTTTTTTTTATGCCGTCAAATCTGGTAAGTATATATCTACTTCAATTAATAAAATAACTGCGAAGATATTAGTCAAATTAAAATACACTTCTAATAATTAAAGCAATTATGAATTGAACTAATCCCCAGTACTGCTAACTAAATCACAATTAACACGTATTTCTACGGACAACTCTCCGCCCCCCTCTTGTAACCATTCTTCATTGCCGCCCTCCATAAAACAATAGACTGACAAATTATAATTGATCAGTTAAAAAAAAAAATAACTCGAAGAGCACACACACACACACGCATATATATATATATATATATATATATATATATATATATATATATATATATATATATATATATATATATTTTGTTGTGTGTGTGCGTGTATATGTGTGTAAAAATTTCATATATAACTAAAGTATATCTGTAAAAGGACAGTATGAATAAAAAAAAGGAAAACTTATCTTGACTGACGCGTTTCGTCCTCTGGCGGACTTTATCAAGGCAAATGTGAGGATTTTATTTTGCAACAAGTATTTATAAACAAAAGCAAAAATGTTGTTAGTTTTTAAAAAAATTAAATTTAAGAGACGATCATAAATATTCATCAGGTTAACTTATGGAAGATGCTAAGTGACGTAATTTAATGTCTCATAAACGAAAGTGAATAAATGATGTTGAATCTTTCATAAATATCTCCATTCCCGAAAGAATTACTCCTATCTCAATCCAACATATATGACTATAAAAATATTAAAAACTTAGAAGAAAACGGCTAAAATTCACAACCTTTTGTTATTTAAAAAAGTTATATAATACATAAATTAATCCCATACTAAAATAATCTAAATATTAATTACATAAAAAATTCAACATCCTTGACTCACTACTCACTTTCGTATATATATATATATATATATATATATATATATATATATATATATATACAACCCAGTGTGTCTGAAGATTTTAATTTTTTAATATTTTTTATTCAATATATATAAATTCATGAATCATTCATACAAAAAACAAATATAGAGGTTAATGATTTAAATGGCGAGAATACATCTTCTCAAACAATATAAATAAGATACACCAACCCCGAACCTGTATATGAATGATATGATCCCTCTTCATAAATTCCAGTTGCATAAGGTCTTTTTTTTAATTTTTTACAAGCTTTCGTCTGTTCTTACAGACATCCTCAGGTATGGAAATAGATTTTGTTCTTGTTTTTACTTCTCGGTAATAAGAGAACAACGATAATAGAGATGTAATCCGAAAAAATGCTATGAGAAATGTGTTATTGTTTTGGAACGTGCGGTCGCAACGCTGAGTTTGAATTTAAATTTTAAGTTTGTGCGTTTTTGTACAAAAGAGAATTCTTTTTTACTAGTATATCGTGCATATATGGATGATCTGAAGGTTACCACATCTACTTTCCCTGGATATCGGTGGATATTGCAAGGTTTAGAAAATATAACGACTTGGGCAAGAATGAATTTTAAATTGAAAAAAAAAAATCGGGGTATTTGGTACGGAAGAGAGAGATTGTGATAGAAAAGTTCCATTTCAAAATTTCAGGGATTATTATCCCGTCATTAAAAGAAAAAAAAAACAGTTAAGTGTTTGAGAAAAATATTCAATGCTAATTTAAAAGATACAGATGCTACCCAGAAATGTTTTCAGACCTCAAAGCTAAGTTGAGCAAAGTGGACAAGTCAGGACTTTTAAGTCATTGATATATCAACATACCATTCTGTTAAAGATTCTGTGGCCACTGATGGTATGCGAAGTGGCACTGACAACAGTTTTTTTGTTTTTTTTTAAGCGTTTCACCCCAAGCAAGGCGGGAAGCCACTAGGACGCAAGAGGTTACAGAAAATTTAGAACAAGATAAGATAGGAGTGATAGAAGAAAGGATGAGGAGAAGGATAGTGGATAGATCAAGGCAACTGGAGATTTCGATTGACATTACATTTGAATAGTTGGAGATTATAGCTCTCAGGGAAACAGGAATAGAGAAGGGAGTTCCATAGGCGAGAGGTGCGAGATATGAAGCTACTGGAATAGAAGAGACGGCTACATTTAGGAGTTTCGATAGTGAAGGGGTGAGAGGGATGCCAGCCTCGTCGAGCGCTTGAACTCATGAAGTCTGGGAACCAGCGAATGCAGCTCCTCGGAGCAATTGCCATGAAAGTATTTGTAAAACAGACAGAGAGAGGCGAAGGCGCGTCTGTGAGAAAGTGTCTGTGGACGAGATGCCAGATCAGGGCCAATTATATTGCATATCCGCCTCTGGAGCCTATCAAGAACCCCGAGGCAAACAGAAGGGGCTCCAGACCATATATGGCAGCAATACTCCATGCAAGGGCGAATTGTTGATTTGTAGATCTGGAGGATCGATTCCGGGGAGAAAAATTTCCTGGCGCGGCACAGGGAGCCAACTTTCCTTGCTGTGGAAGAAGCAATTGACTCAATGTATTTGTTGAAAAGATGTAGAAAAAAGTGAGAGGGTATTTGAGAAGATGACTCGGCTTACCGAGGAGTTTAAGCAATGCAGCTCTGTTTGGAGTTTCAAACGTATTGCAACTTCCCTTCAGAGGATTAGTTGAAGAGTTTAAAGTGGCAAAGACGAGGATGGCAATCCTATATAGGGATTCAAAACGTCCTAAAGTTGCAGAAGCAGGAATAGAGGTTCGAACTGGGAGAAAGTGGAAGTCATAGCACGAGTTCGGTACAGGAGGACAAAGATTGAGACAGAAAGCGTTAGTAGGAAAAGTAGCAGTGGGCAGATCAGGCCTAGGTCATTGTTTCAATCCATGTGGGAGAGAAAAAAAAAGGAAAGATCCTAAACACTGTTTTCAATATGAAGTGATCTCAGGTGTAGAGGAAATTAGATCCAGTAAAATAATGGCCTTAGGTCAACGGGGGATCTGGACGAAATGGGGAAACCTAGAAACCTCACGTCCGTAAGCTTAACTTTTCTACTAACCTGATGAATATTTATGAGCACTCCTATACCTAAAATTTTGAAACACCAATAACATTTTTGTTCTTGTATTAGTATAGCCAAAGTAATTATATCTTCTTTTATGTGCCGTGCCCCTTCAGGACGTAGGCGATCATGGCTCTCCACTTCGCCCTATCCCTTGTAGCTCTCAATATGTTTTGTCTTTTTGCTATTTCTCCCAAACCTGTCATCCACTTGCTTAAGCCCGCTAGGTATGTCACGCATTGCTTTCCCTTATCTTGTTTCTATTTCCCTCTATCCGCCCCTGTGAGCATCAGATTCTCCACGCTTTCCTTTCTCATTAAATGACACAGAAATTTCAGCTGCCTCTTCCTGATGTTAAGTATAAGCTCCGTCCTTGTTTGCATCAACTTCAAAACCATATCTTTCCTCATGTTTGGTCCATGGTATCCTTAGCATCCTCATGTAGAATCATATGTCCGTTGCTTCAACTCCCTTCTTCATCTTTGAGGAGAGCATCCAACATATGCTGTCGTAAAGGATGACAGATATCACGTTGCAGTCAAGTACTCCTTTCTTTTTTTGCCAACGAAATTCTCCTCTACGTAATATCTGCCTAGCTTTTAGAATGCGTCTTCGGCTATCCCAATATAAGAGCAAAAATGTAATTGGTGTTTCAAAATGTTAGGTATAGGAGTGCTCATAAATATTTACCAGGTTAGCGGAAAAGCTAGGTAAGTTTATGGACGTGAGGTGATACAGTTCAATGCCTAATAAACAAAAGTGAGTGTGAGAATTTTTTTTGTATATATATATGTAAATTAGTATTTATATTATTTTGTATTGGGATTGATTTAAATATATATATATATATATATATATATATATATATATATATATACAATATAACCCATCTTCGACCGGGTGTTTCATTACTGGGAATTTTTGCCGTTCAATCGGAGCAGTTTAAATTTAAAGTCAGCCCACCTGAAAATCAATATTAGTCACAACATTTTGGAAAAACTGAGGCATATCCCCAGATTGGGGCGGGGGAGGGGGTAACAATTTGAATGTGGGTTGGCCCTGTAAAGGCAACTATATGATAATAAATAATATGATTTAAACTATTTATTTTTATAAAAGTTTTTATGAAAGATATATTTCCAAGAACAGATTGTAAATAGTAAAACGTTGCTGAGGGTTATGATAAGCAGGAAGTAATGGAGAGCCACTGTCGCCAACAATTTGGACTCAAAACCGACATTGAAGAATTATCTATTAAACAAAAAAAATTAATCGAAATCGGATGAAAACTGTTGAAATGCATAAACAACATCCGTTCACACACACACACATAAATACACACACACATTTTTTTGAGAATTATATATATATATATATATATATATATATATATATATATATATATATATATATATATATATATATATATATATATATATATATATATATATATATATATATAAAGAAATGGACAAAGTCCGACAATTTATTTATTAAAGACATTTTTATGTTTAACGTTCTTTTTATAGATACAAGTAATTAAGTAAATTTGTGGCCGAGGGATTAGGCACGTCAGCGTAAATAAGTGTTCCGTATAGGATGCAGGTTCGAATCCAGTCAAAGGACGAATATTTTCTATGAAAATTTCTCGGACATTCAGTCCGGTAAATGTTATTTAATACTGTTTATTATAAACAGAGCATTTACTTAAATACTTGTATCTATAAAAAGAACGTTAAACATAAAAATGTCTTTAATATATATATGTGTTTGTTTTGTAAAATAAATCTGATGATTCTTCCTATTTGTCATTTGGTCAGATTTGTCGATTTGTGTCTGATGGAGAAGTCTATCAGTACCCACTCGTTTAATTCCATTGTTTGCCAGTATTATGATGGAAGTTGTAGGCTCAGACAATAAACGCAGGTTTGTTCTGTCCCACCCCGCCCCATTATAGTACAATAAGTTGTTTATTTTTTCTTTCTCTTCTTGATTTTCAACTTCACTCTAACATTCTGCCATAGACCCTCTGAGTATTTTTCGATCTTTTTTTTTTTAACGTTATCCTCTGCCGATTGTCTGCCGATGTCAAATGCCGCGACAGAGTTATTTACGCCTGGTTGAATTACCTGTATAAAAGAGTTAAACTTCCTTCGCACTCATCCGTGTCAACAGGTCGACTTCCACGCCTGTTGGAAGACGCGCATGCTTATTAACATTTGGCCGGTGTCGTTCGAGCACTTTTGTTAAAACTCTAGAAATGTATGCAGCATTTATTGGTCCTTAATGGAACTATGTATAAATCAGTTATAAATGTTTAAATAAAAAAAAAATCAATAAAAGAGTGTACTTGCTGAAGCTTTGAGACATAGCTGTGATAATCCTTGTTGCAGACGTTTCATCAGGCACATTTACGTTTATACTAGCGTTTATATTGCAAATATGTTGAGGGGACGTTCTTCTTCTTCTTCTTCTTCTTCTTCTTCTTCTTCTTCTTCTTCTTCTTCTATGTGCCATGTCCCCTGAGGACGTGGACGATTATGTCTCTTTACAATTTCCTGTCCTTCTCTTTCTTCATTGTGTGTCCATTTTGTTGCCATTGCCTCTAGAACTTCGTCGTTGCTCACATGTTCTATTCTATTCTCAACATCCTTCTGTAGAACATTTCTGTTGCTTCAAGCCTCTTCATCTGTGAGTAGATTGTCCAATATTCACTGTCATATAGTAGGACTGATGCTACTTATTAGTTCAGTACTCTTTTCTTTGTTTCTAAAGATATTTTCCGTTTCCTAATACTTTGCTCAGGTTTTGAAAGTCATTTTTTATATTTTTTGTTTTTTCTCCCTCTTTTGTGTTATACGTTGTTGTTGTTGTTATTATTATTATTATTATTATTATTGTTTTATTTCCTTTGGCTTCTGGTGTATACTCATTTCTTTCCGGGTACCGACCAGAGACCTAAGGTCAAAAATAACATCATGATATTTCCACTGGGCAATTTTGAAAAAAAAAATCGTACATATTTTACATAGTTAAAGCCCTTCGTAAGGTGTGGGCTGTATTTGTGAATACACTTTATTTGCTTTTCTTTAAGGCATGGGATACCAGGAATTCCTTCAATGGAATCTTTTCCAATCAATCCGAGTGCTCCAACTATAAGTGGAATTACTGATGTCCTCATGCGCCACATTTTTGAGATTTCAATTTCAAAGTCTTTGGATTTTGATATTTTTTGAAGATCTTCAAAGATACATTACAGTCTGCAAGGATTGTGGTTTATTTCCACTTCTTCACCCACTTGAAATTCCTTTAGAATTTTCTGGCTTCTTTTATTACTGAATAAAGTTTCTTATTTCTTTCGTGTTCCTTGACACAGATCATCAACCAATCTTCTGTAGTTCCCAGGCATCTTTGAAGACCAATTGTTGTGGTTTTGTAAGGCAGTTCTAGTTGAACTAATCCTCTGCCTCCTTTGAATCTGGGCACATACAATCAACATTAGCCTTGAGTTGATGCATACGGCGGCAAGTGAGAAGCTTTCTCGTCTTGACATCCATTCGCTTAATGTCAGGTATGGCCCATTTAAAGATGTTGATCTGTATTGCACCACAGGAACATTCAAAGTATTTATGGCTGATATTCTGTTTTGTGAATTCAAATAGGATATTTAACACAAGGCTCATACTCCTGTTCTTCATTTGGGTATGCTGTATTCCATCGCCTTCGTCGATTCCTAGGTATTTATAGACGTCTACTTACTCAGCTCCCTAACCTTTGTGGCAGAATTATTGAGTGTGTCTGTAATTCTTCCTTTCTTGAATGTAACTTTTGGAATCCATACGAATGGCGTCACTGAAATATTTGACATTATTGACGATACCCTACAACTCATTGTCGTCTTTGGCAAAGACTTTGATATCATCCATGGAGAATGGGGAATTAAACACTTTCTGTTTTACTTTGTATTCATAGTTATTACTGTTCAGTTCATGTGAAAGGAGGGTTAAGGACAGGCAGAATAAAAGGGGTGACTAGTTGGACAGATTATTTTTGGCTTATAATTTTTGGGATCATTTGTTTCACCTGTATTCGGTAGGAGATATGTAAAACCGTCAATGATTCTGTCTATATTTCTGAGATGAGGTATTATGTACATTATTTACATTATTCGGACTATTGTCCTCATCTTTGTCGCCATATTTATTACAACATTTCGGCCGTTGTACGCTCCGGCCTTCTTCAGGTGCCTACCCCAGTGAGCGAAATAAAGGGTTAAGTTCGACATTTCAACCACCTGAAGAAGGCCGGGCGTACAACGGCCGAAACGTTGTAATAAATATGGCGACAAAGATGAACACAATAGTCCGAATAATGTAAATAATCTTCACTGATTCATTCTGGAATTTCATTGGGGTTATTAATTAACATTGATAAAGTTTGTGCAGAGGTTTAATGAATTGATGTCAGATGATAGAGAGCTAAAAGTTGGGTATATTGTCATTTTCTGGGGATTTCCATATTTGGGATTTTGTTAGAGCTTATTATTATTCTTTTTTCATTCTTGTACAGGTTAATCTTTCATTCTTTCTTGTTGGAACCGTATTTCTTTGGGTTGCACCAAATATTCCCCCCAAATTTTTTTACTTATTTAGTAGATGGTAGCTTTTTTGCACTTCTATAACTGCTTTTCCAAATTCCCTGTAAAACTTCTTAAGGTCCGTTTTGGATATCTTATTTTGTCGATAGAACCAACAACGCTTTTCATACCGTCTTGTTCTCTGTGTCTTTAATTGCAATTTCTGTTTATGTATTTCCTCGATTGGTGGGAATAAATTTACTGCTTTAATTTTATATTTCTGCTTGATATTCTTGTTTTTCCCTTTTGAAACATTCAAATTTATTGAAATCTCATCTAGCATCGATAACTCACGTCTGATTTCCTCAATTTCTCGCTTTATTTTTTCCCATCCAAGTGGGTTCTTTTTTCTACTCTTTAATCTTTTATTTATCCTGATATTAAGTTAATATTTTGCATATATAACATTATTTATTTCTGTGTTTTCTTGTGGTCTGTTCGTTAACAATGTTTGCGATGCAGCGTTATATGTTTGCACAATTTGCTTATTGAACTTTCATTTTGGTAGCCGGTCTCTTTCTGACATTTGTGTGCGAGTTACTTTGTTGATTATTTGAATGTTGTGGTTTTTCGATTCAGTGATTTCAACTCAACAATTCTGCTCTAATGTCCTTTGATTTATCTTCATCAGTGACAGAATTTGAATCAGGGCAATTATTATTATTATTTTTACTATTATTTGTGTTTCTATTGTATATACATTTTCTTCCGGGTCCCAACCAGAGACCTAAAGTCAAAAATAGCTTCATGATATTTTTTCCCAAAAAAACTTAAGACCATACACATTTTACATAGATAAAGCTCATCGTAACGTGTGATGTGCACCTGTAAGTAAATTTTTTTTATATTTCTTTAAGACTTATACTACCAGGAATCACTTCAATGAGCCTATCTGAATCTTTTTCCAATCAATCCGAGGGATCCAACTACAACGAGAGAGAAGGAAAATGCCACAAACTGGACTGTAAATGTTAGTTGAAAAGAATATAGTCCATTATCTGATTGACTTCCCAACTAGTAGACAAGAACACGTAGTTCTCTTCTAACCATAGAAATTAAGCGACTACCGGCCTCTTTAAGCGAGTCGAAATTCATTTAAAATCTCTAATCATTTGATCAGAGGAGACTGTTCTGAGTACGTCATTATAAGTAAGCAGCATGTTTTCTTAATAACAATATTAATACAATGAGATAAAAATGAAAAATTGATGTACATTTAATCCAGGATTATTTGCTTTATTTACAAAAAAAAAAAATAAATAAATAAATAAATTACACAATAATGGCCGCCATTTTGATATCAGATACCATCGTTGTCAGGCACTGTTTTGCTTTGAACGAATACGGCTCTTTAAGCGGAACAAACTTTTAAAACCTCTGCCACAAAGTTAGCATAGACAGGACGCATATATTTTATTGTCATTAAGTTTATTTTTGTGAAATGTTTGTCTGTACTTTTCAGCCCACCAACTGATTTGCACTTTTTTTTTACACAAATGTGACATGAATGGCATTTCATAGCTGGTACGAATGGCTTCGCAGATGACTCAATTTTCCTGTTTTACTTGTGCAAAACCCTACCACAAACATCGTAGGCGATGGTATTTTATTAGATGCCAACTATAGATGTATTACCAACCAAAGCTAAAAATCTCTTTCTTCTCATGAAGCAAAAACAATCTGGTATTTTAGACTCTATACGGAACCCTATAGCCCACGCATATATATATATATATATATATATATATATATATATATATATATATATATATATATATCTTCGAAAGAACACGTCTCACCTTGAGTTCTGAACGCCATAAATTATACTAACATTGCTTAACAAGTCAAATGAATGTGAAACCTGACTAACCAATGAAAATGAAACCACACAAAATAAAAAATACCAGAATTTATTTCTTTTTACTCCATATCTCATTCTCTAATGAAGCGTTAATAAAATTGAAACATGTTACAGTGATAAAAGTTTCCTATTTGTTATTTATTCTATCACACTCACTCTCCCCCTCTCTATCTCTCTCTCTCTCTTTCTCTCTCTCTCACACACACACACTCATTCACAGACGCATATGCATATGTAGAGACAAACAGTCAATTGCTGATAACCGCAAACAAATGGACTATATGACTTCCAGAGGGTCTGTCTACGAAACACTGGAGTCGAAATGGTGAAGGTAACATCAATCAGCTAAGTGACAAATCTTTTACTTGTATTAGTATATACGAGGGTCTTTCAATAAGTAAGGTAAATTTTTCGGTATAAGGACTTCTAATACAGATAGAAGCTTATTTTTTTATTATTTTTTGTTTTACTTCTTTTTCACATGGATTTAATTTCTTTTGCAGATTAAAAAAAAAACTTTGAGAGTTTTGGCGATTAACAAAGATGGCCGACCAAGAAACATGCTCCAGGATTGAACAGCGGTCAGTTATCAAGTTTTTGGTTGCTGAAGGGTGCAAATTAGTTGAAATTCATAGGAGAATGTCAACTGTGTATGGTGCCACATGTTTCAGCCAAAAAAATATCTACAAGTGGGCTACATTGTTTAAAGAAGGACGGAGCAGTGTTGAGGATGAAGACAGGCCTGGGAGGCCTACAGAAGTGAGGTCTCCTGAGGTGATCGAATCAGTCAATGACCTCATTCAGTCTGACAGAAGAACTACTGTGAACTGCTGAGGCAGGTCAAGAAAGACATAAAGAACAAACGCAGGGGTCATCAGTCAGAAGGAGTCATCTTGCATCATGACAACGCAAGGCCTCACACAGCATCCCAAACGGTGCAGAACATCAACGAGCTGGGTTGGGAACTGCTCCCTCATCCCCCTAACAGCCCACACTTTGCCCCTTCAGACTTTCACCTGTTTGTTTCCCTTGAAAGCGTTCACAAGAGGCACGAAGTTTAAAAGTAACGATGAAGTCAAAAGTTTTGTGAGCGACTGACTGAGACATCAGTCCAAAGATTTTTACGCTGACTGAATACGGAAGCTTGTGCACAGATGGGAAAAGTGTGTGACAGTGCTGGGAGACTACGTTGAAAAATAAAAATAAAAGTAAGCTTCTATCTGTATTAGAAGTCCTTATACCGAAAAATTCACCTTATTTATTGAATGACCCTCGTACATATATTAGTTATAGATCAAATGTTTGGGAACCCTGATGGACTTTCAAAATCAACTAAAAAAATAGAAGGTTTCATGCCTTTATTCAAAATAAATTTGCTAGCTCACTTTGTACTAGAAAGACTTTCTTTTCCCGACGAAATTTATCATACATTCAATATATAAGAACATCGAGATTAATCTATTGTTGCATAAAATCTCCCTAATGTTTTAGTTAGTCTTTCTACCTAATCTAAATTTCTGATGAAAGGTAATCTTACAGTTAACAAATACCCCCCCTCTCTAGAATAAATTGAACACTGAGCTCTAATGCCTTAAATAGTTTTATCAACCCTAATTAAACCAAAGACGATATGAAACTTAATAATTTATTATATCCAGAGATTGGCTCGAAACATTTGGATTGTAGGGTATAGATAGACACACACACACACACACACACACACACACATATATATATATATATATATATATATATATAGTTTGCCTACACAGATTTTATTATAATTAAAGTTTACGATAGTATACATACATATATATATATATATATATATATATATATATATATATATATATATATATATATATATATATAAATAAATAATTGCCGAAACCTCCTGAAGAGTGAATTGAACAATTACTAAAAGTTCGTCTAGAGCCGAGATGCTGACTATAACATCAATCGGCTAAGTGACATATTTCATTTTATTAATCATACATATATATATATATATATATATATATATATATATATATATATATATATATATATATATATGTAAGCAAATATATGGATATAGATCCGACAGTATGAAGAAAATATACAGAAAAAACAAACAAAATCTTAATATTAGAACATATAAAATTCAACATGTCCATCGTCTTTTCATGTTGAATTTTATATGTTCTAATGTTAATTATGTTTAATGAAAATGTCCTGATGATGGTCTAAAATAGACCGAAACGTCCGACGTTGACTTTATATTAACATTAATACAGCATAATTACATATTAAGATTTTTGTTTGTTTTTTTTGTATATTTTTTCATCATATATATATATATATATATATATATATATAAAGGATGCAATGAATAAATTGTCGCCTAAATTACGCAAAAATGAAAATAACACTGGCATCTCATTTTAGCATATATATTCACCAAAATTTCATAAAAATATCTTGAAATACTAAAGAATAAATTTATTCAATAAAATTTCCATTGACTTCAAACATGGCCTCGAGACGACTTCGGAATCTCCTGCAACTCTTCTGGACGATCTGCTTGTTTAAGTTAGAGAATGCTGCCGTAATCCTTGCCTTCAGTTCATCTTTGTTGTTTGAAGGAGTTTTATTCGTATCTCGTTCAAGGAGTTTGCAGCCTGAGGAGTTAGGTAGCCAGATCTAAGAGGTGATGTGGTCGCAGAAAGTGTCTGACAGCCATGACTGGTTACTTCTGCTTGTGTGGCATGATGCAGAACCCTGTTGCCAGACATAGGGTCTGCCAGCAGCCACCCTGTTGACCAAGAGCAGCATTACCTCCTCAAGGCACTTCATGTAGGCCTCCGTGTTGAGTCTGAGGTCCGAGGAGCTGCATTCGCTGGTTTCCAGACTTCATGAATTCAAGCGCCCTACGAGGCTGGCATCCCGCTCTCACCCTTTCATTGTCGAAACTATTAAATGTAGCCGTCTCTTCTACTCCAATAGCTTCATGTCTCGCACCTCTCGACTGTGGAACTCCCTTCCCTATTCCAGTTTCCCTGAGAGCTATAATCTCCAACTATTCAAATGTAATGTCAATCGACATCTCCAGTTGCCTTGATCTATCCACTATCCCTCTCCTCATCCTTTCCTCTATCACTCCTATCTGATCTTGCTCCAAATCTTCTGTAACCCCTTGCGTCCTAGTGGCTTCCCGCCTTGCTTGCAGTGAAACGCTTAAAAAAAAATCTTTGTGGAAAAATGTCCAGCATTCATTACTATATAAGAGGACTGAACGTAACTATTACGTAACAGGTTTTAAAATAGTCTGGTATTAATCATGTTTCTATAAAGAAAATTCCAGCATATGTTAATAAAAATCTGGTATGAATTATTAGTTTTGAACTTGTTAAAATAAGAGCTTTATTTAGTTCGTATACGATTTTGAGTAGACATCTCTATATCTTAAGCAGTGAAATTAATGTCTAGCGGCCGACAGATCGAGAAAATGTGCACTGCGATCGAACCTGTATTTGCTATTCCGAATCAAGGAAACAGTAAACACGTGCACCCGCTAAATATAATGTTTATAGTAATAAGAAATAATACTAAAAGATAAAAAAAAAATCCATTAATTTTCTTAAAGTTTCTATCTCTTACCAAGTAACGCCTACTGTCCCATTTTTGAGGGTGGATATTACGTTTTTTAAACAGTTTCAAAATTTATTGTTGTAAAATATTGGTAACTAAGATTTTAATTTATCGAAACTATTTATAAGTTCGCTTTCTCAAGCACCAAAAAGATTATTTAATATTAAAATACTAGAGAATGCTAGTTTAGAAAATGTAGATTTAAGAGTAGTAAAACTAGCTTAAAGAAATATATGCGACCTTGATGGGACTTGAACCCACAATCTTCGGCTCCGGAGGCCGACGCCTTATCCATTAGGCCACAAGGCCAAGTGACGTTAACTCTCCTAAGTAAGTTATATGATCATACACTGAATTGATTTTCTGGTTGTATTATGAGCATTTGTACAGAGGGCGTGTTGCCGATTTTTTTTTTTTTTTTAGATAAGATTTGAAAATATTGCAGTGTCACCACTCACCACTGTATAAAATTTAAAAAAAAATGAAAACAATTATTGTAGAAATTCATTGAATATTGTTTTCCTTAAGACAATAGTGTACAGTACATAGTACATTTGATTCATAAAAGGTTTTCTAATTAAATAATGTCTTCATTTTATTGCATTTTTATTTTGCGATTCGGGGCAGATTTTCTCTAACTAGTGGTCTAGTTTGATCCAAAACAGTTGTTGTTTTAAATTCTCCGAGGACTTGTCCTTATAGCTACGTAAACACTAGGTACGAGGTTTGTTTACATCAGCTTGTTTGATACGGGCAGAGTATGGACCAAAAAGAGCCTTATCTTGCCATCGGTTTTGCATTTCGTACATTGCATTTACTTTTATTTTCTTTTTTAGTTTCTTTGCTGCTGCAATATCTGTATTATGCGCCACTTGCACTTCTTCATACATTTGAAATTCCTTTTTAAATTTGTTGGCTTCCTTTATTACTGAATAAAGTTTATTATTTCTTTCATGTTCTTTGACAAAAATCATCATCCAGTATTCTATAGTTTCCAGATATTGTTGAAGACTGATTGTTGGAGTTTGGTAGAATAGTTCTAGTTGAACTAATCCTCTGCCGTCTTCGAATCTGAGCACATACAGACGATCAACATCAGCTTTAGGATGATACATGATTTGGCAGCTGAGAAGCTTTCTTGTTTTGGCATCCATTCGCTTAATGTCAGCTATGGTCCAATAAAGGATGCTGATCTGTATTGCACCACAGGGACAGCCAAATTGTTTATGGCTCATATTCCGTTTTGTGAATTTTGGTCGGTATTTAACACCAGACGCACACGTATTATTTTCTCCTTCATTTGGGTATGCTGCGTTCCATCCCTTTCGCTGACTCCTAATTATTTATAAGCTTCTTCTTATTCCAGTTCCCTGATCTTTGTGACAAAATCTGGATCTACTGAGTGTGTTCCTGCAACTCTCCCTTTCTTGAATATTACTTACGCACATTTATCTATCCCGATATCCATACCGATGTATTGAGGATACCCTTCAACTCATTGTCGTCTTTAACAAAGACTTTGATATCATCCATGCATTATTATTGTTATTATGTGTATTATTTTCATTATTATTATTATTATTATTATTATTATTTTGATTGCTATTAGCATTATTTTTAGTATTATTTTTATTATTATTACTAGCAGCAGTATTCTTATTATATTTTTATTATTATTATTGTTATTATTATTATTATGATTATTAGCATTATTTTTGGTCTTATTGTTATTATTATCATTATTATTATTAGCAACAGTATTGTTAGTATATTGACGTTATTATCTTTATTATTATTATTATTATTATTATTATTATTATTAATAGTGATAGTAGTACTAGTAGTAATGGTAGTAGTATTTTTATTATTACCGTTATCTTCATTACCATTATTAATATTATTATTATTATTATTAATAATAATAATAATTATATTATTATTGTGGTTATTTTTTCTATTTTTTGTAATTAATTAATAAAATTATGATAAAATTATAGCTTACATTCCCTGTATAAACGAGGGAGGACACCACGCAGTATGCATTGATCAGTAATTATAATATTATTTATATCTTTGATGTGATGAGCCTATCGTTTCGAACGTTCAACTCTCTGGGCTTCATCACGTGTTTTTCGATCCCGGGAAATGCTCTGGGAATTTCGAACTGAATCCTTTCTTTAATCTATATAGAATAGAGTGTTCTTGTTCCTCTGACCATATCAAGGAATATCTCGTCTAGTTTTATTTATTACTGCCCAGTTATTACTTGCCTCATTTCCACCGAGTTCAAGTATATACTGCCCGGCCCAGGGATTGAACTCACAATTACTATATTACTGAATTCACGAACCAACGGACCGACAACAACAACAAAGATGAGGACAATGTAAATAATGTAAATAATTATAATTCCTCATCCATGAAATCCAAACAAATATCATGGCGGTTTTATTTTAGATTTCGTGATTTACCAACCCTCATGATAGTAAGTTTGGTACAAGGTCACGATTAATGCGAAAGATATATATTTCCAGAAATTGGTCACTTTCCCATAACATTTTAATATGATGATACCTCAAGTATTAGACATTGAGCCTGCTTGTCTCGCCTTAACAGAAATGCTTACTGGAGGGAAATCCCCTGGAGCTGAGCTGCATTACCTCAATCAAGAACCGAGACAGAGTAGACTTTTTAAAGATAGAATAAAAAATTATTTTCCATAAGATGGTCGAAAAATATTAACAAGTTAATAATACACACACACATGTTAATTATTGTAGTTTTTTTTTATTTTTAGCCGGACACACACATACACACTCGAATATTTGAATAAATAAATATTAAAATTTTCGTCAAATAACTGTATTTAATATTCTTCTTTTAAATTTACTTTGTTGTTTTAATATTCAATTTGTTAAAGTTACGCTTTTATTTACTATAGATGTGAACATAAATTCAAAAGAATAGAAATTTTAAAAATACATACATGTATCGCGTTTCGAAAGTATCAGCAGAATTAAAAAGTAAAAACAAACGGTAATAATAATCGAGAATAAAAATTATTACCGTTCGTTTTTAATTTCGAATGTATTCTAATTTTAAAATATCTTCATAAATACAAATCATACGATGATAATTTTTTACAAAAAGCTATCTTGGCTGACAATGAGTCTGGATATATATTTACTTTGTCGTATCTATCGTAGTTTTTTTAGTTTTAACCGGATACACACATACATACTAACAACTGACCTATTTATATATAGATAGATATAAAGGGTTATTCAAAAGAAAAGGGAATATTTCAAATTTTTTTATAAAAACAAACCTATTCCACACAATACTAAACAGGAAAAGGTTCAAAGTTTTTAAAATAAATTAAAATATTTTTCATTCTTGTTTAAATGCTTTTTTGTTGTTTATTTTTCAGATTTTGAATAATTTAGATTGTCATAATTTTTGTCTACCCATAAGATGGCCACACCACAGTTAAAGTTGGTTTGTGTACTGCAATTTGCGAAGTGTAACCATAAAATATTAAACATTGAATCTTTTCCTATCTAGTAATGTGTTGAATGCGTTTCTCTCTCTTAGCATTTGTTTTTATTACATTTTCGAAATCTACTCTTTGTTTTTGCATAACCCTGTATATCGCATATAAAATCCCATATATATATATATATATATATATTATGAACTATATCATAATTAATAAAATCTGTGTAGTTAAACTAGCAGTTAATTTATGAAGTGAATTGTTGAACCCTCATACGCAGAAATCAACGTGAGAGGCCATATTATATATATATATATATATATATATATATATATATATATATATATATATATATATAGAGAGAGAGAGAGAGAGAGAGAGAGGAAACAGAAGGGGGTTTTTTTTTTTTATTATTATTTTGCCCAGAGCCGCGATTTAAATTATACTCAGTCATTGCGTACTCAAGGTCGACAGCGCGCTCCTATGGAAACTTTTAATGACATAATCTGAAAAACTGATGACCCATGGCAAAACGCATTAATCAGAAGCTAAAAATATACTTCTGCCACTTTCACTTCATTAAGAAATTTCGTTCCCCAAGCGGGAAGGCCATTTTCTTTTCTCTGACTTCCTTCCTTCCTTCTCTCTCTCAATTGACAGCTGGGCGCTAAAAAGATGTTGCGACTTCCGTTTTATGATAACTCATACTGTTTATCTTCCTCGTCTAGTCCATTCTGATGAACAGAGCTTTGTGGTCAGCAATATACGAAAGAAATTTTGGTTGATTTGCTAATATAGTCAAGGTGAGATTAGAAGGAAGCTTTTATGGATAGTAAAATACTTCTATGATAGTAAAATACTTCAAACATTTATGCACATTGTCAGGTTCGCCCATCGCTCTGTTCAAACTCCTCCTCCGTCGTTTGGAGAGGAGTAGAGGGCTGTCTATATTTATGAGATGCGGTATTGTAACTATTTACACTATAATACACTGTTCGGACTGTTGTTCTCATCTTCATTGCCATAATCATGACGTTTCAGTCATTGTATGCTCCGTTTTTTTCAGGTGGTATTTCGAATCGAAATTCCAACGTATATCACCTGAGGAAGGTTGGAGCGTACACGGGCCGAAACGTCGAGAATATAGCAATAAAGATGTCGACAATAGTTTAAACAAAGTAAATAGTGTAAATAGGAGTAGAGGTTTATTCCTTGTTCCCCGTTTAGGGTTGGATTTCCAGTTCCTTCTAAAGTCTTTTCATTACCTTTCGCTCTCAGTAGCCGCTTACGTCTTGGTGGCATTATCACCTTACTTGGGGTGAATTGAGTAAAAAAAAAAAAAAAAAAAAAGGTCTGATGTTTATCACTAACCTCAGGCATTTGCATTTTCATTGTATTTTTCTCATAAATGCTTTGAAATGTATTAACATTATGTGTAAAAATGTTACTTTGCTCATAAGACTTGATTTTATTCCTGACTACTGAGTTTACATAATGAGGAAAGAGGACATAGAAAATTTGACACTCTAAGGACACATTGATGCCAAAAGAGACAGAGGAAGACAACAATTAACCCCTGCCTAACGAGCTTGTGTAAATTATTGGCAGAAGTGGATTTAGGAAAGATAGCAAACAGAGAAAGATAAATGAGAGTTAGAAATGGCAATAAACTGTGGAGAACCGTGATCGTCCATGGTCTGAAGGGACACGGAACACAGAAGAAGAAAACTGGCAATCTTTCTTATTTCCGATGCATTTGTAAAATGATTTGTGTTGCATTTCTATAGGCTTACGGCCATATCACGTTGAAACACCGGTTCACGTACAATCAGCGAAGTTAAATCTGTGTTAATAAAAACCGGGTGATCTTAAGTGGACAGTCAGGGCTCTTCGACGTGGTGTAATGTCTAACAATGAACTACCGAATAGTGTTCCTTCCAGGAGGTGCGTTGTGGCGTAATGGATATCGGCTCGGAATAAAAGAGCAGAGTTCGAATTCCAATCAGGTTCGTTACATTCACTCACGCACAAATACTCTTGGGAAAGATTAAACCCGGCTATGGGTTTAATAGCAGGACATACTGGGTCCTATAGAAAAAGCGAATCTACATTACCTGTTTGCAAAATATTTCCGCAAAATTTAGTTTCGACTGGTCAATGTATGGCTATCTTAGAGAATGTGACAGACGAACGGAAGTTACAGATTTTATATATGGATTATTTCTTTTCAGACATTGCATATCCTAAGTTTTAAGCTCTAGTTTTAAGCTTTCAATAATAATAGAAATTATTGTTTTCTTAATAACAATTCTTTCTTCCCCATACTTTTGCCTGCTACTGTATAGATATATAAAGAGAAAACGAGACAATGATAACGTAAGTGTCTTAAGATTGGATCTGACTTAGGGGCACACCTTAATGTATTTCCTCGGCAACTACTTGACAGAAATTAGTCATTTGTTGGCAGACCCTTGCCATGTGCTGGTGTGTGTCCTGAAAAAACCGATAGGCGAACATAGTATAAATTTAGGTAATCGTCTTAATCTTGCCTTGGCTTTATCTTTGCTTACTCGAACAAATATTGCTTGAATTAGAAGCTTTTGTGCGGCCGATTTTATCTACGAGGGCGTATGCAGGAGCGTGCTCGTTTATTTTTAGAGCTGGGTGGGAACGGATTTTACACGTATACAATTATACTAAATATCTAACTCGGTCATCTGTCGGGACACTACATAGTATCCGCACGTTTCTTCCTGTCGTTGTTTACATGTGTCATCATAGAGATTTAGCTTGCACATATATTAAGAGACAAAAGGCGTTACTTTTTTTTTACAGTAAAGTTCACCTGTACAGGGCCAGGGAGAAGGGGAACTCGAGGTAGAGGGTTATGTTAAGGGGTAGTTTATATGTATAGTAGAGGAATTCTGAACTTTTAGGGATCGGGGAAATATCCTCTTGGGAGTCGGTACCATAGAGCAGTGGTTCGAGTGGAACTTACTTCTCACTGATAGATTGTAGAGGGAATGAGGGTGGTTTGGTACAATGTAAGTGGACTGGGGGGGGGGTCCTAGCCGTGAAAGTTAGACCTGGTGGAACCAAGGAATGTAGTTCGTCCGAGTACTTTCCATGGAATGAGATAGAGCAATGAGAGTCTCGCCATATTCCGCCTGTGTGTGTGTGTGTGTGTGTGTGTGTGTGTGTGTGTGTGTGTGATGAGAGAGAGAGAGAGAGAGAGAGAGAGAGAGAGATAGAGTTTGGAAGTTGGAAAACAATTCTCTTCCAACAAGGACTTCAAGGCGCATTAAGACTGGAAATTTAGGACTGAGAAACTTCCGTCTAAACAGTACTTCATTTTCGGCCTGAACTAGCTCTTATAAAGTTAGGGTATAACATGGAATCGTATGTAAGAGTTCCACTTAAGGTCGTGTGTGAGTTTGAAATCCAATATTCCCTCAAGACAAGGTGGGGACATTATTTCACCGTAACTGACAGTAGTCCGGTATCTGAAGAGAGGTCAGCTGCCAATCTCTGATCGTCAAGTTTTAGAGGTGCACCCGTATATCGTCGTATCATCGGTATAGATGTTTACAAATGACTCTATGCGACCCTGTAGTTTCCATCTAACTCGGTATAATTACGTCTCATTCATTGCCCAGTATAAAGCCGCCATTTTTTGGCATGACACCATTGCAGTTCAATGCCAAATGTCTAGTCTTTTAGATGACCCCATTCGACATACTGCTGCCGATGTCTTCACCGTAAACCTGGCAGGGACAGGACTTCCGGGTGCTTTGCTTTACCAAATGACAACAGGTGATTTTTTTCCCGTTAAGGTTTTGAAATCAAAGCTGTGATTCTGTAAAACCGTTTGCTAAGCACAGCTAGTGTATTCTCTGTAATTTAAAACATGAGGGACGGATTCATATCAGAAGCGAATTTAACGAACTCGACTGTAATTCGAACACAGCTCTCTGATTTCTTATTCCAAGTTGCTATCTATTTTACCATCTGCGCACCCACTTTACAGGACGATGGCTATCATGACACTTCACAATTTTCTGAACTTTGTGACTCTTAGGAAATTATGTCTTTTTGTCAACATGCACGTATGACAGTGTTGATAACAAACACAGAACTACAAGTACTGGAGAAAGTAGTGAAGGAAAGCGAGAAGAAAGGACTAAGCATCAAATGCAGGTTTGTCAGCAAAACGAACAGACTAACTTGCAAATTACAATTTGGAAATATCAAAATCAAGCAAGTACAACAATATAAATATCTTGGAAATCATTTAAAAGAGGACAGAAAGTGTGATATCGAAATCCGAAGTGGCATTGGGATAGCGAAAGAGGCCTTTCAAAACCGAAGCAAAGCATTAAGAAATAAGAAAATTTCTTTAGAAACAAAGAAAATAGTCCTGAATTGTTATGCAGCATCAATCCTCATATATGGAATTGAATGGTGGATAATCTCCGCACGGATGAAGAAGATGCTTCAGGCGATAGAAATGTGATTCTGCAGAAGGATGCTGAGGATACCATGGATTGAATATGTAAGCAACGACGAAGTTTTAAAAAAAATGGAATCAAAAAGGATACTTATACTTAAGATCAGAAAAGGACAGTTGAAAATCCTGGAGCACATAACGAGGAAATAAGGTTTGGAAAACTTGACACTCACTTTTCGAAAGCTTAGATCGATGACCAATATAATAAAGAAATATCCAAATGTTGGACAGTTTTTGTCTTTATTTCGTCTTGAAATTAACGACGCTTGGAAAGGATCATAATAAAGCATAAAAGACATTCGTTGTTTGTTATATATATATATATATATATATATATATATATATATATATATATATATATATATATATATATATAATAATTAATTAATTCATCGAGTCTAGAAGTAACCTCAACAGAATGCAGAAAGCACTGGACGGCCGTTTTGTTCTATATTTGGGACTCATCAGCAGTGCACATTCACAACCGAGAATTGAAAACCGGACAGTTACGTTATCAGGCAGACGTCATACCAACTGTACCAACAGGCCTCGGTGAATTAGACTCGATATAGCGCCGCTCGATCACATACTCCGTGGTGGAACTCATCCGAGTTTCCCTTACCCATAGGACTGTGTCCCCACAAGCCACGACTACTATCCCCAAGTCGCTCCATCCAGAGCATTAGAAGCCGGTTCAAGCAGGGATATACAAGTGATAGAAATTATTAGGCGGATAGTAGTCGTGGCAGGTGGGGGCACAGTCCTATGGGTAAGGGAAACTCGGATGAGTTCCACCCCGGAATATGTGATCGAGCGGCGCTATATCGAGTCTAATTCGCTACCTCTTCGTCACCGAGGCCCGTTGGTAGAGTTCGTATGACGTTTGCCTGACAACGTAACTGTTCGGGTTTCAATTCTCGGTTGTGGATGCGCACTGCTGATGAGTTCCAAATATAGAACAAAACGGCCGTCCAGTGCTTTCTGTTGAAGTTTCTTCTAAATTCGAGGAATTAATTATATTTGTCTCAAATCCCCCTAATAATTTCTTTATATATATATATATATATATATATATACACACACACACACACCGCGTGTAACAACAAAATTGTCTAAATGGTATAAAAGCAAAATTGATCATAAACGCAAATTACTTGTTCATCATTAATTAATCTCTTTAGCACTAAATTGAAATGCTGATCCCTCTTCCTGCTGTGCCATCTTGATCTGGTTTTCCTCTCTACTGTTTCCTCTTGTTAAAAGTTATTTAGCGTTCTGTTGATGGTTCTTGAATGTACTTTGATGATGGAAGCCAATGTACGAATGTTAGTACCATTAGTGAAGGCCTTAATGATCTTTTCCCTCTCATCATTGCTCATTTGGGAATACAGTGGCTGGCACAAAACGATCTTAACCTGTTCTCTTTCTAACTGAATAACTCAAAGGGTTTTTCAGTGATTCTTACGAAAAATGGTGTCCAGATGGTTAAGCGTCTTATCTGAAAACATGGAGAAAAAAAAAGAAGAAATTCAGTTAATTTTGTGTCTGGATGGACAATTATGCTGTTACACAATTTGGACATTTTTGCTGTTACATCTGCATATATAACACAATATGTTTAACACACTATAAAAGGATAAAGGGAAAGTTGAGCGTTTAAGAGTTCAAATGTAATTTTGATGTCTTCCTATGTAAACTACCTATGATAAAAGATATTTTATGATCATCGTTGCTTACTGTGGAGTTAAAAACAGCGATGTGAGAATACCTAAACCATTGTCACGAGATAACAAACAAGCAATATGGTACGAATAATTTGGATGGAGAATGAGCTACGACTGTACGTTCGACTGCCATCTTGATAATATCTGAACACAAGATACGCAGGAGAAACTGTGTTGTTATCAGACGAAGAAACATAATCTGAGACAATGATTAGACAAGGTGGACGAGGAAAGCAAAACGAAAGGAACAACCGCTAAAGGTAAGAATACGGAATGTAGTGTTTTCAATAATAAAAACAAAACAAAGAGAGACCAAATTACGAGTCACGTGTTGTGCGCGTTAAAACTCAATCTGGTAGAGACATTCAACTCTCTGGGTAATACAGGAAAGAATAACAAAAGTGTGACAGCGCATCGGTATAGCGGAAGATTTAGTATTTAAAAAAAGGCTGATCGAACCAAATGATTTCAAGGTTCAGTTTTAATGCTCGCATTGTCACTTCGTAACTGATCAGCATGTGTAATTTAATTGGGTATCGGATACGTATCCCCATAGGCAACATATCAAAATGCAAGGACAAATATTCGTCATTTTCAATATTTAAACCCACATATGTATCTGATTCTTTTAGGCGTTCTGTACTCTAGGAAAAATGACGCGTTTTAACGAACGTCCGAAAAATTAACGGAGTTTGAGTTTAAATGAAAAAATTTAAATATTGATAAAAGTAATATAATAATTTAATATAATTTGCAATTATAATTTATTTCATTTTATTATATATAATATGATTATTATTATTGTTTGAAGTATTGTTTATTATTATTTCTCTCAACATTTTTTCCTTTGCCGTATTTTTCTGTATTAGGATTTATTTGTTTTTGTACAACTAATCTGAAGATCAAAGTTAGGATGCTTGTCTCTGTTGGTAGTTGCATAATTAAAAGAAAAAATCTTGTAATTCCAACGAATGATTTATTTTTTATGGAAATATTTCGACTAGCAGTTGCCAGTCTTGGTCATTCCTTAATATGAGTAAAAACAGTACAAAGAAGATCGAAACACTTAAGAATTTAAATAAAGGGAAATAAACCGAGTTGATGACGTTTACAACGTAATAGCTAGTCGACGAAAGAAAGAAAGAAGGAAAAACGCAAAATTATTTACTGATATAATTTCCATGTCTTTTCCCATATCATCAAACTGTTTACTGCCGATAGAAGTTAAATCCTTTATTTGTACAAAGATAATGGCTTTACTAAGAGTTCATATTGCTTTCGAAAGTTCAAAGTTCAATCTTTGATTAAAGTCGCTTTCCTCTTGCAGAAATACGTCTTTTCCGATTCTTGATGGAGCACCGATCACTCCATAAATCGTTTGTTTTTAAGATCTATCTCTTATCTAACCTTTGCAACAACAACATGATTTCGATCAGGGTTTTTCAAAAAACGGGTTCCGATCCTTTAGTGGGTTGCGAGATAAATAAAATGTGTCGCAATAAAAAAAAAAAAAAAAAAGAAAGGAAAAAAATAGGTAAGTGAGAGCAAAGTGCAGAATATAAGCAACTCTAAATGTTGAACAGCAATCATAAATCATCGCTATTTTTTCACCGAGGTAAGTTGGTATTATATATTTTTTTAAATCTAATTATGAATATACAGCCAACGACGAAATTATTCGTACACAATTCAATTTGGAATATTTTTATCCATTTCTCAGAATCTAATGCCTGTATAATGACAGATTTTTCATATGTTAATAAGCACAAAAAAAAGAAAAAAAAAAGAAAAAGGAATATAAAACTGACTTTTCAGAAAAATAGATTAAATACAACACATTTGACAGGCGAATTAGGCAAAACAGGAAAAGATAAAATTATTCGTACAGTAGAAAATATCGTTCTAAATTGATTGATTTGTGTAAGTATAAGTAATTTACATAATTATTTCATCGGCGAAGCCTTCCAGACTATTTATTCAATAGAATATTTGTGATAATTTCAGCAAAGAACATCACCTGGTGCACAGTGTCACCATTGTTATTCTTACGTTAACAGGATACAGAAGACAAAGGATCTTACCGTTGACTTGAGACAGACTTATTAACTTCCATAAGTCGGTAAATAGTTACAGCACTATTTCAAACCGGTTAGCTATCCTTAAATCTATGGTACATAGTAATGGTAATGAAGTTTAAACGACAGAGAATTTGCTTGGTCGTGGAAGAAAACAAAAAATTGCCATCGAGAACAGCACGAAAATTGTGTCGCGAGGTTAATATAAACCCTAGAGTTGTTTTGAAACACAGCCAAAAGTTTGGATACGATGGGTTTTAGCGTAAATACTCGCACAATACAACGTTGTTTAAATAGAAATGGGTTGTATGGAAACCGACAACGACGAACCTTTCTTCACAAACCTTGTCACATTGTTGCATGGTTTAATTTTGCCAAAACCTTCATGGACAAAGAAAATTGCGTTTGGGAACAAGTACTATGGAGTGATAAAAATATTGAGCTTCTTGGACACAATGATGTACAGAATATTTGGCGCAAGAAAGGTGAGGCTTTCCTCCCAAAGAACACAATAGGTCATTCTAATTCTGTTCATATCATTCTCTCCAACCGTTTTTTCTTTCTTTCTTTCTTTCTTTCTTTCTTTCTTTCTTTCTTTCGTTCTTTCTTTCTTTCTTTCTTGCTAACTAGCTAGAATAATATCTCCTTATATCGCGAGTTAGAAAGATAGCTAGCTAACTCTCTATCATAGTAATTCTCATTCTCATTCTAGAATATATCAATAGGTCATTCTAATTCTGTTCATATCATTCTCACAATCTCTCTGTTCATCGTTCCTTCTATCTATCTATCTAGCTAGCAAGCTCGATACTTCTAGGTCATATCAATGTCATTCTAATTATGCTAATATCAATCGTTCGATCTGTCTGTTTCCTTCTATCTATCTATCTATCTATCTATCGAGATCTATTCATTATCTATCTATCTATCTATCTATTTAAATCTATTCATTATCTATCTATCTATCTATCTATCTATCTATCTATCTATCTATCTATCGAGATCTATTCATTATCTATCTATCTATCTATCTATCGAGATCTATTCATTATCTATCTATCTATCTATCTATCGAGATCTATTCATTATCTATCTATCTATCTATCTAAATCTATTCATTATCTATCTATCTATCTATCTATCTATCGAGATCTATTCATTATCTATCTATCTATCTATCTATATCTATTTATTATCTATCTATCTATCTATCTATTTATCTATCTATCTATGTATGAACCTAGCTAGCTAGCTAGTTAGATAGACAATATCAATAACTCATTCTAATTCTTTTGATATCATTCTCTCCAACTGTCTGTTCATTTTTCTTTCTTTCTAAACATGTCCCTATCTATATTTGTTTATCTTTATTAGTACCAGAAAACGGACCTTCAATCTAAAACAAAAATATAAAAAAAAGAGAAATATTTGGTATAAAACTTTAGATGTAGATATTCAGTTTTATTCTGTTTTATATACACAACAGACATAAACTTCAAATCATGACAGAGAACGCCGCTGGGGACTTCTGGGCGTTTAACTTTTATAACAATAAATAACATCAAATGAGAGAAAAATAATTAATTAATATAAAAATAAAACCAAACCCCGAACGCTTCACTGCATTTATTTGGTTTCTGATTGGCTGCCGGCTTTATTTTTATGATTCCTTCGTAAAAAAGACAAGAAACCGATCCACTTATGGTTTCTTGCGGACTGACGGATCTATTTCCATTTCTGACATTAACATTTGCTATGCTGAGATTAATATGACACAAATTTGGTTGAATGCAAGGGAAAAAAATGTGCTACGCCCATACTTCAATTAGGATGGGCCGCATTTCATGAAAAGCAGCGTTAGAATTCATGGGCGTATATCTATGTTCGAACTCTAATTGCTGCTATCTGTGGGAAGTACGTTACTATCTTAGCTATGGAATTGGCATCTCTAGTTCTATCTTATCGAGGCATGATATTTTCTCAGCTAGGATTAAAACCAAATGGAGGAAGTGGAAGAAGAAACGTCCTGATGTGAGTCTTCCAAATGGATATATATATATATATATATATATGTATATATATTAAGACATTTTTATGTTTGTACATTTTTTATACGTACAAATATATAAGTAAATGCTATGTTTATAAATACTTGTATCTATAAAAAGAATGTATAAACATAAAAATGTCTTAAAATAATTGTCGGACTTTCTCCATTCCATAATATATATATAGTGAGAGAGAGAGGGGGGAGAGGGGAGGGAGGAAGAGAGAGAGAGCGTATCAGGTCAGAAAATCGAAATGAAAATCGTGATTTTATCTTGACTCTGTCAGATTTCTGACATCTGTGAAAATGACGTTAGCATCTTAACAAAAAAAAAAAAATAATAATAATAATAATTTCACTCCATGCAAGGCAATAAAGGCACTAAGAACGCTACTGAGTGTGGAAGAATAAGAGAAAAATTTAAAAAAAAAACATTATGAAGGAGAGAGAACAGTAAATGAACAGTGATTAAGAAAACGGAAGGTAACGACTGACATTGCGTTTCAATTTTTGAAGCTCAAGGAAAGGAAGAAGCCGGATGAGATTTCCAGAAGTCATATGCGCGAGAGAAGAAACTGTTAGCATAGAACTTACGGTTACATCTAGCCATTTCAACTGTAAAATGATAAAACTTTGCCGACAATCCAGTAGTACACTTAATTTCATAAAATCTAAGTACCACAGAGGAAAGCTCATCAAAACAATTACCATGAAGATATTTATAGAAAATGTACAGAGAAGCTATGTTAAGGCGGCAGGAAAGTGGCTGAAGCCGAGATGCCAGGTCAGGACGAGTAACATTGCTGATTCTTCCTTTTATTTTATCAAGAATCTCTAAATACATAGAAGAAGCAACGGATGAGATGTGACAGCAATATTTAATGCAGTGGTAGACATATGAATGTGTAAGAAGAGTTGCAGGAGATTCCGAAGTTGTCTAGAGGCCGTGGTTGAAACAAATGTCGATTTTATTGAATAAATTCACTCTTTAGTATTTCAAGATATTTTGGGGTAATTTTGCTATATATATATATATATATATATATATATATATATATATATATATATATATATAGAAAAATATACTGAAAAAACAAACAAAAATCATAATATGCGATTATGCTGTTTTAATGTTTAATGTCAACGTCGGACGTTTCGGTCTAATAGACCATCTTCAGGACATATTCATAAAACATAATTAACATAGACCATATACAATTCAACATGAAAAAGACGATGGACATAAAAGTAATACCAATCCAAACAGATAACTGAAATCTTTTATAAGATCAGCGTTCCGTTTAAATATTTTTTGTTTGTTTTTTCAGTATATTTTTCTTCATACTGTCGGATCTATATCCATATATTTGCTTACACCCACACACACACACATATATATATATATATATATATATATATATATATAAAGAAAGAAAGAACAGTAAGATATATAATCCGGTGTTCTGATAGATATTTTTATTTTTACAAAATAGTGCTCACTGTAAATTTACTGAGCATTAATATTATAAATTAATTGATTTAAAATATGTTTTTTTTCGCTACACAGTTGTAACCATGTTTCAAAAATGGAAGCTGAAAGCTCCGCATTTAATTTTGTAATTAAATTGAAGACATTAGTTCCATTTCATCCTCAAGCAAATTTTGGAGTAACTTTTAAAATTACTGGGTTTTAAAAACACACCAAAAATCATAATTCACGTTTCCAAGGATACAGAGAAATCCAATTCAACCAATATCTCTTAAAATGAGATGTTGGTGTTATTTTCATTTTTGTGTAATTTAGACAACAATTTATCTATCGCACCCTGTACTTACCGAAATTTTAATGAATATTTTTCTCTGTTAAATATTTCCGAATCCAGTTCTTCCACTTGGCAGTTTTTATTTTATCAATTTTCTACCATACGACCTTCAGTGCACTCCAGTTCAATATTTTGATAGCTAATTTGGTGTAGGTAGACGGCCATACTTAGCAGGAAATCAGATCCCATTGATCTTTGCCTGACAATATACAATAATCATCTTGAATTTCAGTCATCGAATTTATTGAACACGTACGATCATATTTCATGATATCATTTCAATCAATCGGTGTTGTTTTCAATTGCGTTATACAGGGATTCTTTTGTCCAGTAGAAAGCATTACATTACCCCGTCAATGATTTAGATCGAACATTCTCGAATATTCAGATAACCCCTTCTATGGGGATCAGGAAATAAGTCGATTGCGACCCTGCTGTCAATGTCAACGCACAAGGGTCCAGCTGTTCAGTTTTAGAACCGAGACGCTAGACGAGACACACACATTATTTGATAAAAGTGCTAAAAGCTTGTGTAGATCCAGGTATCCTATTCGGTGGCGGCTGATAAGAAAGCCACAAGTTACGCCACAATTACTCGCTCGAACCACAGGCCACACACAATGTACAGAAAATGTTCTTTACTTCTTGTGTCAATCAAAAGAAATGTTCAGAAATGATAGCTTTTGTGTGAGGAGTTTAGCCAAGGGTTATAGCATTATTCTCTCTATTTTTATGCTCTGCCACAATGGATAGTGTTTCTTATTCGGTCTAGTACGACTTAATTCGGTCTTCCATTGTTCAGGCTCCACGGTGAGAAGACAGACTTCAGTCTTATCTTTCCATCCAAAACTTGAACTTGTAACAAAACGTATCTCGTAAATTATTTTGTGGCTAAGATAGTCGTCTGTCACCATTGCCAAAGATTGGTTTCCACGTCAAGTTAAAAGCCAAGACACTAAATATTTATCTTCAAGTTGGGCAGGTTCTTCTCAGAAGCTTAAAAATATTGGTTGCCAGACGACAAAGGGTGCCCACTCAAAATTACCATTTAATAACGAATAAACTTTTTGTTGTCTACAGAGTGATTGAAAAGTAACACCCTATTTTATGTATAATGGACTCTCCCGTCTAACTATAATTTTTACAAGACAAGAGAGTCCATCATATATATAATAGGGAGTTACTTTACAATGAACCTGTAGAAAGATGATCGACTTTCACTACTTTAATTGCGGAATATTTTCGTCCGCTATGAGTAGAACGTACGCCTGCTCATAAGAATGGTTATTGCAAAGTGGGTCCCAAGGCGTAGCGTTTGAGTGGTAAGCATTGCCGCTCTGGACTATGGTGTTTTCTATTATTATTCTATTATTATTATTTTATTAGCTCAGATGTGGCACAAGTCCGAAAGTATGGGGTACCCAGTGAGGATCGAACTCACCAATCAGTCGTAATAGTTTTAGCGAGACAAGCTTGCTAACCTTTACACCACCTCGGGGTGCCTCGCTTAGCTTTCTGTAGTCTTCCGCGTTTAGCTCTCCGCAGCGAATGCATGCAAACGACGTCAGTAACGGCTGCCGCCAACGACGTGAATGCATCCAAAACTTTCACTGTCAATAACTCTGTGGACTTTGTTTTAATATCCAAATTAAACATTTAAAATTTGACAAAACCATTTCAATGCAAATTCGATTTATTGAAGTTCATGTGATTTGCATAATAACTTCACTTTCTCTGGATTCGCCATATTTTATCAATCATGATTAAACTTGAAAAGTCCAAAATATTCCGCTATTAAGGTTGAAGATATAGCCATTAGCCTTACATTTCCGAGTACATTTGTTGGAGTCCGATCATTACACTTTATACGTTTACATCTAAAATAAAATTAATCCCTGTTACAAAACCGGAAAATAAATATTTGTCTATGAGACAGCTTATACGAGTAAAACCTTATAGGCATAAAACCTGTTTAATTTGTCCGTTTATCTTGATTATACCAACCAATTACCAAAGACCTCCATTAATTAGGCCTGCCTGTAGCGATTGGAGATCACTTTAATATTCGACTTCACACTGCTTTTTCACTGATTACATTAATGTCACTACATTGGCTTCGATAGAAATAGAAAATGCTTAGATAGACACTGGTTCATTTTGGTTGAAGAAAGAGGGCTTCTTCGGAAATATAAGTTTTACCTCTGGAAATCTGAATATGAAGATATATACTTTCATTTATTTGATATAAACTTGAACTTATAATTTTAATTAAAATTTCTAGCTTTTGTTTGAATTTCTCAAATTTGGTTTGATTTTATGGTTTATCAACATTTTTCACATTATGCAAAATCATAAAATATTTTTGGATTGTAAGAATGTTTTTGAGATACTAACGATTTACTCATACAATTCCGAGTATTTAATCTATAGCTGGGATTGAGGGAGAATACGTGGAATTCATTCCCAATGGATGTTACACGTAAATGAATATAACGAACCCAAACAGATTTGGAACTCTGTTCTCCGAATAACAATTACAAGCCATTATCCATTACGCCACCCGCACATCCAAGCTTACAGCACCTTGTATTTTCAAGCGGTAACCAACCTAGGTAATGACCAGGCTCGACGTTGCTTAACTTCGGCGATCGGACAAGAAACGGTATTTAAACAACGTATTATGGCCATAAGCCATCATTTGTTATTTTAATGATGCCTGAGACACGAGTTCGAGCAATGCCATTGCTTGGTACTTTAACTCAGAGAAAATTATTATACATGGTTAAAATAATTAATGGTTAAAACTTTAACTCAGAGAAAATTATTATACATGGTTAAAATAAAGTGAGACATGATTTTTTTAGAAATTTTATTATGACAAAAAGAAAATCGCATTTTATGATTAAAATTTGCTTTCGTCAAAATATCCTCCTGTAGCTTTGTTAATTAATTTTTTCTCATGTTCAATGTTAAATATTCTCGATATGAGACATTTTCTGTTTCTGTGTTGGTAATCTGAATTTCTTTCTTGAATTGGCAATGAAGAGTTCTGCGCGAAGGGTCATAAAACAATTATGGTTGAAATTATTCGCCTCAATTTCATGTTCTTAGTTCTTTCTTTTTTATCCCTTATTTTCCCTTGGGCATCGGTTTGTTCAATTACAAGCTAAAATACCTAACGTTTTTCCAAACGAGTATAACTATATATATATATATATATATATATATATATATATATAAAAGCTCTCAAGATTTCATCCTCCTTGGGATTTCCCATACGGATTACCAAGTTCTTCGTAACTATATATATATATATATATATATATATATATATATATATATATATATATATATATATGAAGCCAATTTACTTGGACAGACGCGAACGCGTTCATTACAGTTCATGTTTTGTAGCAACATTGTCAAGGAAATTATCATCAGGTATCTGTCTTGAGTTTTTCATGCGCAAAAAAGAATTGTTTTCAAGATTTCTCTTCCCAGTGAGTGTTGCTTTCCTTTAGGATAATCTATTGAGAACCAGGTTTCAGCAGTCATTTTGCATGCTGCTGCCCTTATTCACTGTGATATCGATGCAATTAAAAAGGTGTTATTCTAATAAATAAAATAAATCTTTCGGACTGGAAAGCAAAGTTCGGTTAAATGGTTTAGGAGAGGACAACTTGAGCAATTCTCATCGTGTTACCTACTATTCATTACTTCAAAACATTGGTAGGGTAATAGAGAAATCAATATGGGCCCTATGAAGACGCAGCTCGGCAAAATAAAATAGACTTGACGATTCCATGGTTATGTCAAGCTTAGACATCATTTCTCTATACATCAACATACTCGTCACAAAATGACTCAACATATAAAGAAACAAACTCAAAAAAAAAAAAAAAAAAAAATCCAAAGAAAAGCTTCCTCTACACGTTCACAAACTTCTAAACTATGCAAACTAATCAATAACCACTGATTTTTTCTCTTTCAAAAATATTCTCTACAAGCAAAAATTCGGGTTTACCTACGGGGTCACCTCTCAGTGTTGTTCTCGCTTCCCTTTTTCTAGGATAATTAGAATCCGATCCATCTAAACACATCATACCCAAAAGCTCTACTTCCAAGATAAAGACCAATTAGACATAATAATGAAGCTCAATAACGTTGAAGCTACCACTGAATTCACACGCGAATTTGAAATAAACAATTCTCTACCTTCCCTCGACACCTTATTAATACGCAACAATAAGAAATTAGATTAAAAAGTTTATAACAAAAACGATCTAATCAATTTCTATTGCCATCACAAACAAAGAATAAAATCTGGACTAATCATAGGATTCTACTTCAGAGCCCTTTGGATATGTAGCCCGGAATACCTGAATGAAGAGGAGAAATATATTGAGAAAACATTCAGTCTTCTTCATTACCCACATAATTTCATCCTCAACGCTAAAAAACGAGACACAATTACGAATACACATTACCATCCGATGCCTGCTTAGACATACAATAATCTTTAATAGCTTACATACATATAGAATTTGTTTCAGCAGTTACAAGTGACCCAAACATAATTGAAAATATCAGTGTTTTTTTGTATTTCTGTCAATTTTCTCTCAATCTCTGATGAAGCTTTAATAAAAGTGAAACATGTAAGATTGATATACGTTTCTTATTTGTTCTTCATCTTATAATCATCCCGTCGGATTCTGATCCGTGTTTGATTTGCATTTGAACTTTGACTCATATATATATATATATATATATATATATATATATATATATATATATATATATATATACGTTGATTTGTTAAAAGTTGTCAAATTGTTTCCTTTGCTTTTGGAAATCTGAGTTGAGTTTTATGCTTTCACTGCAACTATACTGTAATTGGTGAAATTTGTCAAAAATAAAATGTTTCTGCTTTTTAATATGACATCAGGAACCTAAAGAAATACCCATTTAGTTCCCAAAGTCAGGCTTCTTAATCTTTTCTTGACCCCCAAACACTGGTCACATGATTTTTAAATTTCAAAGCCAGAAGAAATGGGTTTGTCCAAGTCTGAAGTAAATAAAATTGATGTTGTTGTCCATTTCTCCTCGTAAATTTGGACGATCAGCCACTTGTATACATGTCAAGTAGAACTGGCGATTGATTTTCTTGTTCTGTGGAAGATTGTATGTGACACAAATAGGATAAGATCAGGAACCATAACTCTTATGCGGGAAAGACCAGGGAGAGAAACAGGAGGCATAGCAGGTGACCGACATATTACAAAAGGGGGAGATAATGGGATACATAGCAGTGGTAATGACACTAATCATTACAATTATATATATATATATATATATATATATATATATATATATATATATATATATATATGTATATATATATATATATATATATATATATATATATATATATAATCACTTTAAACGTTATTTTTAGTGGATACCCATATTTGAGAAAACGCTCCATTTATTTATTAAAAAGTATACTTATATTCATCTAACGGCTTGACTATTCGAGAAATCTTATTAAACAAAAAATGGAGTTCTCCGGTAGGATTCGAACCTGCGCCCCCTTAGACTGAAGAAAACTGTCGTTGGATCCGACATGCCTTAACCGGCTCGGATACGAATAAGTGTTATTGATCAAGCATAGTCCAAACAGTGCCTTTAAGCGAAATCATTTTCGTCACAGATTCCTCGAAATTATGATATCTGCTCAGAGGGATCCAAGTTCGAATACTACCGGAAAGTGTATATTTTTTTTCTGTAATAAGATTCCTTGAATATATATATATATATATATATATATATATATATATATATATATATATATATATAAAATATAATTTTAATGTATGCTATATTTACGTGGAAAAGTGCTCAATATCAGGGATAGAGTGTGTGTAAATATAAGAGTGAACATTGAAGTCAACACCGAGTGGCAACATAGCGTGAACATTGCGTTCAAACATGAAACAGACTGTCGCATACTCGGTGTTGCTCTCAGTGTCCACTCTTATATATATATTTTTTTCGTGTCTGCATATACATAGAAGTAACTGAAGAACCCTGGAATCAGAGAAACTACATTATTTACAAATAGTAAATACGTGAACAGCACAACCCTTTCTAAACATATATGGGAAATTAAAAACAACAACCAAATCATACAAAAAATAACATAGAAAATAAGGAAAACAGCATTAACTTACAACAATAAATAAAAAAAATGTAAACTGTGGAAAATAGCTTCTCAGACCAACACAAATTACTAAATAAACGATAAACTTATTTTAAAATGCAAACACGAAAACAAATTTTTACTTAAATCTCGAAAAGTAAAGTCGAATACCTTGTAAAATACCACCATGAAAAATGCAAATATATTCACTGTATACAACGCAGATAATGTCACATACTTTAGACAAGGCCAATACTTTAAGCTAAACAAATAAGATAAACAAACCTGAGAAAAATAAATTAAAAATAACTAAAAAAATATACAAATTCAGTAAATAATATATAAATTAACAACTAACGAATGTGCACACATGGACACAAATAATAATAATAATACTAATAATAATAATAATCAGCAACACATAAGTAAGTAAACAATAATAATGAGTAGAAAGTTAACAACCGACACCATAAAATAGCTCCAAATAACCGCATACAGATGTACAATTATTCCTACGCGAAAGCTTCCGGAATAATTTGAAACAAAACAGTTACCACCCACCAATAACCACTGGGATAATACAAAAGACCTTACTACCCATAATGCACCACTGGCCTTGCATATATAAACAGTCGAACCAAAAGACAGCACACATGTCCTGAAGATCGCTTTCAAACATGGAATAGACTGTCGCCCCTCAGTGGTGGCCTCATTTTCCACTTTTATATTTACATCTATTCTTGATGCTGAGGAATTTTACCCATAAATATAGCAACTAAATATTACAACTAAATATATATGTGTGTGCGTATTTGTGTGTGTGTGTGTGTGTGTATGCGTGTGAGAGAGAGAAAGTGTGTGTGTGCGTGTGTGTGTGTGTGAGAAAGAGAGAGAGAGAGAGTGTATGTATGTGTCTAATTATCTATACATCCGTTATGTCGGTTGTATCGTTGGTACTCACCTTTTATCATACATCATTCTTTTCTTTCTGTCTGGCATACCTCTCCACCCGTTCTGTTCTCGTCACACTTCCGGTAAGAGTAACCCCGACGTTTCACGACGCAATATCTACTTTGATCACGTAAAGCCTATTATATATCTTTTAGTCATTGTCTATTGTTAATCCAGGAATTTTGACCGAGACCGACCAGCGATATAGGAAGTCACGAACAATTTTAAATACATTTAAGAAACTACAACACAACTGATCTATCTATCTATCTATCTATCTATCTATCTATCTATCTATCTATCTATCTATCTCAGTCTGTTCATATCTATCTATGTTCCTATATCTGTTTATATGTTTACCTGCATATCCCAGGCTGTTTATATTTACATTTACGTATCATGTATAAGGAAGAAATATTCTTTTTTTTGCCATTTTTTTTAAGTAGATACATAAGGTCATTCAAATGTTGTGGATATAGCCATTTGGGTCACACTCTTGTCCATAATCTAAAGTCTAAATCAATCAACTATAGTAGTTATTCGTTTAGTATTTGTTGAATATGCATTTTAGAAACTAAGCAAAGTATTAAGTGATAAGAAAATGTTTATAAAAAATGAAATGAGTGCCAAGGCATTCTCCTTGGTGATATTCAACATTTATGAAGAAATATAGAAGAGACTCTAGAGCGACAAAGATGTTCCTCTACTTACGAATGCTTAGAATAGTACTGACCAAATCTGTGAGTAACGAGAAAGTTTTAAGAAATGTAGTATTTATTAGGCAAGCGAAGAGAAACCTTTGAAATTTGTGGGACATATAATAAGTAATGAAGTCTTGGACTTTTTCTTAGCAAGGCGATAATGCCACTAAGCCTCTAGTGGTTGTGAAAGAAACTGAGAATTTAGTGTGAACCGGACAATAGCCGAACCTATCTAATCATATTGGAGAAAAAGAATATACAGAGCATTTACTTAAATATTTGTATCTAGAAAAAGAATGTATAAACATAAAATGTCTTACAATAATTGTCGGACTTTGTCCATTTCATAATATGTGACGTCATTTGTTTACATTTGATACGCCATGAGCAGATATGAATGTACGTGAGAGATTCATGGATGATTGAAGTTTAAATACAGTAAATTCGACCTTGCTAACCGAACGATCCTCTGTGGCCGAATTGGTTAAAAGGCATGTCAGGCTAAATGACGGTTCTGTATAGGATACAGCTTCGAATCCTGTCGGAGGACGAATGTTTTCGATAAAAATTTCTCGGACATTCAGGCCAGTAAATGTTGTTTAATACTGTTTATTATAAACAGAGCATTTACTTAAATATTTGTATCTGTAAAAAGAATGTATAAACATAAAATGTCTTAAAATAAACTGTAAATTTCAGAGCTTAGACAGAGACATTAGAATATAGGGTTTAAGTAAATTTTAGAAGGGACCGGAAACGCAATCCCAAACAGGAAAAAAGGGATAAACCTCTACTCCTGTTCAAAAGACCAGGGAGCAGTGTAAACCGAACGATAGGCAAACCTATATACTTCTATTGAGAAAAAAAAAGTAGTAAATAAAATTTCAGGTTTGCCGACTAAATTTTACTTACAAGTTTTCGGGCACCTCGTGGTATGGTTTTCAGCCTCTTCACAACAGGGTCACATTATTTTTAAATCAGTTCACCCCAAGGAAGGCGATAATGCCACTAAGTTCCAAGAGGCTACTGCGAGTGAAAGAGAATGAAAAAAAATTCGTTAGAAACAAAGATTACTGAACTGTTATGTAATACCGGTCCACCTATATGGCACTGAATGCAGAACAATCTCATCACAAATGAAGAAGATATTTGAAGCGAAATGTGGTTCAACAGAAGGATGCTGATAATCATCTGGATTGAATGTGTAAACAGCCAGAAAGTTTTAGGGAAAATGGAAACGAAAAGGGTACTTAGAATCAGAAAGAGATAATTAAAATTTCTAGGGAACCTAGTGAGGAAAGAGGGCTTAAAAATTTGATACTCACAGGACGTATTGAAGACAAAAGAGAGAGAGAGGACAGCAGAAAAGAACCTGCCTAAGGAGCTTATGTAGATGGTTGGCAAAATAGGAATTATACAAGCTAATAAAATGAAAAATCCTTAATAAGAATTACAACGGATAGGAAGTTGTGGAGAACCATGATCAGTCACATATTGAAGGTACACAGCACATAGAAGAATATATTGATTATTATTTGCAATGAATTGTGGCCACTTATTAGTCCACATGTCAGACAGATCTTCCATAACCTCTGAGTAAAATTCCGCAGGTTTGATATTGTTGTAGAGTAGTTTTCACAGTGGAGGCTTGTATTTCAATAAGTCGTCCTAAATTAGGTTCGACGTACAAAAACGTTATGAACTTGGAAATAAGAGTTAATGACGCAGCAATCTAGTTGTGATGGTTGGTACTTCAATGTCTGATATCGTCTGACTCGCTCAACACCACTGAGCCGAACTGGCCACTGCTACTACTACTTATTATCTGTGGGAGAGTCCATTACAATAGAATAGGTATTATGGTATGACAGATATAAATAAATGTTTTTGTCGAACTCTTGGATCTAGGTTTCATTAAAGGATGTTTCGCCCATCAAGCGTTTGGCAGCGATCGAAAAAGATTATAATCGGCCGCGGTGAATATGGCGAATGGACAGAACAGATCAGTCGAGTTATTCTTCCTGTATATTACCTTGCAATGTTATAGAGGTGAACAAGTTTTTCTGTTTAATTCACTGTGTACGCTGCCATTGTCTAAGTTATGTTAACGTACTCTAAATTCATTCTTAACTGTCACGTATGTTTATATGTTTATGATGACTTAATTTTACTGATCAACTTTTCCAAATTACGACAGACAAGGAAGAAGTTTCATTTTCAGAAATGTCCCGAAATTCTTTTTAGAATAAAAGTACAAGAAATAAAAAGAACAAGCTTTAGACTTTCTTAAGTCATCATAAAAAATAATGCAAGTATTATTAATAAAAAAAAAGAGGCAACACACAATAACATAAAGTATGAACACGGCCATAATGAGCTGACCCGTTTTGGAAAATAAAACAGTCCTATAACTCTAGATGCAGACATAAAACAATTCATGCGTTCAGTCAAAAGTAAAAATAAAATTCCTACTCGGACATACATACATTTGGACAATTTCAACACTATTTATGTTTAGAAAAGAAGAAAATTATAAACACCCATGAAAAGGTAAATAAAAAACTTAACTGCAGTAACGTGTTAGTCGTTTTTAATGAAACTAACACACACACACACACACACACATATATATATATATATATATATATATATATATATATATATATATATATATAAAGCGTTAGGAAATCAGTTGATCGAAGTCGCCTGAAGAGCTGAAGAGCGGAATCGGCTGATCTCCTAATTATATATATATATATATATATATATATATATATATATATATATAAATATAACATTGAAATCAACACTTAGGCGACAGGCTGTTTCATGCTAGACGCAATCATGGTAGCCTGACGATTGCATCTAGCATGAAACAGCCAGTCGCCTCTAAGTGTTTACTTCAATGTTCACTTTTATATTTACACACGCTCTATCTCTGACATTGAGCACTTTTCCCATAAATATAGCACACCTTAAGAGTACATTTCTTCATATATATATATATATATATATATTTTAGGATATTAAAACAATATGTAAAATCGCCACCCAACTGCAGTCGTGTTTCGAAACATACCACTGCGTCTCTTCAGACGATTGTAAATTACTAGCGAGTGAACAATTAATTTGGCTTCAAAAGCAGAATACTTCCTCTTTTTTCGAAAAAGGGTGAAAATAAATAAGGTTATAAGGCTTGGAGACCTTACCCTGATCAACCAGTCGAATATGACTTACGTTCAATTCAAGCTAAGCGAAGAAGAAAAAATTAAAAGGTTCTTAAAAATGGGCCATGGCCAGGAATTATTTGCTGACAGCAGCCAGACATTAAATTAAAGACTTATACATTTTGTTACCATCTGTATCAATGTCAGACGGTCAACTTTCCCAGGAAATAAAATCGGAGGAGTAGACAGGTAATTTAATCTAATGCAAACTTTTTCTTTGGGGATTTCCTAAATAAGTTTTTTTTTTTTTGCAGTTTATAAATAAGAGGCCTCTTTAAGAAACTAATAAATAATTCAGACGTGTAGAATTATTTAGTAGATTATTATGCAACCGTTAAATAAAGATCATCCATATAAGATATTAATAAACCAACCAATCAATGTAAGATGTCAAAAATACAAACTAACCACCAATACATCCATATCAGATGTTAATAATACTAACTGGAGTCTAATACAGAATTATATAAATCTAAATAGAAAAAAAGCCATATATGGTGCAACGCTCTTCAACTAAAATATGAAAAAAAAAATCATTATCAAATTCCAAAGTTTAACTAAATTGTAAGATATAAGCTAGACTATGTCTACAATTTACCGTTAATTCACCCCTTTGATTTAATAAGGAGTTCTATACAATCTGATAATTTCCAATTTTTCATGTAAACACAGGAGACATGGTTCATATAAAGATCTACGTATTTTTGCCATTTTTAAAATTTCCATTTCACCATAGGAGATTTTTATCAGCTTTAAAAACTCCAAAAAATTTAGAAAGTGATGTATTATTTCTGTAAGTACTATTGGTGAAGGACAAGATATGTTGATTATTCCTAGTCTTAAAAGAGTTCTTAGTACTACCGATATGGAATTTTTCAACCGTTAAATTTTCTATTGTAGAGATAGTACTTAGATAAACAAGAGATTTAGTTAAATATTTGTTTGGTAATGGGCATTGGTTAGAATTCCTACAATTTCATTGGCTAGTATCATTAATAATATTTGTCTTGGAGCGTACATTTCGATCCAGATTATTAAATTGATTTAAAATTTTATTATTGTGCAGTTTTATAATCTTCTCAAGATTATTGTTGCAGCTGTAACTTAGTTTTAATGTGTTTCTATCAAATATTTGACTAAGAGGGTTACTTTTAGGGAAATGTTTATCAATTAGATGGAGAAACTTCTGGCCTAGCTTAATAGTGACCAAATGGTTAAATGGTAGTGTGTACCAAATGATCTTCCTATTTCTATTTCTTTTCTTTAGACCAGTATCATCATATTAAAAAATAGCTATGAATGATAGGAAATCCAATATATATATATATATATATATATATATATATATATATATATATATTTTTGGTTGGATAGATGTGAGTTTGTGACCCTGGGTTTCACGCTTTAGCGATCGTCAGATAAACTGATTAATGTTTTAAAAAATTTGAGTTTATGTAGATTGCGTGTATTGGTGTTATTGTGGAAGTGGTGGGGGAAACTTCGTCGTTTTGTCATTCATCGTACTAACGCAAACATCGATGTATGCAGACACATATACATACTTGGTCGTCCGTCGGGACTCATACATATATAAACATATGTGGGCATTTTCGGCTATGACATATGTATGTATACGGGTGGTGTTATGTCTATACATACGCATTTGTATGTTGAAATGTTGAAATTTAAGCATTGAAAGTGTGGCGGAAATGTCTCGTTAATGTCTCGTGAATGTATACATGTCATATTATGTATTTTTCCGCTGAAAAATATTTCTTCGCATGTGTGTATATACGTGTGGTGGGGTTTGTGTAAAATTATGATAGGTAAAAATTATTATTATTTATATTTATTTTTTTAAATTTTTGAAAAAAAAATCATCTATCCAACCAAATATGTCAGCTCTATCTCTGATATTGAGTGCTTTCTAATAAGTACCGAGCATATAATATATAAATAATTATACATATATATATTTATTTATATATATACACTTTTCACATATATATATATATATATATATATATATATATAGTAATGTTTATTTGGGCACCAACCTTTCTTTTAAGCATCTTTCAGTGGAAACGGCCGACAAGGAAGATTTATTTAATCTTTTATTGAGTTTTTTTTTTTTACACCGTTTAGCATTGGAGACGCAGTTTGAAAGGTTTTCTAAAAATAGAAGTGATACCTAAATTAACCAGTCACGCATAACACGTGTCTGCCAAAAAAAAACAAAAACACGTCCTGTCTGCATGTTATCCACACAGCTATACTACTACTATATAGAAGTTAACACACGAAATACACCATCCAAAAACAGCATCCTTGATAATATCTATAGAACTGGCTGAAAGCGCTCGTAACAATATAACTATGGACAATTCCTATATTCTTTAACCCCTGAATAACAGAAACGCGTTAGAATGCTGTAAAAACTCAATAAAAGATTGGATCTTCCTTGTCATCCGTTTTCATTGAAAGATACATGAATGAAAGGTGGCTGCCCAAATGCACATTAATTAAATTACATGACCCGGAAACCAACAAGGAACATAACACCAGCACATTACGAAAAAAAAACCCAAAAATTCCTCGTCGAACGGAACAAATAAAAGCCAAAGACAGGATAGTGCAGCTTAAAACCGAAATCCAAAAATATACGGATATTCTCAAAAACACAATCAGCGCAACAGAATAAACAGCAACCGAATGTTACCTTGTTCAGCTCAACAGTACATTAGAACTCAACAACAAAAAACAGTGTTACTAAAAAATATCTGCAACTTATACAAGGGAAAGATTGTAATACCCAATGGTAAGTTTAATTTTAGAAAGTTGTCCGATCACGAACTCATCGACAATCAAGCCGAATTCCTGAATATCGGCCCGAATTGTCCCCTCTAACCTAGATATGACCCTCTCCAATGAAAACCGAAATCGAAGTTCTATACCATTCTATCCAACAGCTCAAAACAGAAAAATCAATTAAGGTGCAGGCAAATCTAAAAGACCTAAAAGGAAAAGGCCTAAAAATACTGTTCATCACACAGCCAACACAACAATGTCCTTACAAATTCAAATCGGACGTTTGAGAATGACGCGACAAACCCAATATTGTTATTAGACGCGCTGATAAAACGAAGAAGTACGTGGCTCTCAAACGACAGGACTATAACCAGAAATGACAATACATCTGAGACAACACAACGAAACTCACCAAATTAAGGGGAAAAGAAAACACAGAAACATTAAAAAAAAAGCATGTGAATAAACTAATCAAAGCGAACAACGCTGATGTTGATAATTTAAAAATCAAGAAAATAGTTGACAATTTCCCAACCGAGATGTATGTATAATAATATAAAAACTCATAAACTACGTTTTCCTCTCCGACATTTGATATCCCAAATACCTACATTTGTATACCTACTAACAAAATCTCTCAACCTCATAATTTCTCCATGCACACCCAACAACAGCATAATATCAACTAATAAACTCCTCTGCATCTTGAAAGCAGGAAATCCCAGAGGAGATACTATGGCTTCGCTGGACGTTGAAAACCTCAGTTGAGGAAAACAATCAACATAATTAAACACCCGACAACATTTCCGACAAAAATCCGACCTGCTATCCTCCAGAAACTACTCCTCACTTGTACCATGAAAGCTCCATTCTATGACCATAATGGCAACACTTATATCCAAAGTAACGGTGTGAGCATGGGAAACCCTTTAGGTCCTGCTCTCGCTAACTTTTATATTTTCTACATTGAAAACAAAGTATTTAAAACAACCGATAAACATGAAATCTACATAAGGTACGTGGATAACATCCTCGTTTTGATAAAAAGTAAAGATGAAATCGCAAACCTAAAATCAACTTTTGAAAAGAACTCAACACTAAAATTCGTATACGAACCTATGGTAAAAAATAAGATCCTATTCTTCGATGTTGATGTGAATTTAGCACTTATTCGTATAAAAAACAACTAGGATGAACTCTTCTTCTAAACTATGATAGCCAATGTCCGGAAAGATATAAGATAGCAGTGATAACAAACATCGTAAATAGAGCATACCAAAATTCCTCTTCTAAGCGAACTGGAACATATAAAACAAACACTCATCAACAATAACTTTCCCAAATATATCATTGATAAGCAAATAAAATTATTCTTACAAAAATACACGACACCAGTAAAACAAAACATCAACTTAGTTTATCGCAACCAGATGCATGGATATTGTAAGCAGGATGAATTTTTCTATAGGGAAATTTTCTATAGGGAAAATCATTAAACACCATATTTCTGCTGTAATCCCTGAAAAACACATAAAGTTCATAATATATTATACAAAATGGAAGAGAGCAAACGTTGTCGTCACCTACCAAAATAACCCCACCAAATCTAAATTAGAGGTGATCAATATAGTGTACCAATTTCAATGCCCAGTACAAGACTGTGTTACTTGTCAAAAATCAATTAACTATATCGGACACACCACTACTTCCTTAAGTAGATGTCTTACATGTCACCTTTCGAAGCAGAACGCGATTAATAAACATTTATTAACTCATAATTTGCAAGAACCTTTAAGGAAAATTCTAGTCGATAACACGGAAATTCTTTTCATTTCACATAGTTGTAGACAACTCATTATTAGGGAAGCACAGCTGATTAAATATTCTTCTATTATCAATCTTACGCTGTTTAGCAGTGGAGACTCCGGGTTAAAATTTTTCTACAGATAGAAGTGATGCTCAGATCAACCGGTCGTGCATAGCACGTAATCGTCGAAAAAGCATAAACGCCCCCGCACGTACACCACGCAGTTAAACTACTATGTATAAGGTAACACAAAATTCAATATCCAAAAAACAACATCCTTGACAATTTCTATAGAACTAGCCGAAAGCGCTCGGAACAATTATAACTATGGATAATTTCTATATTCTTTAACCTCTGAAAAATGGAGAAAAAAATGTTAGAACGTTGGAAAAACTCAATAAAAGATTAATTAAATCTTCCTTGCCGATTGTTTTATATATATATATATATATATATATATATAGATAGATAGATAGATAGATAGTGTTATAGTGGAACACACCTAGTCTATAGTTAATAGACTCTCCCACCTATAATAAGTAGGAGTAGTAAGAGTAACGAGAGAGTCGCTTAGTGGGGTTCGGTCAGTCAGTCGATGTCGGATATCTCCAGACTCTCTCCCGTTTGAATGCCTAGATAGATAGATAGATAGATAGATAGATAGATAGATATGCGTTTGAATGCACTGGAAAGAATAGATAGATAGATAGATAGATAGATAGATAGATAGATAGATAGATAGATCGCGTTTGAATGCACTGGGAATAGATAGATAGATGATAGATAGGATAGATAGTCCGATCGATGTAGATAGATAGATAGATGAATGATAGATATGCGTTTGAATGCACTGAGCGATAGATGGATAGATGGATGGATAGATGGATGGATGAATGTGCGATGCATCCTTATTAGATGGATATGCGTTTGAATGCACTTAATATAGATAGATGATAGATAGATAGATCTATAGATAGATGGATATAGAATGCACTGGGAAAGAATAGATATAGATAGATGAGATAGATAGATAGATAGATAGATAGATAGATAGATAGATATGCGTTTGAATGCACTGGGAAAGAATAGATAGATAGATAGATAGATAGATAGATAGATAGATATGCGTTTGAATGCACTGGGAAAGAATAGATAGATAGATAGATAGATAGATAGATAGATAGATAGATATGATTTGAATGCACTGGGAAGAATGATAGATAGATAGATAGATGGATGAATGGATAGATGATGATAGATATGCGTTTGAATGCACTGGGAAAGATGGATATAGATATAGATAGATGGATATAGATAGATGGATGATAGAAGAATAGATAGATGATAGATATAGATATAGATGGATAGATAGATAGATAGATATAGATAGATATAGATAGATAGATAGATAGATGCGTTTGAATGCACTGGGAAATGAATATAGATAGATAGATAGATAGATAGATAGATAGATAGATAGATAGATAGATAGATATGCGTTTGAATGCACTGGGAAAGAATAGATAGATAGATAGATAGATAGATAGATAGATAGATAGATAGATAGATAGATAGATAGATAGATATGCGTTTGAATGCACTGGGAAAGAATAGATAGATAGATAGATAGATAGATAGATAGATGGATGGATTGGATAGATAGATGATAGATATAGATAATGCGTTTACGAAAACTTTGAATGCACTGGAAAAATAGATATTTAAATGAGTTTTGGTGCAAAGATAAATGAATAGATAGATTGCGCGTTTGAATGCTGGGAAAGATTCTGTGATAGATAGATAGATGATAGATGTTGCGTTTGAATGCACTGGGAAAGAATAATAGATAGAAGATAGATAGATAGATAGATAGATAGATAGATAGATAATTGAATTCGGAATAGATAGATTTTTTAGATTAGATAGATAATATGCGTTTGAATTTGTAGATAGGATAGATAGATAGAGATAGATAGATAGATAGATATGCGTTTGATGCACTGGGAAAGAATAGATAGATAGATAGATAGATAGATAGATAGATAGATAGATAGATAGATAATGGTTTACGAAAACTTCTGAAAAAATAGTTATTTAAATGAGTTTGGTCAAAGATAAAAGTGTTGCGCATTCTGTGAAGATCGTGTAGCGTTCTTTAAATATAACCAATGGGAAGAATAGAAAACCGTTTGGCGGAGCTTATTGTGCCCTATTAATGTACCATAGATGGCGGGGAGAATAGAATGGAGCATTGCCTTTTCTAAGTTTATTAGTGCGAAATGAACCCGACAATTTAAATTTGCCTGCCTCCAACTGATTTCTTTTTCTATGAAAATTTTGATCATAGTGTGCAATCCAAAGTAGACCCATGGGCATATAATCCTAGGAAAAATAATATGTCTAAACGGACTCCGTTTAAACTTCAAAAGGGCGCTTAGGTGTTGTTTTAACGGTTATTGAGGCACGTCTGGTTGCCAGTTACTATTGAATGGGAGAGACAATAAAAAATACACTTTGAAATGAATGCTCGCTCTTTAAACGTCAAGAGGTGGCAAGGGGGGGGCATTGGTCTTGTCTAATAGCATGTCAGGTTAATATGGTTGACAATAATGTGTAGAGAAATGAGCTAGAATTCAGTTTCAAATCTTTACACTGGATTCTACGCAATTGTAATATAAAATGTAGGAAACTAAAAATATACAAAGAACGCATAATCCAGCCTCTTGTCAGATTGCAAAACTGTTGTAACCTACAAAATGTTACTGAATGAGGAATAACCAAAACGGAGGTTGGAAATGAAAAGGTAATCTTTATAACATCAACAAAATACAATACTCACCAGCGGCATGAAGTAGGTAAACCACTGCTAGTGGTGGACCACTTAGACAGCATATTACCCCCACTTACAATAGTGTCCAACGTATTTATAAGGAGTGAGACATGCCCATTAGTGTTCAACAGGCATATAACAATATCTATCTATCTATCTATCTATCTATCTATCTATCTATCTATCTATCTGCAATTTTTTCATATCGATCTATCTATCTGCAGTCTCTTCATGTCTGTTCTAACCTAGAAAGGATTACTGAATGAGGAATAACTAAAACGGAGGTTGGAAATGAAATGGTAATCTTTATAACATCAACAAAATACAATACTCGCCAGCGGCGTGAAGTAGGTAAACCACTGCTAGTGGTGGACTACTTAGACTGCATATTAACCCCACTTACAATAGTGTCCAACGTATTTATGAGCACTGGGACACACTCTTTAGTGTTCGTAGGTACCGTATATAACAATATCTATCTATCTATCTATCTATCTATCTATCTATCTATCTATCTATCTATCTATCTGCAGTCTTTTCAGATCTATCTATCCACAGTCTTTTCAGATCTATCTATCTATCCGGAATCTTTTCAGATCTATCTATCTATCTATCTATCTATCTATCTATCTATCTATCTATCTATCTATCTATCAGCAGTCTATTCATGTCTGTTGTATCCTAGGAAGGGTTACTGAATAAGGAATAACCGAAACGGAGGTTGGAAATGAAAATGGTAATCTTTATAACATCAACAAAATAAAATACTCACCAGCAGCATGAAGTAGGTAAACCACTGCTAGTGGTGATCTACTTTTGACAGTATATTACCTGTATTTACAATACTGTCCAACGTATTTATGAGGATTGGGGCATACCCATTAGTGTTCATATGTACGATATATATAAAAAAAACAATAGGAACAGAAACTGGAATAAAATTCAATTAATTCGTTTAGCTTCTTCTCATCAAATATGATAATATAGAAGAAAGTAATAATTCCTAATAGACCATACATTAAATTATAACAGAAAAAAGCGCAAGCTGTAAATCCACAAAGCACACATAACCTCTAGGCAGGCGGAGAATGAGTTCGATCCTTACTGAATACAGTATAATGTCCAATAAGCCAACAACGATAGTTCCCCTGTAAAATCAATGAAGTGAATCTAAGCTTTTCCAGGTGTCTCTTCTAATCCACAAAATTTTAAACATAACTATCCCAACCCACTACGGAAAGGCAATTTCAATATGAAATCAAGCCTTGTGTTATTCGGCTGGACAGGTGAAGTTATCTGGCAAACGAGACCTACAACCCGTAAACAACAATGATTCCATTTTGTGATGTTGGGTGGGACTGCACAGGAAATTAACAGGAAGGCGGGATCATTGTCAGATATTAAGGTCACTCTTCGGGGTCAATCAGATGTCACATTAACCGGCTTTGAAATCTAGCCACAGACAGAGGAAGGAAGATATGGCGCTGTATCGTGTGGTCTGGTGCCCCTTTTATTTGACTGTTGAAATTAAATCAGGTAAGTCAGACAGACAGGTAAATTGTTTTGCTGGAGGGAGGAGGAACAGAGAAAGCGAAATGAGCAATACGTGGTCTGTCCGGAAAGCTTCTAGCATATCTGTCTATATTTTTGAGATGACGTATTGTAACTATTTACAATATTTACATCATTGGATGAAAGTATCTGTTAGGATCCAAGATAATAGTAAATGCCAAAACTGGTGTAAAAACACCATGAAAGTGTAGAAATACATTTTTAGAGTAAAGGTGCCACCAATACATTTATTACCACCACACGTTTTTATAAGAAAAAAGAAAAATTGTCGGCAATACAATTTTGTAAAATAATTACTAATGCTCCTAAGGAAATTAAATTTTGACAGTAAATGACCCATAACAAGTTAATATGCCGTTAAACAATCAAAAAGACAAACAATCATCTTTATTGCACTGTTCACAACATTTTGGCTGTTGTATGCTCCGACCTTCTTCAAGTGGTATAGGTTAGAATTTCTAACCGAAAAAAATATTTAGTCTATGGGGGTATATTGTTCTAATTCCACGTGCCATGTCTCTTTCTTTTTTTTTTTTTTTTTTTGGGGGGGGTAAGGGGGCGTTATCTCAGTTTAAGTTAATTCTCTCTAGTAACTCAACTCTCCATGTTTTGGTTCTCTCTGCTGTGGCCAGGTATTGAACACACAAACTCTTTCGGGCAAGTCCCTTTTTAGAACAATCTACCCCCATGGACTAAATAAAGAGTTTGGTTCAAAATTCTAGCGTATAGCACCTGAAGAAGACCGGAGCGTACGACGTCCGAAACGTCGTAAATATGTCAATAAAAATATGAACAACAGTCTGTAGTGTAAATAGTTAACATAGTCTAACTCGAGTAATGGCGTCTTAGTCCTCTTCAAGACTTCTTTTCGTACTTTATGCATTAAACCCACGCCTCTTTCACTTTTTAAAAATATTCTGCCAAGTTCTTCTTTCGCGGTTTCCATCAGCTACTACATTGTTTTCTCCTTAATCTCATCCACGATTTGAAATCTCTTCCCTTTAAACGGCGATTTTAGATTTAGGAAAAAGCTCTAAGATGTGCAGGCAGTGGTTAGGGTTAGAGACTCGGAACAAGGAGTCGGCAAGCCGAGTTCGAATTTCAGGCGAGTTCGTTGCATTCACTCCCGCGCAAATAATAGCTATAGGTTAAATAGTAGTACAGACTGGGGTCTTTAGCCATGGTTGGTAACCAGTCTAGAATAAGGACAACTCTGAATTTCAAACCGGTTTGTCATAGGGCTTACAACTCCATTCTGTAACAATCTGCTACGAATACCACATCAGCAACGTCTAGCGTGTTGACGAACCGGCTGTGAAATCTAGTTACAGACAGATTAAGGCAGTTATGGCGCTGAATACTGGGGTCTGATATCACATACTCCTCAATGGTTTTGAATGACTGAGTGAGAAACCGCAGACAGCCAAACCGGGAGTGCAGTGAGGATGGTAACAGACCTTGGTGATGCTATGTTTGACAAAAAATCTAGCAGGAGAAATGAAGTGTTTGTCTCAGTCAACATGAATGTGATGGTCCCCTCAATGGCGTCTCATTGTCGACTGAGAAAATCCACAGAAAAATTCTGCCTGATTCTTATAGTTATATCAAGACCGCGTCACCGATTCGCGAGATCTCCAAACTTGAGATCGTATGACATGACATTCCATATATAGGACAAGGCATAGCACCCTTTGTTTAGGCTGCTGGAACGCTAGAGTAATGTTGAGTGCTCTGCCTCGTAATACGTACATGTTCATTGCGTGATCTCTCAAAAGATGTAATGTCTTTCATGCACACACCCCTCCACTTGATACGACACACACACACACACACAATATATATATATATATATATATATATATATATATATATATATATATATATCAAATTATATCAAATCACCTGCATCGGAAAACTATCGTTTGTTTTTATTTATTTTATTTTTTCTTTTCGGTTCCTGGCCGCTGTCTTTGTGAATATTGTTCTCCTCTCTCTTTCTCTCTCTCTCTCTGGCCATTTCTTTTCTCTTTCTCTTCCTATATCTCTCTCTTCCCCCCTCTCTCTCTTTCTTTTCTCTCTCGCTTTTCTTTTTCTCTCTTTTTCTTTTTCTTTATATGTCTCTTTTTCTTTTTCCTCTCGCCCTCTCTCTTTTCTCTCCCTTTCTTTGTCTCTCTTTTTCTCTCTATCTCTCCCTTCTTTTTTTCTTTTTCTTTGTCTGTCACTCTTTTCTCTCTCTCTTCTATCTCTTTTTTCTTTTTCTCTCTCTTTCTCTGTCTCTCTTTCTCTCTCTTTCTCTTTCACTCTCTATTTCTCTCTCATTCTCTTTCTCTCTCTTTCTTTCTCTCTCAGAGAGGCAGAGAGACAGTAGGACATATGTTGTAGATGTTGAATGGTTGAGAACAGCATGTTACTTGACAAAAACGTGAAATAATGTTCACAAAGAAAGTAACCAATAAGAGAAAAGAAAACCTTCGCAATTATAAACAAAAGACAGATTGTCGACGCAGGTGATCTGATATAATGTAGTTTTAGGAGCAATAACTTTACACCCCATCCACCCCTACAACCACACATACATACACATATATATATATATCAATATAAATGCATATATATATATATATATATATATATATATAAACAATAAATTAAACAAATGGCTTTTGTAGAAATTGACGTCTTAGCGTAGTCTGACATCGAGACACAAAAGTGCAATTCCGTGTAACGAACGATTTCATTGCACTCCTATATATCTGAAAAATGTGTATCCTAGGCAAGAACGATAAAGAAGTCCGGTCGGCATAAAAATCAACGTAACTTATATAATACACTAAGTGTTTTCATATATTTTTGTCTTTTAATTTTAATGCCACTAGTGCAATGAAGACAAAGAGAGTCATATTCGTTGCACTAACAACACCAGGTTGCGGATTGTTCAAATAAATAATGCTATAAGGGATGTAATTGCTGAATTAGGAGAAAAAGGGATCATATATTATAGGTCCACAGACGCGCAAAAGGGCATAATATAACAAATGAAAACTATCTTCAGAAACTCACATGTTAAATCTTCCCATCTATTCCTTATTAATCGTCTGAGAGAACGCTTTCTGTCTTCCATCCGCATGGCTGATGCTAGCCTCCAGGAGAAAGACATGTTGAGCCTTCTCGGGCTAACGTTTTCCGCTGACAGGAAGTGAAAAGAGTATATCGAATCACTTACTAGATCTGCTGCTAGGAAATTTGGTTCACTATGTCTTGCTGGACATTTTTTCTCGTCAGAATCTATCTTACATATTTATAAGTCTATCATTCGTCCATACTTAGAATATTGCTGCTACATATGGTCTGGTTCTCATGTTATATTAGGTACTCCCGAGGGATCGCTAAAAAAGAGCATAGCTTTAAGAAAAAGACGCCAAACTTGACGAAAACAAAATTTTATCGTATAAATGCTTATTTTATTGTTGCGGTGTCCCCCCTCTAAAGAGTCTATATTGGATTAGTAGGAGAGAAGGCCTTGGGGAAGCAGTCGACCAGACTGTTCATTTCTGTCGTACTCTCTGCCTTTAGGCGGGTTCAAAGGGAATATTTTTAGCCGAGCCTACAGACTCGGAGTACCCACAATAAACCGGCCTTGTGCCACATACACACTCGTGGAGGGGGTGCTGTTAAATATTAACAGTCACACAGATTGTTCAACTGTCGAACTCTCTGCCTCAGCAGAGAGGAACTCGGACGAGGCTTTGCCGAAGGGCAAAGTTTCGTCCGGGGAGGTAGACAGACCTGGGCCCGTTTATACGGGTTCAAAGGGAATATTTTTGGCCAAGCCTACGGGCTCAGAATACCCACGGTAAACTCGGTCTTGTGCCACATACATCCCTCGTCGGGGCGGGGGGGGGATGTTAAACATAACAGTCGAATAGATTGAACGCTGGGTCAACCGACACACACTCACTCATCATGTAATACTCTTCTGTTGTACTCACTATTTAATATATGATATATCTGCAACCCCGGTTTTGTTATTTCTTAACCATTTACTTGGTCACAACATCTTGACGGGGATGAGATGTTGTGACCAAGTAAATGGTTAAAACAATTATTTATTTATTAAATTATTTTATTATTTTTACATTAAAGTTGTTAAAATATTCTAAAACTAGTGAAAATGGCATTCAGTTTAGTCAATGGCGTTATTAAATTTTTACAGCATTATAAATTTATAGCTTTTAACAATCAGAAGACCTGCACTAATGAAAAAATGTAATTTTGTGTCCGTAAAACGGCTGTAATTAAAAAGTACGGAAGACCAGCAAAATTACAATTAAAAGTCGCGTTATTTGAGTTAAGTATTATTATCTGCTGTTAGGGCCTTTATTTTAGCGAAAGACGCGTGGAGAAGTTAATTTGATTTTTCAGTTTCAACTGAAATGTATTACTATCATCTTGTGAAATTTATATGATCTTATTTTTATATTATCTCAGTTATGACATTTTGTCCATAAATGAAATATGAAAGTTAATAAATCAAACTTAATAATAAAATGAATGGAAATACAAATGACAGTAAAATATACATAAAATTATAGTATTTTATATACACTTCTGATAAAATTTCATAAGAAAGGTACCTATAAATTAATTAGTTACCTTTCTTATGAAATTTAATCTCACTCTCAACAGTCTTATTTTAATTTTTTTATAATATATTTTCCATAAAGCATCGTAAACGTAAAGTACAAAAAAATAAAAATAAAAAATTAGAGGGCTGAAAGCTTTCCTTAAAAATAACGAGGTAAATAATTTGTTCACTTAAGTCTAAATAATTATGTCACTCCTGTCCTTCCGTAAGACAACTTTTCCTTACGTAATCTGTCAATACGTGATGAAATCATCAATCATCATCTGTCAAGTGGCACCAAATGTTAATAAATCTGCTTTGGCTTATTTTTAAACTACATCTTTTCGGCGCAGAAAGTAAGAAATATTTCAAAACATGTTAAATAAACTTTATAATTCTTATTTTTGCAAAAAATTATAATTGATTTTTAAAAGAATTTCAAAACCGAGATTTTCATTTTTTTATAAAATGGAAAAAAAATGATTGATGTGATTATCTGTCAGTTTTGCTGACTCAAAAAGAAAAAAAATATTTTTAACGAAAATTTCGGACGTGCTAGAAACGATTAAAAAATGTAAAAAATTTCCTCTTAATAATAACATGAACATTTAGACGATAACATTTTGTTTTCATCAAGTTTGACGTCTTTTTCATCATGCTATGCTCTTTTTTAGCGATCTCTCGGAGGTACCTATGTTATATGTTTAAAGTTCCTTGATAAAATCCAAAGAAGAATCTGCAATGTTATTGGTTCTAACCTGGCATATCTGCTTCAGTCATTTTCCCACCGCTGTAATGTAACTTCCCTGTGGCTTTTTCTATAAATATTTTCATGGTAATTGTTATGATGAATTTTCCTCTATGGTACCTAGACTTTATGAATTTCAACGCAGTACTAGATTAGCTGCAAGATTTCATCAATTTACAGTTGAAATGATTAAATCAAACCGTAAGTTCTATGCTAACAGTTTCTTCTTTCGTACCTCTTGCTTGTGGAACTCTCTTCCGGCTTCTTGCTTTCCAGAGATTAAAAAATGTAAATTTAATGTTAATAATTACTTTACGCCTTTTTAATTTATGTGCTTTTATTGTTGTCTCAATTACTGTATGTTATTTTTTTGCCTTAATAAAGTTTTTCTTGTATTTTTTTTTTCAAATTCAGTAGAGCCCATAAGTGTTAGTGGCTTTGTTTCCCAGCTTAGAGTGAAATGTTGTTAAAAAAATAGGCGAGACTTAGCAAAATACCCCTAATTTTTGGTGTAGCCAATAGATAACTTAGACAAATGAAAATCCCCAGCAAGGAAAGCAAAAAGAAAGTTCAAAAGGCAAACACCTACCTATGCAGTAAAGTGCCCAACGCTCACCTAACAGAGCAAAAGACGCTTTCTAACATCTGCACTTAACAGAGGCCATATAAAGTAGCTACCCATGTTTCACTTTCTAGCGATCTTCAGGCGAATAGAACGACTATATGATTAGTGTATATATATATATATATATATATATATGCGGATAAAGAGAAAGAGGATGATAAAGTAAAAGGAGGAAGCAAAGGAAGAAATTTAACAAAAAAGAAGAAAAAAAAGACAAATAGACGTGAAAGAAAAACTGGATGAAGAAATATGACGATGTAAAAAAAAGATTTTAAAAAGAAAATTAAAAAGAAAAAACAGAAAATTAAAATAAAATGACGAGGAAAGGTTTAAGAACAGAAAATTGATAAACGATTTTTTTTTTTTTTAATATGACGATTCGACTATCAAAATTATCATCAGTCCCATACCGGGAATAGCTTTAAGTTCTTTGCGCACGAGAGTACCTGACCAGTTCCCTCTACATATCTGGGTTGGAAATCGGTGATTCATTCGTGTCTCAGGCAAAATAAACTTGTCGTAGCCCATCCTTCTTCAAGTAAAAGCCAGAGCTGATCTCCTCCAACTTGCAGCCTCGTTCTTCTCCCAGAAACCTAGCGGTTGATCCAATCGAGGTACCCACCTCGCTGACCGTTGAATTCAGTCTAGAAGGCTCTCCACCCAATAGTGTTGTGTCATAACCATATTGCTATTTATAATGGTAATAGTAATGGCAAAATTAACCGTTTCCATACAGGAAACCATCGTCATTCACTGACCGAACAGTTAGTGTTACTCTCGGTTGAAATTAATGATTTTTTTTCTTAAACAGCTTTTCAGGAAAGTAGATTTTACACGTCAACTAAATGTTATAGTTCTTTCTATTAGTGATGGTGATTTCCTTCCAATCTGTTAATTTTTTTATAGTGAGGAAAGTTGAAAGCTTGATTATATCAGTATTATATTTTCTCCTTAACCAATTTTGCTTCTTGCTACTGCTAGAAGCCTTCAAGGGATGTGGCTTTTGCTATTTTGGTGAAGCCCATTGTTTGTGGTTTTATAGCGTCAGTCTACAGGTTTTTTTTTCTGATGTTTTCTGTTGATTATTCGTCGTAAACACTCGTCGTCTTGAACGCAACGGGCCTTGAAATGCATGCGCCACCCCACAACACCTATATTCAACCTCAGTGATGTTCGACAACAGAGTTCCAGAGAAGCTGTAACAAATTTGAGGACTACACGAATAATTTGCTACATGCTCATTGCTCGAAATCGCCAGCCATCGCGAAAATGGCAGGCCTGTTCGGACATCGTCATACAAATACAGGTGGTATTTACAAATGTGTCCAACGTATTTATAAGGATTAGGACATACCCATTAGTGTTCATACGTACGGTATATAACAATGTCTGTCTCTATCTATCTATCTATCTATCTATGTATCTATCTATCTGCAGTCTTTTCATATCTATCTATCCGCAGTCCTTTCATATCTATCTATCTATCTATCTGCAGTCTTTTCATATCTATCTGCAGTCTTTTCATATCTATCTATCTATCTATCTATCTATCTATCTATCTATCTATCTGCAGTCTTTTCATATCTATCTATCTATCTATCTGCAGTCTTTTCATATCTATCTATCCGTAGTCCTTTCATATCTATCTATCTATCTATCTATCTATCTATCTATCTATCTATCTATCTATCTGCAGTCTTTTCATATCTATCTATCTATCTGCAGTCTTTTCATATCTATCTATCTATCTATCTATCTATCTGCAGTCTTTTCATATCTATCTATCCGCAGTCCTTTCATATCTATCTATCTATCTATCTATCTATCTATCTATCTATCTATCTATCTATCTATCTGCAGTCTTTTCATATCTATCTATCTATCTATCTATCTATCTATCTATCTATCTATCTATCTATCTATCTATCTATTCAGTCTTTACATATCCTATCTATCTATCTATCTATCTATCTATCTATCTATCTATCTATCTATCTATCTGCAGTCTTTTCATATCTATCTATCTATCTATCTATCTATCTATCTATCTATCTATCTATCCGCAGTCTTTTCATATCTATCTATCCGCAGTCTTTTCATATCTATCTATCTATCTATCTATCTATCTATCTATCTATCTATCTATCTATCTATCTATCTGCAGTCTTTTCATATCTATCTATCTATCTATCTATCTATCTATCTATCCGCATCTTTTTCATCTATCTATCCGCAGTCTTTTCATATCTATCTATCCGCATCTATTTCTATCTATCTATCTATCTATCTATCTATCTATCTATCTATCTATCTATCTATCTATCTGCAGTCTTTCTATCTATCTATCTATCTATCTATCTATCTATCTATCTATCTATCTTTTCTTTTATCTATCTATCTATCTATCTAACTATCTATCTATCTATCTATCCGTAGTCTTTTCATATCTATCTATCTATCTATCTATCTATCTATCTATCTATCTATCTATCTATCTATCTGCAGTCTTTTCATATCTATCTATCTATCTATCTATCTATCTATCTATCTATCTATCTATCTATCTGCAGTCTTTTCATATCTATCTATCTATCTATCTATCTATCTATCTATCTATCTATCTATCTATCTATCTATCTATCGTAGTCTTTTCATATCTATCTATCTATCTATCTATCTATCTATCTATCTATCTATCTATCTATCCGCAGTCTTTTCATATCTATCTATCTATCTCTCTATCTATCTATCTATCTATCTATCTATCTATCTGCAGTGTTCATGTGTACGGTATATAACAAAATGTATGGCCGTTAGCAAATGGGTTAGTTTAAGGTGCGAGTTATGAATTGGAGACCTAGGATTTAAGCAAGTACAGAGCTCCAACTAACTGGTAACAGACAACGGAAAATATAACAGAATAATCCAAAGAAAAAGCTGAGCAAAGTATTTAGAAATACTAAAAAAAAAATCCTAGAAACCAAGAAACGTTTGCTGAACTACTGCGTAATATTAATCCTCTTCCATGTCGGGGGATGCTGGACAATTTCGCCACAAATAAAGAGGAGACTTGAGGCACACGAAAATGTGGTTCTACAAACGAATGTTGAGAATGCCATGGACGTAACATTTGAGCAACGCAGAAGTGTTAAGGGAAACGGAAACAAAAAAGACACTTGTCATTAGAATTAGAAAGAGACAGTTGAAATATCCGGGTCACATGATGCGGAAAGAGGGCTTGGAGAATTTGACATTCACATGACATACTGGAACTAAGTGGAGCAGAGAGAAACATTGAATAACCGGCTTGTTCAGATCGATGACAGAACAAGTACTGGGGGAAATGGTAAAGTGACAAATATGGCTTAGTGATACAAAGCCACGATCATTCACGTCTTGAAGGGACATGGCACATAAAACAAGAAATATCTAATACTGGCGTACACATGCGCAGCACTCAAATTAAAAGTCAACGGCGATAGACGGGATAATCGTCTTGGATAATTGGGCAGCGCAAAGCCTTTATCTTCTTCTTAGATAAAATTTAGTTTTAATAACTTAGAAAGAGACAACACCAATACAAACAATAATATTGTCTCTAAGACCGGAAGGAGAAGAAAAAGATGAAAAGTGCCAACAGTTTTGTTGAGAGCTGACCTAACAAATTTTATCGCGATATTTTTTCAGCAAATGGCAGATGTTTGGCGTCCGTCTACCGAAAAGTCAGAAGTATCCTGTGTGATGGTGCGTAATACGACAAAATGGTTTTGGCATACTGCTGACTCTGCCATTTGGCTGGCTGGCTGTCTGGCTATCTGTCTCTCTGCCTGTCTATCTATCTATCTATCTATCTATCTATCTATCTATCTATCTATCTATCTAATTACATTCGTTTCTTTTCTATCTATCTATCTATCTATCTATCTATCTATCTCTAATTTCTCGTCACTAGTCTCTTGTTCTTCTTCGTCGTCTTCTTTATCACTCTTTCTTCTTTTATCACTCTTTCTCTCTCTCTCCTCTCTCAATATTTTCCCTTTCTCTTTCTTTTTCTCTTCTCGTCCTTTTTCTTACTTTCTCTTCTTCTCATTCTTTATTTCTCTTTTCGCTTTCTTCTTTTCTCTCTCTCCCTTCTCTCCTCTGTCCGATTCTTCATATTCAGAAGTTTTAAATTTTGGTAAAACATTTTGTCGACCAAAAACATACAAAATATATAAATTTATACAATATACATAGATACGTAAAATGATAATAATATTCAGTCAGTTATGTGCCATGCATCATACACGCTTAGGCGATCATGTACTTTTCGATACATGACTGACGAGGCAGATTTTTCCCGCAGTGAGTCGACATTTCTTTCTACGGTAGACCAGTTGCGATCCAAGGCTACTGAACCAAGTCTGTCCTGCTATTTGCCCATAGCTGGTGGGAGAAGAAGAGGATCCATACCTTTCCCAAGGGTATTAGCACGTAAGTGGATGTAATGAATTCGACTGGAATTCGAACTCGGCTCTCCGATTCCTCAATGCGAGGCGCTAATTATTACTCCACTGTGCATCATCATTGTCATAGTGGAACACACCTATTCTATAGTTAATAGACTCTCCCACCTATAATAAGTAGGAGTAGTAGTAGCAGTCGCTCAGAGAGTTGGCCAGTCAGTAGATGTCGGACGACCGTTAGTCGGATACTAAAGTATCAGCCACCGCAACTAGATTGCTGCGTCATTACCTATCATATCAAGTTCCTAACGTTTTGTACGTCGAACCTAATTTAGGACCGACTTAGTGAAATAAAAGCCTCCACTGTAAAACCACTCTATAACAATCATCATAATAATAATAATAGCAAAAAGACAAAATTTACTAAACGAAAGGAAATTGTGGAAATCTATGATCGCCCAATTGTTCTCACGAGTACAGCCCACACCTTACGAAGGGCTTTATCTATGTAAAATACGTTTGTGATTTTTTTTTTTAATTGGTCATTGGAAAATGTCATGATGCCATTTCTAACCTTAGGTCTCTGGGCGGGACCTGGAAAGAAATGTGTACACAGCAGAAATCAAAGGAAATAATAATAATAATAATAATGATAATAATAATAATAATAATAATAATCGCGAGCGCGTCGATCGGGGCCGGGCGGCGGCCGTTGGAAAATATTGTGTTAGCCCAAAATGCAGATTCTGTGATAAATATCCAGAAACGATTGATCATCTTGTATCAGGTTGCACGATATTGGCACCCACTGAATATAAAACCCGGCATGACAGAGTAGGCCAATATCTGCACTGGAAAATCTGCAACTTCTACGGGAAGGAAACTGAAAGAAACTGGTATGAACACCACCCAGACCCGGTTACGGAGATAGGACCTGTTAAAATTCTATGGGACTACACAATACACACTGACAGAAAAATTAAAGCCAACCGTCCAGATATTGTTATTAAAGACAAAAAAAAGTACCTCCTTATTGATATGGCAGTCCCTACTGACTGCAATGTATCTTTGAAGATATTCAAAAAGCTGTTAAAATACAAGGATCTTGAAATAGAAATCTCGAAAATGTGGCACATAATAACATCAACAATCCCTGTTGTAGTTGGAGCCCTAGGACTGGTTGGAAAAGATCCATGCAGTAGACTAAGCCCACACTTGAAGGGCTTTATCTATGTAATATTTTTTTTTTTTGTCAGTGGAAAAACCATTTTCTAACTCAAGGAAAGAAATAAACAAAAAAAGAAAATAATAATAATTCTGACAAAAATAGCCCAAGTAGATACAAATGCCACAAAATCAAAAAGAAAAGTGAAAGAAAAAAGGAAAAAGCTAAACCAAAAGTATATAGAAGAAAGCTGGAGACCCTAACCCTAACCGCTTTCCTTCTCCGAATCAAAAATGCTGATGTAGATTTAACCCACAAGTGGATGTTAACTGAAAGGTTTTTTTTTTTTTACAAATTTTTGTAGTACGCACCCCAAAATGATCACCTTATATCAGAATGCTCAATAGTGACACCCAATGAGTAGAAAAACCAGTTATGTCAAAGGTAGTTCAATGCTCAATTTCTAAAAAACCAGTTATGTCAAAAGGTTTCAATGCTCAATAGTGACACCCAATGAGTAGAAAACCAGGAAAGGTAAAAATGCTCAATAGTGACAAATGAGTAGAAAACCAGTTATAAAAGGTAGTTCAAAAACCCAAAATAAAAGGTAATCAATGCTCAATAATAATAATAGGGAAAAAAACAGTTATGTTAAAAGGTAGTTCAATGCTCAATAGTTTTATGTCAAAGGTAGTTAAATAGTGACATGAAAAAAACCAGCCAAAAGTAGTTCAATGCTCAATAGTGACACCCAATGAGTACCAAAAAGGTAGTTCAATGCAAAATCAAAAAAAAAGCTCAAAGTGACACCCAATGAGTAGAAAAAACAGTTAAAAAAGTAGTTCAAAAAGTGAAACCAAAAGTATAATGTAAAAAACCAGTTATTAGAAAATGCCAGTTATGAAAAGTTCAATGTTCAATGAGTGAATAGTGACCCCAATGAGTAGAAAAACCAGTTATGTTAAAGGTAGTTCAATGCTTCCTTCTCAATGCTCAATAGTGACACCCAATGAAAAAACCAGTTATATCAAAGGTAGTTCAATGCTCAATAGTGACAAAATGTGACACCCAATGATGTTATGTCAAAGGTAGTTCAATGCTCAATAGTGACAATCCAAAAACCAGTTATGTCAAAGGTAGTTCAATGCTCAATAGACTTATGTCAAAAGTAGTTCAATGCTCAATAGTGACACCCAATGAGTAGAAAAACCAGTTATGTTAAAGGTAGTTCAATGTTTATCACCCAATGAGTAGAAAAACCAGTTATGTCAAAGGTAGTTCAATGTCAATAGTGACACCCAATGAGTAGAAAAAAACAGTTATATCAAAGGTAGTTCAATGCTCAATAGTGACACCCAATGAGTCAAAACCAGTTTGTCAAACAATGCTCAATAGTGACACCCAATGGTAGAAAAACCAACAATGCTCAATAGTGACAAATGAGTAAAAACCAGTTATGTTAAAGGTAGTTCAATGCTCAATAGTGACGCCCAATGAGTAGAAAAAACCAGTTATATCAAAGTTCAATGCTCAATAGTGACACCCAATGAGTAGAAAAACAGTTATATGCTTCAGTTCAATGCTCAATAGTGACACCCAATGAGTAGAAAAACCAAAAGTTTCAATGCTCAAAACCCAATGAGTAGAAAAACCAGTTCAAAGGGTGTTCTCAATAGTGACACCCAATGAGTAGAAAAACCAGTTATGTCAAAAAAAATGTAGTTCAATGCTCAATAGTGACACCCAATGAGTAGAAAAACCAGTTATGTCAAAGGTAGTTCAATGCTTAGTGACACCCAATGAAGAAAAACCAGTTATGTAAAGTTTCAATGCTCAATAGTGACACCCAATGACCACCCAATGTTCAATGCTCAATAGTGACACCCAATGAAGAAAAACCAGTTATGTCAAAGGTAGTTCAATGCTCAATAGTGAAAAAACCAATAGTTCAATGCTCAATAGTGACACCCAATGAGTAGAAAACCAGTTATGTCAAAGGTAGTTCAAAAACCAATGAGTATTATTAATGCTCAATAGTGACACCCAATGAGTTCATGTTAAAAGTGTTCAATGCTCAATAGTGACACCCAATGAGTAGAAAAACCAGTTATATCAAAGGTAGTTCAATGCTCAATAGTGACACCCAATGAGTAGAAAAACCAGTTATGTCAAAGGTAGTTCAATGCTCAATAGTGACACCCAATGAGTAGAAAAACCAGTTATATCAAAGGTAGTTCAATGCTCAATAGTGACACCCAATGAGTAGAAAAACCAGTTATGCCAAAAGTAGTTCAATGCTCAATAGTGACAAAACAGTTATGTTAATGAGTAGAAAAACCATGTTATTCAATGCTCAATATCAAATGAGTAGAAAACCAGTTAGTTCAATGCTCAAGTGAGTGACCAGTTATGTCAAAGGTAGTTCAATGCTCACCCAATGAGTAGAAAAACCAGTCATGTCAAAGGTAGTTCAATGCTCAATAGTGACACCCAATGAGTAGAAAAACCAGTTATGTTAAAGGTAGTTCAATGCTCAATAGTGACACCCAATGAGTAGAAAAACCAGTTATGTTAAAGGTAGTTCAATGCTCAATAGTGACACCCAATGAGTAGAAAAACCAGTTATATCAAAAAGTAGTTCAATGCTCAATAGTGACACCCAATGAGTAGAAACCAGTTAGAAAAACCAGTTCAATGCTCAATGTGACACCCAAAATGTCAAAGTAGTTCAATGCTCAATAGTGACACCCAATGAGTAGAAAAACCAGTTATGTTAAAGGTAGTTCAATGCTCAATAGTGACACCCAATCAATGCTCAATAGTGACACCCAATGACCAGTTATGTCAAAAGGTAGTTCAATGCTCAATAGTGACGCAATGAGAAAAAACCAGTTATGTTAAAGGTAGTTCAATGCTCAATAGTGACACCCAATGAGTAGAAAAACCAGTTATGTTAAAGGTTCAATGCTCAATAGTGACACCCAATTCAAAAGGTGCTGCTCAATACATTGACAATGAAAAAAACCAGTTATGTCAAAAAGTAGTTCAAAATAGTGACACCCAATGAGTAGAAAAACCAGTTATATCAAAGGTAGTTCAATGCTCAATAGTGAAAAACCAGTTATGTTAAAGGTGTTCAATGCTCAATAGTGAAAATGAGTAGAAAAACCAGTTATGTCAAAAGTAGTTCAATGCTCAATAGTGACACCCAATGAGTAGAAAAACCAGTTATGCCAAAGGTAGTTCAATGCCAAAAGGTAGTTCAATATCTGAATTGGAAGACGTCTCATCATTGTTATGGGATACACAGACCGAACAATACAAGCAAATTGCTCAGACATTATTATTAAAAAGTAGTTCAATGCTCAAAGAAAATGATTTTCCATACGGATTGACAATAAGAATTGGAAGACGTCTCATCATTGTTAACACAGACCGAAACAATACAAGCAAAAACGACATCTCTGCGAAGGTTTTGAAAAACTAAGCAAATAGAAAGACCTGGACATGGAAATGAAAACAATCTAGCACTTAAAAGCTAAAACTATTCCTGTTGTTTTTGGACCTTTGGATCTGATAAAGAAAGGAACTTATCTGTCTAGAAAATCTAAAAACATTTTTTAAAAATAGTTCTAACAATCAGTTAGGGCTTAAATTCAAACTATAAAATTTCTTCTTACTGGTTTGGTTTATTTTATTTTACGGCATATCAAACTCAATGGATTATGTAATGCCGACTTAGATTTTTAGGATAAGTTCGTTGAATAAAAGAAGTATTTTGTAAGAAATCAGTTTGTAGATCAGGTTTCATTGATGCATTTTTTCAAAAAGTGTTTATGTCGAGAGACAAATGTCTTGCTGTTATTTTTTTTTTCAAAAATATGTTGCTGATATTTTTATGATAAAACTCTATTTTGATACTTTCATAGTGTTTTTGGTCCCAATTTTGGTGTTCTCTATTTAGCTGGGATCCTAACAGTGGCTTCCACCACAAGGCGGGGAAGAACAAAAATTAAGATGTGTTTCCGCGCTCCTCAAAACCTTCCGATCACAAGCCTTGCTGCCGGATGCAGTTTTCGTCATAGCCAGGAATCTGGTTTCTTACTCTTATGTCAGTGCCACTTGTCACTTCTCCAAAATGAAATATTTTTCTTTTGTCTTTTAAATTCCGATGTCATGCAGTTTGTATTTCTCCAAGAGAGACATAGTAAAGTCTATATTTTTCTGAAAGGTAAACATTTAAGGATTTCATTTCAGTTAGAATCAGTGTACTTCAGTTTTCATATTCTTTTTCCAACGTTTCTATACTGACTGCCATTAAAATGCAATATAATCATTTTAAGACAATATTAACCACAAAGAGTAACACTGTTATTGGTGCTAATCTTACTCATCATTAATGGCACATCCAATGTTTCAGACAGAAATATCCGGCTTTAATTTCTCATGCCCTGCCATTTGTGCTACAGTGTGGTGACTTGTAAAATAAAACAGGCATATAATAAGCTACATATTGGAATGCTGTAGCCCTCTACATTGAGTGGCTCTTGTGCCTTGTACAGGGTGAACATCATTGTAAAAATGAGTTTTCTTCATTTAAGGGCCTTTGTTGTTAATAGCTGTCTTTTGTTTAATTAAGTGGAAACAACAAAAATCGCACCCTTTTTTGATGTTAACGAACACTCGTTGTTACTTTCGTAATGCTCGTTGTAGTAGAGACTTTGTAATCGCAGATACAACTATAGTAACACCATTGAAACAATACTAGTGTCAGACGCTTTCGAATAGCACTGACATTAGTAGTACTTGCACGATAATACTCGTTCGAATAATAATAATAATCCACATAGTGATCCGAAAAGAGAAATAGTATAGTGAATAGAGTAGAGAATAGCGGTCCATATAGTAATAGAGGATAGACGAGAAATAGAGATCCGAATAGTAATAGAGGATAGGCTAGAAATGAAGAGCGTTTAGATGTCAAGCGACTTCCTATACATGTGCGTTTCCTTTATGGTCACGTGGTCTACTTAATTCAATAATGGGACTGCCTGTGTTGGCTCCCTGGCGATCCTATGTTCAAACTCAAGCGACACTTTATTCTTATATAACACATCCTTCATTTGCCCTATGTGATTAAAAACAAATGAAGGTCAATAATGATTTTTTTTAATAATAATAGTAATATTTATTGTATATTATTCGGCCATTAAAAAAGTAGACCCATAACGAGAAATATGTTAAAAATTCGAATTTTCGGACATTTTGTTTATAATATTACATCTTCAAACGTCATGTTTGTTTTTTCAAGTTTTTACGCGTCAGGTTCCCATTTTTTTTATTCTTAAATATATTTGATATGTTTGTTCCTAAATTTGATAAAATGGTATTGATAGCGTATTTTTTATTTTATTTTATTAATGTTTGTAATTATTAATGCTTCTTGAATCTGTAGCGGTTTTACAGTTTATCTAATATAGTTTGTTTGTGTTATTGATAAAGATTTCTTGCATTTTGTTGCGTTAATTGTTGTTATGTGATTTTATTGTCTCTCTCATGTGTTATATATATATATATATATATGTAGAAATTTTGAAAAACAAACAAAAATCCATAAATGTAGTTAAAATGAAAGAATTGTCGACGTCAGACGTTTCGGTTTTAATAAACCATTTTCAAGACAAAATTCATTAAAATACAAATTCAGTTCAATATGACGAAAACGATGGACATAAAAACACAAGTCTTATCCAAGAGTAAAACAGATAACTGACAATTTTTAAAAAGATCAGCTTTCCGTTTAACGTGGTCACGCCGTAGTCACATGGGCGACGCTTTCATAACGTATTCCTAAAAGTTCGTGATTATATATATATATATATATATATATGTGTGTGTGTGTGTGTGTGTGTGTGTAAATGACACAAATTTAATTATATAATTAAATTGAAAGCTTTAGTTCTGTTTCATCTTCAAGCGAATTTTGGAGGTTCCAATAACCAAAATTTACTATTCTTAAAAGAGTGCTCAATACGGAGTGGAGCAAATATAATTTATTCGAAAATTATAACATAAATATGTTATAAAATCACTTTAAAAATAGCCATTTTGTTTCAACACTTCTGGTGTCTTATCACGTGATGGTGTTGAATATATATATATATATATATATATATATATTATTTGTTTTTGATAAAAAATAAAGACGAAATTATAAATCTAAAATCAACTTTTGAAAAAAAAACAACGCTAAATATTTACATACGAACCCATGGTTATTAACAAAATCCCATTCCTTGATGTTGATATAAAATTAGAATCCAATTTGCCACCTACCCGTATAAAAGCCAACCAGTCTTCTCAACTATGATAGCCAATGCCTGGAAAGATATAAAATAACAGTGATACAATACTTTTTAATTGGAGCACACCAAAACTGCTCTTCCTGAAGAATATTTTTGAGTGAACTAAAACACATAAAACAAACATGCTTCAAAAATAATTTTCCGAACTACATCATTGATAAAGAAATAAAATGATATTTACAAAACTTTACAATAATAATAAAACTTACGATAAAACACAACATCAACGTATTTTACTGCAACCAGATACACAATAATTATAAGCAGGACGAATTCGCAAAACGAAGAATCATTAAACACCATATTTTGCCATAATTCTCGAAAAACATTTAACATTTATAATATATTAAAGGAAATATTTAACACTTATAATATATTAAAGAAAACATTTAACATTTACAATATATTAAAGAAAAAGGAAAAACGCAAAGCGTGTTGTCACTAATCGAAATAAACGCCATCAAATCTAAACCAGCGTGATATTGTATCAATTTCAATGTCCAGTACAAGACTTTCAGTGTTTCTTATAGTTTTAAGGTGGGCTACATTTGTGGGATAAAGTGCTCAATATCAGAGATAGAACGTATGTAAATATAAAAGTGAACATTGAAGTCAACACTCAGAGGCGACAGGCTGTTTCATGCTAGACGCAATCGTCAGGCCGCCTATCGCCTCTGAGTATTGACTTCAATGTTCACGTTTATACACACACACACACACAAACACACACACACACACACACATATATATATATATAATTTATGATCAATTTTTAAGTTGTCGCCTGTGAGTGTTGAAATTAAAGTCCACTTTTATCTCTCTCTCTTTCTATATTTTTCTCTCTCTCCCCCCTCTCTCTCTCTATATATATATAATTTATGATCAATTTTTAGTGATTTTTGGAAGTATATATATATATATATATATATATATATATATATATATATATATATATATATAAAAATTCACCCCAGACAAGGCAGGAGTGCCATTAGTACACCAGGTGTTAGAGAGGGAGAGAAACTGAGAAATAAAACCGGGCATAATGGGGACTGGGGAAAGGATAGAAGAGGAAGTGAGTTAAAGACAACAGAAAATAGCAATTGTCGTTGCATTTAAATTTTAGAAGATTATAGTTATGAGGCGAGCAAGCAGGCGGAAAGGAGTTCTATCAATAAGTGCGAAAAAAACAACTGTTGGAGTAGAAGTGGCGATTCTATTTAACTATTTCAACAGTAAAAGAGTGAGACCTCAATGCCAATCTAGTAGCACGCTTAAATGCAAGCAGTCGGGGCGTCAAGGAAAAAAGTTCGTCAGAAGAGTTGCCATGAAAATATTTGTAGAAAAGACAGAGGGAAGCCACAATACGTCTGTGAGAAATCCGGAGATGCCAAGTCGATTACATTGTAGATACTTCTTTGGATTTTGTCAGGAACTTTGAGCATATTGTACCTATACCTCAATATGCATTTATTTAATATATATGTTTATATGCTTTTTCTTCTCCCTCTGTCAAGTGTCCTGTGTACTGAGAAGTAGGAAGCCACAGGTTCACGACGACAGGCGTTGCTGTTCCGGTTACCATGGCAAGTATAGAGCTGACAGCCCAACCGTTTTTAAATTCAGAATTGTCCCTCTCCTAGACTGTTTGTCAACCAAGGTTAAATAGCCCAGTCTGTGCGCTATTCCGAGATGTTAGGAGAAAAGATGTATTCATACATTTCCCAAGGAGGAGTTACGTAAAGAATTCGACTGGAATTCGAACTCAACCCGTCGATTTCCGAGCCGTTTAGCATTGCATCGCTCGCATCTCCTCTATCTACTTTTACATACATCTATTTATTTTTTTCAACTCTATCTCTATATCTGTTTGCCTATTCTCCAGTGATAGGCCACATTCTTGGCATTCCCTCTTCATGTCACCATTTTCCCTACTTTCATCACAATGTTTATCCACATCTTCATCTCGAGAAAAAAAAACGAAAAAAAACGAAAAAAAAAAAAAAACGGAGAAGACTCCATCGAAGACAGTAATTCGAGAAACATCTTTCCGCTATTTTAAGGTAAACATAACCCGAAACTAAACTTTGGTCACGTGAAATCTTGAGTTTGGCATGAACTGTTACAGACCGCAACCATCAGATTTGCATAGACATGACAGCGTTATCAAGATACTTGCTAAGGTTTTATTCATAGGATCGAATAAGTGCGGGCTACTGAAGATGGAGAAGGAGGAGAATTGGTGAGAACAGCAAGAAGAGAAAAAAAAGTAGATAAAAAGACAGAGAAGAGAGGTAAAGAGGAAGAAAAGATGAGAGCAAAATGTAAAGAAGAAGAAGAAGAAAATAAAAATAAAAAAAAGAATAAATAATAAAGAATTAGAAAAATGCAGCAGAAAAATGAACGAAAGTAAAGACAAAGAGAAAAGAAAGAAGATGAGAAGGAGAGATCAGACGCAGCAGCAGAAGAGGAAGAAGAAAAGAAAATGAGGAAAAGGAGAAATCAAAAGAAGCTGCAGCAAGAAATGAAGAAGAAGAAGAAGAAGAAGAAGAAGAAGAAAAGGAGGAGGGGGAGGAGTAGAGATCAAAAGAAGAGCGGCAGCAACAGCAGGAGCAGCAGCAAAAGAAGAAGAAGAAGAAGAAGAAGTGCAAGAAAAAGAGGAGCTGTGAGAGAGGAGGAAGGGGAGGAGGAGAGATGAGAACAAAAATAACATACAGAAGAGAGACAAGAACAAAACAAAGAGAGAAAGAAAGAAAGAGAAAGGAAACTTGAATAAAAGACAACAAATGATGAGAAGAAGAAAAATAAGTAATGTTGAAACTAAAAATGTAAAAATGTAAATTCAAAGTACAAAAAAAAAGAGAAATTTTACTATATAAATGTATTTTTATACTTTCATAGTTTTGTTTTTGTTTGGGCGGTGGGGAGTCATTATTTTCCTATAGCTAGGACCCTAACAGGTGCTACAACTCCAGGTCATTAAGAGGTGGTTCCACGTTCTTCAAAACCTCCAATCTCTTGATCAGAGGCCTTACTGTCGGATGTCGGTCGGATTTTGTTTAAACCTGCGGTTTTGTTACTCCAATATTTTTTGGAGTAGTCGTAACTCCAAGTTGGTAATTTGTTTTTTTTGCTCCCTCCCATTGCTCTCCTGACTCAGTGCAGTGTGGCGCAGTTGTAGCTCATGGTTACATTTAGCTATTTCAACTGTAAAAGAAGGAGACCAATCAAATACTAAATGCTAAAGTCACATTTTTTTTATACAGTACCTTCATTAATTACTGTCCCAAGAGACCATCTATCCGACATAACCCTCTCTCACTGGAAGAGGCTAGGGTCATAACCGAGACGTCTGAAGTGTCCTTCATAAAGGAAACGTACAGATGAGATGGGATTAGTTTTGCCCTAATTATTACTATGGCAGGAACCTCAGCATTAAAATTATTTGAGTCGTATTTGGAACAAAGTTGGCGTTCTGATAAAAACAAAATCTTTTTTTTTCTTATCTATGGCTGAAAGTGGAAGGGTGCTTGGCTAATTCCTGATACATGAGGTATGCCTAGGGCGCTGAGCAACATTTGTCCCAAGACTATTTTAAATTCAACCTTGTGTCATACACCGTTCAAACGGTGTACGTAAAAATCCAAAATCTCCTTAATTTGCTTGTTACAGTTTTAATTTATATTTTCACACACAAAACAATCCGTTTCATGTACTTAATTTTAAGGGCTTCGAGTGGACAAACACACACAAACGTTGAGCTTTATATATTAAAAAAGAAAATAACTTCATTAAAATCAAGGTTAGAATGCTTTGCTATGTTCTTCTGAGAAGATGAAAACGCGCATGGCCGATCGGATGTAAACATGGCGGTTCAGGCAGAAGTCGAAATATTCTTTTTGTTAAATGTTAAGAAATTTTTAGTTACCTATGAAAAGTTATTTGTGCTGCGTGTTTTGAAATACTTAATTTTAAGTCCGGGTGGGAGTAATTTTCCTCAACAGAGCAAAACCAAAATATTAACTTAAGAGATCGAATTATGCTCTTAAACAGCCTCGTCAGATGCAGAGTCTCATGTGGATGTCACGCTTTGTAACCAACTCGTTCAGAAATGTTTAAAATATCAAACCTGTACAATAGTTTTCTCAGATGAATGATTAAAAATGCCTCCAAAGGAATTAATTTTTTAGGTGTAAAAAAACAAAAAACAAGTCTTCATATAATCTTAGAGATTGGCGCTACAGAATCACAAAAACCACATCACATCAAGTTCTCCAACTGCAGCAACAAATAAACTGTTTAGCACCTATAACTAGTACAAAAACGGTGGTACAATCGTGATGATTATTTTACACACTAACTTAAACAAAAGGTTAGGGAAGCAAAGCCCATCAATAATAGAAAGAAGAATAAACAGTGCCTTGAAACATAATTTGCTGAGAACGTGTTTGAAGAGAAAGATTTAAAAATTTTAACAGAAAGTAACGCTAACTGTTCAGTCAATGAAGGCCGAATGTTTCCTGTATGGAAACGGTCAATCTCATCATTATCATTGATATAGGAATGCATTGGAAATGATTTGACTATAGTCAAGTGTCATTTCTGAAAAAGAGTTTTAAGAGAAAGAATTTATAAATTTCAACCGACAGTAACGCTAACTGTTTGGTCAATGAAGGCCGAATGTTTCCTGTATGGAAACGGTCAATCTAATCATTATCATTGCCATAGGAATACATTGAAAATGATTTTAAGATAAGAATCCATTCAAAATGATTTGACTATAGTCAAGTGTCATTTCTGAAAAAGAGTTTTAAGAGAAAGAATTTATAAATTTTAACAGAAAGTAACGCTAACTGTTCAGTCAATGAAAATGTTTCCTGTATGGAAACGGTCAATCTCATCATTATCATTGATATAGGAATGCATTGGAAATGATTTGACTTAGTCAAGTGTCATTTCTGAAAAAAGAGTTTTAAGAGAAAGAATTTATAAATTTCAAACGACAGTAACGCTAACTGTTTGGTCAATGAAGGCCGAATGTTTCCTGTATGGAAACGGTCAATCTAATCATTATCATTGCCATAGGAATACATTGAAAATGATTTTAAGATAAGAATCCATTCAAAATGATTTGACTATAGTCAAGTGTCATTTCTGAAAAAGAGTTTTAAGAGAAAGAATTTATAAATTTTAACAGAAAGTAACGCTAACTGTTCAGTCAATGAAGGCCGAATGTTTCCTGTATGGAAACGGTCAATCTCATCATTATCATTGATATAGGAATGCATTGGAAATGATTTGACTATAGTCAAGTGTCATTTCTGAAAAAGAGTTTTAAGAGAAAGAATTTATAAATTTTAACAGAAAGTAACGCTAACTGTTCAGTCACTGAAGGCCGAATGTTTCTTGTATGGAAACGGGCAATCTCATCATCACGATTGCCATAGGAATACATTGGAAATGATTTTAATATAGGAATCAATTCGAAATGATTTGACTATAGTCAAGTGTCATTTCTGAAGAAATATAACTAAATTTTAACCGACATTAACGCTAACTTTTCTATGAAGCCTTAACGACATAGTAAGGATTTGTTTTCGTCTCGCCTAGAAAGATTACTGCAAGTCTTCACATGTCAAGCAAAAATTATTTCAGGCCATCGATCATATAATTTAAGTAATACATTGTGTCCTCGACGGCCTTGTGGCCTAATGGATAAGGCGTCGGTCTCCGGAACCGAAGATTGTGGGTTCAAGTCCCATCAAGGTCGAAATTCCGTTAGTTTTCTTTCATGTCGCAGAAAAAAAGGACATTTTTGAAAGATTGTTTCGTTTTGACTTGTTAACAACCCTTTGCAGATTATATGAAGCCAACAAAATATCTTTAGATGGTAATAATTTTCTTTAAAGATAATAAAGGTTTAGAGATAAAAGCCGTAATTAACCCATAGCTGGAGGAGAAGTTTTGAATTCATACCTTTCCCAAGGGTATTTTCATGCAAATGTATATAACAAACACACCGGGAAATGGAACTTCACTCTTCGATTAACAATTCTAAGTTGTTATCCATTACGTCACCGCACATCCAAGCTTTCTATTTCTCGGCCACCAAAAACAAAAATTATGACATATAAAATATAAATAAAAGTTCCGCTAGATATATACATCGGATCTCAAAATTTAAAAATTGAACCTCCTCTTCTTTTTAATGTGTCCATTTAACTAGTATTCCCAAACGGTTATCCATCTAGGTACTAACCAGTCTTAACATTGCTTAACTTCGCTGATTGTATAGGAAACGGAGCTTTAACGTGATGTGGCCTTCAGCGTGTCATACTTCCATTCCCTCTGAAATAAGCTGATTATAAAAACCACTAAGTAAAACAATTTATTCGTTAATTTATATAATTCATATTACTTTTTCTTCCACAAATTTGTAAAATATAAAGTGGGGCTGGCGTATTGGTAATTTTCGAAATCACTCTTTTAAACTAAGCCAAAAAAAGGCGTCAATGTCCAGTTGCATACACTCACGTTTTTTACTAACTATATAAAAGGCAGAAGGTTAAATTTAGACTTGTATTTCTCCCTTGTTTACACAGACACACGTAATCGTGTGTCTGTACAAATCTATTTGTCGAAAGATAGTGTCTAATCTTTCTAGGCCTTCTCTGGTCCGACGAAATGAAGTTGCTGACAAGGAACGCCATCTGGTGACCAGTTTAATAAGAAAGATAAGACAGAAAACTCCATGACTTACTGTTATGGTCCGGTTCCTTATAACACGGTGATAGTCCAAGGTAGAACCAATAAAGAAGAACTCGAACACGTATATGGAATAACACAGATATAATACAAACAGGAATATATACGTTGAAAGTGTTAGTATGAACAATCAGGTTTAGTAGTAATTGTCTGAACGCGACTCTGTTTCGGACAGCCTCTGACTCGACTGACTGACTCGCTCGCTCTGATTGACTGACAGACTCCTGACGGACCTCTCTCCAGACTTCAGACTGAAAAGTATTTAGTCACCCCACCACGAGGGCATCATGTGGCACAAAGCCGGTATAACGTTGGATCTTCGGCGTAGCCTCGTTCATGTTCCTCCCCGTCCGAAGGCAGAGAGTTCAACTGATCAGCCGGTCGTCCGACTTTAGACTGAACGATATCTAGTCACCCCCCCAACGAGGGCATCATGTGGTACAAGACCGGTTTAACGTGGGATCTCCGAGTGCTTGGGTTCGGACAGAAATTTGCCTTTTGAACCCGTATAAACGGGTTCAGGGTCGGTTTACCTCCCCGAAAGAGACTCCGCCCTTCGGCGTAGCCTCGTTCGGGTTCCTCCCCGCCCGAAGGTTGAGAGTTCAACCGATCAGCCTGTCAGCCGGTCGCCCGACTTCGAACTGAACTCCCTGCTTCTTCTTGAGGTGCAGTATTTATTACATATGGAATAGTCCATTATGTTATTATGGGAAGAGTCCCATAACACTTACAAACACGGAAATTAAGAAGACAAAACAATTGTGCGGAAAGGAGACAAAAAGGAATAAAAAGTAAAATTAAATAAAACAAAGGAAATGTCATCTAGTTTAATTAACCTTTAACCCCTTCCCAAATTTAAATGCAATATCAATAATTATCTTCCGCCTCCTTAATTCCTGTTCCATTATTGTTCTCTCTGCTTAATAATGTTTTTTTCTCTCGTATTTTCTAGCACTCGGTAGCCCCCTTGGGTCTCAGTGGCTTTATTGCCTTGCTTTGAGTGAAATAAGTAAAAAAAAAATAACCATGCTGCATCCACAGATTCAAACAAACCAAACTTCCTTCATATTCCAACTGTAAAGAGAAACTTTCGCTCAGAGAGCTTTTTCGCAAGAAACGCTTCTTTGTGGAACAGACTCCCTCGTAGATGCTTCACAAAATGCTACTGTCTTAAACTTTTAAATCAAGGGTCAGTCATTAACTGTCTTCCATATCTACATAATCTTCACTTCTTACTCTTACATCTATATCACACACTTTATTTAGTAACCTTCTATTTTGAGGGGCTCTTGAGCCTTATAATGGGTGAATATTAATAAGAACATTTCTAAGAAATGTTCACTCTAAGATATAATGAGTATTCGACCAAAGTAAAAGAATTGAAATTAACAGAAGATTTAGTATTATTATTAATAATTGAATAAATGAAATACAGTCTTCTTATACTGAGAAGTTTTATACACTTGTAAAATAAATAATAGAAATGTAATGTCCTATCATTTTTACATTAAATTTGAGCAAGTACACGCGTATAGAAAAGGAAGTCAGACAAAAATTCATCTTCTCACCGGATTTATTAATTTTTTTACAGCGAAGTGAAATAAGAGAACTAGGAGTTCTACCAGGATTTATTATCGATTGGAACACTCATAACAACATAAGATAAGTGAGAATTAGGAACCGTTTATAAATTTAACATGTTTCGCTTTTATTTAACTTTCGCGAATACACACAGATATTATCACCTAAATCCCGCACGACAAACTACAAATATGATACACAAACACACAGACATGACAACATCCCGTTACCATCTTCAGGAATTATACACACAGACACTACCATACTGACACACACAAAAATTCCCGTTAGAATTCAAATGCGCACGTATACACACATTCACACCACGAGACAATGACACGTGAAGTTTATCTGACCAATGAAAAACAAACACAGAACAAATAGTTCCGGAACTTCCTCTTCCATAATTAATTTCTAAAAACATTATGATGAACTCAAATAAAAGCGAAACATGATAAATTTAAAAACGGTTCCTATTGGTTCCTTATCCTATCATTCTGTCGGATTCTAATTTATATGTGGTGCCAATTCAACATACGATATGCAGATGAGACCATGTTGATGTCAGACCCAGAAAGTAATTTCCAGGACTTTCTAAATATGTTGGCAAAGGAAAGTGAGAAGAAATGACTGGCAGAATGTGAGGAACCACCCAAGAGGAGAGTTATGATTTGGAGACATCAGAATCAAGAAAGTAGAGGAACTTAACTATGCAGGAATTGTTTTGACAGACTCAGAAGTACATGATACAGAAATCCGGAGAGATATGGAAGTATTGAATGATGATTTCCATAAGTAAACTTTAAGAGACAAGGAAATTTCATTAAAAAGCCAAGAGTGCTGAACTGCAATATAATTGTAATAAAAAAAGTACGCAGGTGTAGGCTTTAAGAAAGCTTTATTCGACTGAGAATACAAGGTTCATGAATAGAATAATTTTATAGTCCCAGCAAACAGAAATAGCCCTCTCAAAGAGGAGAGTAACGAAACAAGGGGAGACCACTCTTGATTATTCATAATGATATCCATTCTCTTTTACGGTAATGAACGTTGGACAGTTTCCTCATGAATGAAAAGGAGACTGGACGCAACAGGGATATGGTTTTAGGGAAGAATTCTGAAAATATCAAGGACGAAACATGTGAGCAATGATGAAGATTTAAAGAAAATGGAAACAAAAAGGACATTTGTATATAAAAATTAATGTGGTAGAAGGAAAAACAATAACAGGTAAAATAAAAATATGAACAAGTGTATTAAAGATCATAAAATAAACTTGATTGTTTTATTTTCTATGATTTATCAATCTTTATCAGGTTATTTAAAGCCAGAAAGTTTTGTTTTAGACTCTAAAATTAAAAAAAAATGATAAAAATCATTTAGTGATACAGGTCTTACTAATGAAATAAAGAGATGGATATTTGCGCGTAAATGAATGTACCGAACGCGACTGGAATTGGAACACGGCTCTCTGATTAACAATTCCGAGTCGTTGTCCATTACACCACCCACACAATACGGTTACAGTACCTGACATCTTCAAGCAGGGTGTTAAGGACACAGTTGTGGACAAATAGTGCTCTCGTCCCAAACAAAAACAAAACATGATGAAAACATAAAAATACATTTCTATAGTAAAAAAAAATACTAGAAAAAATTTAGCAACTGTTGTATTTCGTGCAAGATATAATAAACAAAGTAACCCGAGTGTTGGTTTTCAATAATAGGTTTATAATCGGATGTAGGTGTGTCAAATACAGAGACAGAGTCGGGAGTATGCTAACCTCAATAGGTGTTAACAAACGAAGACTTGACGACTGTCCGCTGTGGTCGTACTTAATCGGCAACCAGTCCGTCCATTATCGTGAATGGAGAAGTTGGGTTATATCATCACAACATTCTCCCCGAAGCTGAAATTCTCCTTTTGAAAATTTCTGCTTCTAATGTCGTCTTTTTTTGGATCCGACTAAAACGCTCCACTGGTTTTCTTTCCTGTGTGCTCCTTCTTTTAGTCGTCACAATTAGATCCTTTTTTGGCGAAGATAATTTCCGCTTTTCAGCCCCTAAGGCTAGTCCATGAGATACAGGTTCATATACACTATTGGGTAGTGTCATGTTAAAAGCATCGCATAACACTTCCATCGGAATTTCTTCTTCGCTTTTTTCACTTTCTTCACCATATCGTGGTCTAATCTGATTGATGTGTCTTTTACACGTAGATTTTTTACTTTTAATCATGTAGACCACTTTACCAATCCTTTTCTTGATTATGCCATCCATCCAATAGCTTTTTCCACTTTTAAATTTAAAAAAAAAAATGTTATCTCCTGAAGTGTATTTTTTTCTGTTGACTTTTTCCTCTTTCTTAGCAACTTTTTTGCTTTGATAGGGTAACAATCTATCGAAAATAGATCTAATTTTCCTTGCGAACATAATTTCCGCCGGTGACATTTTCGCATCGTTGTTCTCATTAGGAGTTACCCTATAGATTGCTAAGAACTTCTGAATAGTTCTTTCTTCCGTGTCCATACCTTTATTTTTACGTAAAGCACGTTTAAAAGTTTCAACAAATTTCTCGGCTTGACCGTTCGACCTGGGATGACACACTTGGTGTAGTTATGTGTTCAATGTCTAAGGCAGTACAGAAATCCTTAAACTCCATACTTGTGAACGCCGTACCATTGTCGCTAACCAATATCCTGGGAACCCCGAAACGACTGAAAATTTCATCCAATGCACTGATGATGTTCCTAGATGTAGGATGCTTGCACTTGACTACCTCAGGCCATTTTGATAAAGCGTCCACCAATATCAAATAATAGTACCAATTAATTGGTCCAGCATAGTCTATATGTAGACGTGCCCACGGCAAATCCGTTTTCGGCCAAGGATTCATTTTGACCGGAGGTGCCCTTGCAGCCAATTGACAACCTCTACATAGTCTTACAAAACCTTCAATATCCTTGTCCATTCCTGGCCAGTATACGTAACCACGCATGAGTGATTTCATCCGAGACATTCCAGGATGACCGGTATGAAATTCTTTCAGCATATCTGTACGTAGAGATTGAGGTATGACAATTCTCTCTGCGTACATCAACGTGTTGTCGCAAATTGAAAAAGGTGAAATCTGAGTTCCCTTTTCTGTCTTTTGTTCCATCTCGTCTGGTTCCTTAATTTCACAATATAGTGATCTTTTTCCGCTTTTTTTTTTTATTGGTCCAAAGTTACCGGCAATTCCCTGATTGTATTCAAGAAGAGACCTGATATTTCTTTTACCTCAGTTAATGCTGCTATAACCGTCTTTCTAAGATTTCTTCATTTTTTTTGAAACAGCCTTGACAATCCATCCGCATGCCCATGTTCTTTAGATTTGACGTATTCCATCCTAAATGGTAATTAAGCAGGTTACACCCATCGCTGTAAGCGATTAGCTGTATGCGTAGGAATGCCTTTTTACCTCCAAATATTGTAAGTAACGGTTTATGGTCCGTTTGAAGTACAAATGATCTACCATGTAAAAAGCGATGATATTTTTTAACCCCGAACACAATCGACAAAGCCTCTTTCTCGATCTGACTATAATTTTTTTCAGCCGGAAGAAGAGTCCTCGACGCGTGCGCGATCGGTTTAGTAGTGCCATCTTCATATTTGTGTAGCAGTGCAGCACCCACTCCGTACAAACTTGCGTCAGTTGCCAGAATGATCTCTTTCTCAGGATCATAATGTGCTAAGGCAAGATCTGAGAGTAGACATTTTTTTATTTTCTGAAAAGCCGTCTCGCAATCTTTTTGACCAAAACCATTTCTTGTCTTTTTTCAACAATTCGTTAAGGGGGGCTCTTAAATCATACATTTTAGGTATGTAGATTGCATAATATTGTGCCAACCCCAGAAACGGTTGTAGTTTCGCAACTGTGTCGGGTGCAGGCATGTTCTTAATTGAATCGGCTCTCTGTGGGTCCGGTTTCCTGCCTTCACTCTCTATCACCTGTCCGAGGTATGTAATTCTTTCCATGAAGAATTTACACTTCTCGTGGCTTAATTTAAAGCCAAAATCTTCTAGTCTTTTGAATATCGCTCTGATGTGCGTTTTATGTTCTTGAACATTCTTACTTTTGACTAGAATGTCATCTAAATAGGCGGTACCAAACTCAAGGCCTGCCAGCATAGTGTCCATCACCTGTTGGAACAAAGCTGGGGCGACCTTTAAGCCAAAAGGAAGCCTATTTAGCTTATAAATTATGTGTATTTATACACAAATATTTTGAGCATTCGTCACTCACTTTAATCTGCAAGTATGCGTCAGGCAGGTCGATTTTTGAAAAAATCTTACCACCATTCAACTTTGAAAAAATATCTTCTGGTGAAGGTAGTGGATAACTGTGATTTTTAAGGCAATCATTTAACCCTGTTGAAAAATCTGCGCACACTCTTATTTTTCCGTTTTTCTTCTTAACATAAACTGTGGGCGAGGCCCAATCCGCATGGTCAACCTTAGATATCACTCCCATTTTTTCAAGCCTTTCCAATTCCTTATTAATTGTGTCTAAGGAGGAAAAAGGAACGTTTCTCTTAGGTTTAAAAATTGGTTTCACATTTTCCTTGAGTTCAAATTTGACTTCCGTCTTAGTACATAAACCCAATCCCTCAGAAAAAAACTCTGGGATATTCTTCTTTTAATTCATTCATGAATTTTTCATTTTTAATACTTTTTTGTTTTCCTGCACTGTTTATTACGTTGCAAAATGAGTTTCGGGAGTTCAAACAAATCAAAAAGTACTATCCAGTCTACTCCAAAAAGACATGCATTAATCCCTTGGATTACATACACTTTCGTTTTTGCAGTCTTGCCACATAACGAAATATCGCACTTTAATTCTCCCTTAAAGTTTAATTTCTTTCCTGAAACCCCTCTAGCGGTTTTTTTTTTTTTTCAGATAATTTTGGTCTTCCAATATTTTTTCCATGTTTGTTCATCAATGATGCTTATGTCTGAACCAGAATCCAATAGGAAAGTAATTGTATGATTATTTATACGTACATCTACGTACTTTCTATTTTTACCGTTCTGAATTTCTTTTTCTGATAATAACAGGCTTACATCTTGTAATTTCCTTTTCTTGCGGCAAACCGAATATTTATGCCCTTTATTTCCGCACGATTGACAGAATTTATTTTTGTACCAACACACGTCTTTGGTATGATTTTTATTTCCGCACGATTGGCAGAATTGGACATTTTTGAGTTTTTACGTGTCGAACATTAGCAACACTTTTTTCCTCAATTTGTGTATTATCCCTTTTTTACGTTTATGAGACGTTGGCATTCTTCGGTCACCCTTTGTAATGTTATTTTCGAGTCTTGCTCGACCATTATTAATATTCTCGACCTAATTTCTTTATATTTAGGATCAGTTACTCCTTGAAGATAAATTAGGCACTTGAATACATCTTTGGGAATTTCTTCTAACTTGAATTGTTCAACCAGAGAGTTCACTGTTCCCACGTATGTCAGAAAATCCTCGTTATCTGCTTTAACGATGTTTAGGCATCTGTATCGCGTGTGGAAGAGACTATTCCTTTCGTCAAATATTTTTGACAGAATACTTATAATTTCTTCAAACGAAACTTCTTCTGGCTTTCTGGGCAATATCAAGTTTGAGTACTTCGTATTCTCGTTTGTCCCTAGTTTCTGGACTAATAATGTTACTCGTTCCTCATCCGACCAATGTTGACATCTCTTGGTAAATATAGTTTCGAAACGTTTAAAGTATGCTGGAAATGTAATGCCCGAATCAGGTTCATATATAAATTCGGATAATGAATTTGCTATTCCTTCGGCAGAAAAAACAGCATTTTTTCTTTCTCCAGTTTTTTTTTTTTAGACGGTTAACAGACAATTTACAGCCGTAATATTTTTACAACCCGTAATTTTTACTTGAATAATCAATTATTAGACCGGCTCGCATTTGAGTCGCGGTCAATATATATTTTTCAAATCACAATTTAACAGTAAAAATGTTCTTACTTTTCAAAAAGTTTCCTTTAGACTTGTGACTCCGCTTTCGAAATCCTAATCGGCGTCAACTGACATCTTTGACTTGCGAATCTGCTTTCGAAATCCGTTCAGCGTAATCTGATATATATATACATTTTTTTTATTTATTTTTTTTTTTAAGTAAGTACGTTGCACAATCCTCGTCGCCAGCTGTTATATCTCGTGCAAGATATAATAAACAAAGTAACCCGAGTGTTGGTTTTCAATAATAGGTTTATAATCGGATGTAGGTGTGTCAAATACAGAGACAGAGTCGGGAGTATGCTAACCTCAATAGGTGTTAACAAACGAAGACTTGACGACTGTCCGCTGTGGTCGTATTTAATCGGCAACCAGTCCGTCCATTATCGGGAATGGGGAAGTTGGGTCATATCATCACAACAGCAACAATATCTGTTTATAGTAAAAATTAGCAACAGTACATTTTATACGTAGTCGAAGGCATACAATTGCATTCAAAATGTATTTAGTGTGGGCCATAAGTATTGTTCAAATTATTTACATATCGGCATTAAATGACCTATAGAGGTAGATATGCAGCTAAACAAAATCAACCAACCAAAAGCCAAACATTTAGATTACGGCATTAAATGATCCATGAAGGTGGATATGCCTCTAAACAAAATCAACCAACCAAAAGCCAAATATTTAGATTTCGGTATTAAATGATCCATAATGGTGGATATGCCGCTAAACAAAATCAGCAAAGCAACATCCAAATATTTAGATTTCGGCATGAAATGATCCATAACGGTGGATATGCCGTTAAACAAAATCAACCAAACACAATCCAAATATTTAGATTTCGGTATTAAATGATCCATACAGGTTGATATGCGGCTTAGCAAAATCAACTAACGAAAATCCAAGTATTTAGATTTTGGCACTAAATGACTCATAGAGATGGATATGGCCCTAAAAAAAAAAAAAAACAATACCAAGCGGTTACCTAAAAACGGTCAATCTTACCATTTCCATTGGCATAGGGATGCATTAGAAATCATTTTAATATAGTAAAGCCTAATTTCTATCAAACAATTTTAAGAATTTATATATTTCAAGCGACACTAACGCTAACTGTTTAGTCAATGAAGCTTGAATTTTTCCTCTATGGAAACTGTCAATTTCACTTAACCATTGCCATAGGAATGTATTGGAAATGATTTTAATATATGAATCCATTCAAAATGATTTTACTATAGTCACGTCTAATTTCTGAAAAACATTTTCAAGAGAAAGAATTCATAAATTTCACCTGACAGTAACGCTAATTGTTTAGTAAATGAAGGTTGAATTTTTCTTGTATGGAAACGGTCAACATCACCATTACCATTGTTATAATTGCTACTATTAGTTATTAAAATTAGCGAATTTTAAATCATCATTTTCTATGAAGCAGTAACGACTTCGAAATTTGTTTTCGTCTCGCCTGGAGAGGTTACTGCAAGTCATCATATGCCAAGCAAAATTTTTTTCAGGCCATCGATCATATAATTTAAGTAATACTGTGCGCTACAGTCGGCCTTGTGGCCTAATGGATAAGGCGTCGGTCTCCGGAGCCGAAGATTGTGGGTTCAAGTCCCATCAGGGTCGAAATTCCGTTAGTTTTCTTTCAAAACACAGAAAGAAGGTACATTTTTGAAAGATTCTTTTTACTTTTTGTCAACCCTTTGCAGATTATATGAAGCCAACAAAATATCTTTAGATGGTAAGAATTTTCTTTAAAAATAATAATGGTTTAGAGATAAAAGCCGTAATTAACCCATAGCTGGAGGAGAAGTAGTGTATTCCTACCTTTCCCAATGGTATTTGCACGTAAATGCAGATAACAAACTCAAAGGGAATTGGAACTTCACTCTTCGATTAACAATTCCAAGTTGTTATCCATTACGTCACCGCACATCCAAGCTTTCTATTTCTCGACCACCAAAAACAAAAATTATGACATATAAAATATAAATAAAAGTTCCACTAGATATACATCGGATCTCAAAATTTAAAAATTGAACCTCCTCTTCTTTTTAATGTGTCCATTTAACTAGTATTCCCAAACGGTTATCCATCTAGGTACTAACCAGTCTTAACATTGCTTAACTTCGCTGATTGTATAGGAAACGGAGCTTTAACGTGATGTGGCCTTCAGCGTGTCATACTTCCATTCCCTCTGAAATAAGCTGATTATAAAAACCACTAAGTAAAACAATTTATTCATTAATTTATATAATTCATATTACTTTTTCTTCCACAAATTTGTAAAATATAAAGTGGGGCTGGCGTATGGGTAATTTTCGAAATTCCTCTTTTAAACTAAGCCAAAAAAAAAGGCGTCAATGTCCAGTTGCATACAGTCACGTTTTTTACTATCTATATAAAAGGCAGAAGGTTAAGTTTAGACTTGTACTTCTCCCGTGTTTACACAGACACACGTAATCGTGTGTCTGTACAAATCTATTTGTCGAAAGATAGTGTCTAATCTTTCTAGGTCTTCTCTGGCCCGACGAAATGAAGTTGCTGACAAGGAACGCCATCTGGTGACCAGTTTAATAACAAATATAAGACAGAAAACTCCATGACTTACTGTTATGGTCCGGTTCCTTATAACACGGTGATAGTCCAAGGTAGAACCAATAAAGAAGAACTCGAACACGTATATGGAATAACACAGATATATTACAAACAGGAATATATACAGAGAAGTTGAAAGTGTTAGTACGAACAATCAGGTTTAGTAGTAATTGTCTTAACGCGACTCTGTTTCGGACTGCCTCTGACTCGACTGACTGACTCGCTAGCTCTGGCTGACTGACAGACTTCTGACGGACCTCACTCCAGACTTCAGACTGAAAAGTATTTAGTCACCTCACCACGAAGGCATCATGTGGCACAAGGCCGGTTAACGTGGGATCTCCGTGCCCGTGGGCTCGGCCAAAAATATGCCCATTGAACTCATATAAACAGGTTCAGGGTCGGTTTACCTCCACGAAAGAGACTCCGCCCTTCGGCGTAGCCTCGTTCGGGTTCCACCCCGCCCGAAGGCAGATAGTTCAACCGATCAGCCGGTCGTCCGACTTCAGATTGAAAGATATTCAGTCACACTCTCCAAGAAGGCATCATGTGGCACAAGGCCGGTTTAACGTGGGATCTCCGAGTCCTTGGGCTCGGCCAAAAATATGCCCTTTGAACCCGTATAAACGGGTTTAGGGTCAGTTTACCTCCCCGAAAGAGACACCGGTTTTCGGCGTAGCCTCGTTCGGGTTCCTCCCCGCCTGAAGGCAGAGAGTTCAACCGATCAGGCTGTCAGCCGGTCGTCCGACTACAGACTGAATAGTATTTAGTCACCCCCAACGAGGGCATCATGTGGCACAAGGTCGGTTAACGTGGGATCTCCGTGTCCTTGGGATCGGCCAAAAATATGCCTTTTGAACCCGTATAAACGGGTTCAGGTTAGTTCACCTCCTGAAAGAGACTCCGCCCTTCGGCGTAGCCTCGTTCAGGTTACTCCCCGTCCGAAGGCAAAGAGTTCAGCCGATCAGCCGGTCGCCCGACTTTGGACTGAACGGTATTTACTCACTCCCCCGACGAAGGCATCATGTGGCACAAGACCGGTTTAATGTGGGATCACCGAGCCCGTGGGCTCGGCCAAAAATATGCCCTTTTGAACCCGTATAAACGGGTTTAGGGTCGGTTTACCTCCCCGAAAGCGACTCCGCCCTTCGGCGTAGCCTCGTTCGGGTTCCACCCCGCCCGAAGGTTGAGAGTTCAACCGTTCAGCCTGTCAGCCGGTCGCCCGACTTCCAGCTTCTTCTTGAGGCTCAGTATTTATTACATATGGAATAGTCCATTATGTTATTATGGGTAAGGTCCCATAACACTTACAAACACGGAAATTAAGAATACAAAACAATTGTGCGGAAAGGAGACAAAAAGGAATAAAAAGAAAAATTAAATAAAACAAATGAAATGTCATCTAGTTTAATTAACCTTTAACCCCTTCCCAAATTTAAATGCAATATCAATAATTATCTTCCGCCTCCTTAATTCCTGTTCCATTATTGTTCTCTCTGCTTAATAATGTTTGTTTTTTCTCGTATTTTCTAGCACTCGGTAGCCCCCTTTGGTCTCAGTGGCTTTATTGCCTTGCTTTGAGTGAAATAAGTAAAAAAAAAATAACCAATGCTGCATCCACAGATTCAAACAAACCAAACTTCCTTCATAGTCCAACTGTAAAGAGAAACTTTCGCTCAGAGAGCTTTTTCGCAAGAAACGCTTCTTTGTGGAACAGACTCCCTCGTAGATGCTTCACAAAATGCTACTGTCTTAAACTTTTAAATCAAGGGTCAGTCATTAACTGTCTTCCATATCTACATAATCTTCACATCTTACTCTTACATCTATATCACAAACTTTATTTAGTAACCTTCTATTTTGAGTGGCTCTTGAGCCTTATAGTGGGTGAATATTAATAAGAACATTTCTAAGAAATGTTCACCCTAAGATATAATGAGTATTCGACCAAAGTAAAAGAATTGAAATTAACAGAAGATTTAGTATTATTATTAATAATTGAATAAATGAAATACAGTCTTCTTATACTGAGAAGTTTTATACACTTGTAAAATAAATAATAGAAATGTAATGTCCTATCATTTTTACATTAAATTTGAGCAAGTACACGCATATAGAAAAGGAAGTAAGACAAAAATTCATCTTCTCACCGGATTTATTAATTTTTTTACAGCGAAGTGAACTAGGAGTTCTACCAGGATTTATTATCGATTGGAACACTCCTAACAACATAAGATAAGTGAGAAATAGGAACCGTTTATAAATTTAACATGTTTCGCTTTTATTTAACTTTCGCGAATACACACAGATATTATCACCTAAATCCCGCAAGACAAACTACAAATATGATACACAAACACACAGACATGACAACATCCCGTTACCATCTTCAGGAATTATACACACAGACACTACCATACTGGCACACACAAAAATTCCCATTAGAATTTAAATGTGCACGCATACACACATTAACACCACTTTTCTATAGTTAAAGAATTATGAGAAATAAATTAGCAACAATACCTATTTATAGTAAAATTAGCAACAATCCATTTTATACGTAGTTGAAGGCATACAATTGCATTCAAAATGTATTTAGTGGGAGCCATAAAATTGTTCAAATTATTTACATATCGGCATTAAATGACCCATAGAGTTGGATATGCCGCTAAACAAAATCAACCAACCAAAATTCAAATATTTAGATTTCGGCACTAAATGACCTATAGTTGTGGATATGCCGCTAAACAAAATCAACCAACCAATACCAAGCGGTTACCTAAAAACGGTCAATCTTACCATTTCCATTGGTATAGGAATGCATTGGAAATCATTTTAATATAGTAAAGCGTAATTTCTGTAAAACATAAAATTTAAGAATCTATACGTTACAATCGACAGAAACGCTAATTGTTTAGTCAATGAAGCTTGAATTTTTCCTCTATGGAAACTGTCAATTTCACCTAACCATTACCATAGGAATGTATTGGAAATGATTTTAATATAGGAATCCATTTAAAATGATTTTACGATAGTCAAGTCTAATTTCTGAAAAACATTTTCAAGAGAAATAACTCATAAATTTCACCTGTTGGTAAAGCTAATTGTTTAGTAAATGAAGGTTGAATTTTTCCTGTATGGAAACGGTCAACATCACCATTACCATTGTCATAATTGCTACTATTAGTTATTAAAATTAGCGAATTTTAAATCATTATTTTCTTTGAAGCAGTATCGACTAAGTAATTTGTTTTCGTCTCGCCTGGAGAGGTTAGTGCAAGTCTTCCCATGCGAATCGAAAATTATTTCATGCCATCGATCATATAATTTAAGTAATAGCGTGTGCTCTCGTCGGCCTTGTGGCCTAATGGATAAGGCGTCGGTCTCCGGAACCGAAGATTGTGGGTTCAAGTCCCATCAAGGTCGAAATTCCTTTATTTTCCATCCAAGACACAGGATGAGTTATTTTGAATGATTGATTCGTTTTTACTTGTTAACAACCTTTTGCAGATTATTTTAAGCCAGTAAAATATCTTTAGATAGCAAGAAATTTGAACTTTGATGCAACTCAATCCATTTTATGGATTGAGTTGCATCTTTTATAATTAAACTCTTTAGCTCTAAGTTTAAATGATGATCCCTCTTCCTGTTGTGACCTCCTGATACAGTTTCTGATAGTTCTTCGGTTTCTTTTAGACTCTAAAAGAAACCGAAGAACTATCAGAAACTAGTTGAACAGATGCTAAAAACGTCTGAGCTCTTGGAATAACGATGAGTATCAAAATCCATTTCCTGTTTAGCCATATAGACATATTCCCTGAAAACCCTGGTGTTATAACTTACTCTCTTATAATATTATGTCTCGCTTAGGCACTCGCGTGATGTCTTTAGGAACTCCCCTACTGATGCAAATTGACTTCCCTGACTCACTTGGAGTTCTTTATTTAAGGCATCTTGCCTTGTTCATTTGTGTTACAGGGGGTGTCTTATTTGCTCCACAGCACCCAGTCTTTTGAGATTTTTTTTTATTAGTAAATATTTTATTTCATTTCTTAGTACTCACTCCCTTCCATATTCTGGTGAGTTCGTCAACGCACTGAATTTTATTTTTTTCATTTTGGGTCAACCTTTAGTTTTTCCATAATTTCTTTTTTCTGATAATCAAACTTGTATGTTTACCGAATTTTGTGGGTGTTGGTACACCAAAAATATCATACAGTACTTGCATAGGTTCTTCCTTTCTTGCAGTCCTTTCTTTAGTAAACGTTTTCTTTAACTGATTCCAATGCCTTTTGTTTTCTCATTTTTTCCTTATACGATATATATATATATATATATATATATATATATATATATAATTTTTCCAATTCGGGACCTTATTATACCGTCTTTCGACATTTCTTTTCCATTATTATATACTGTGGAAAACACCTTTTTCCACCAATTTTGAAAAAATTGTGTCTTTGTGTTATTCATTCTTATTCTTTTTTGATCTGGTAACAACTTGTCGAATACCGATTTAATTTTTCTTGTGAACATAAATTCTGCCGGTGACAAGCCTGTCGGTGTATTGGGATTCGGCGTTAACTGGTATGCTCTCAAGAATTTTTGTAGTGCTTCTTCGCTCACTTTTTCATTAATTACTTTTTAAAAGCTCCCTTAAAGGTACGCAAAAACCGTTCAGCTTGTCCGTTTGGCGTTTATTGATACGCAGGGTAATAATACATCCAGTCGAGAACATGTTACAAAATTCTTTAAATTCGTAGGCAGTGAATTGTGTACCATTATCAGAGTCTATGGCATCGAGAATGTCATATCTTGCAAACAGTTCGTGCAAAAATTCACTCTAACCGTGGAAGTTCGTTTTTTGTACTTACAGATGTCAGACCACTTAGTAAAGTTATCTACTACCACAAGATAATGTGATCCGTTTATTGGATCTGTGAAATCTATGTGCAGTCTTGACCACGGAATATCTGTCTTTGGCCAAGGTTGTAATTAAATGGTAGACCTCTGCAGGCTTTTACTAATTTTTCAATGTCTTGTTCCATTTTGGTCCAGTATACATAGCTTCTCATAAGAGATTTCATCCTTGAAATTGCCGGGTGTCCACTATGAAGTTCATTTAATATCCGCTTTTGTAATATGATAGGTATTACTACTCTTTTTACAAACATCAATACTCCGTCACATAGCGAGTAAGCGTTCAAGTCTGGATTGCGTTCTAAAAATTGTCCTTACTCACTTTTAGACTTTTTTTTTTATTTTCAAAATATATATGTCTTGTTCTGCTTTTATTTTTATTTCTTCCAGGGTAACTAGTAATTCGTGTACTACATTGCATAATGTATTTCTAATTTCTATTTCACTTTTTAATTCTGCAATAACAGTGTCCTCAAACAGTTCAGTATTTTTGCTATCAATCTTAATAAACCTTCAGCCTGTCATAATTATTTGGACGGTTGGCATTCCACCCTGAAATTGTAATTTTATCAGATGGTACCACAGCATTGTAATCTATTCGTCTTATGCTTAGGGAATCCTTTTTTGTCGAACCATAAATTGATAATAGCGCTCTGTGATTTGTCTGTAAATGAAAACTCCTTCCAAGTTAAACTTGTGAAATTTTTTCACTGCAAATATTATTGCTAACGCCTTTTTTCGATCTGGCTGTAGTTTTTTTTCTGCCTTTAGTAGCGAAGCATGTGCGACGGCTTTCATGTTACTGTCATCATATTTCTGTAGAATTACTGCTCCTATACCATAGTCACTAGCAACTGAAATCAACACGATTTCTGCTTTTGGAACGCAGTCCGCTAATAATAAGTCTAACGTTGGTATTTTCTTGATTTCTTCAAACACTTGACACTTTTCAGTGCAGTTCCACTTTACACCTTCTAAACAAATTGTTCAGTGGCGCTCTCAAATTCTGCATATTAGGTATATAGATTTGGTAATAGGTTTTCTAGTCCTAGAAATGCTTGTAACTTAGTAAACTTTGTTGGAGAAGGTATATCCTTAATTGCACTTGCTCTCAACGGATCTGGTTGACGACCATTTTTGTGAATGATTTAGCTTATAAACTTGATTTTAGGTTAAAATAATTCACACTTTTCCTCACTGAGTTTGAATTCCTACTATCGCATTTTTTCAAAAAGTTTTTTCACATACCCGATATGTTGTTCCTTCGATACAGTTTTAATTAATATATCATCCAGATAAGCAACTGCTAAATCGCAAACTGCGAACATAGTATCCATAGCCTGTTGAAATATAGCTGGATACACTTTTATTGCGAATAGAAGTCAGTTGAATTTATACAATCACTTGTGCTTATTTATAGTTATTAACTCTGAACATTCTTCTTCAACCTGTATTTGCAAATACACTTCAGATAGATCCAGTTTCGAAAATTTTTTTCTATCTTTTAAATTCGTAAAAATTTCCTGTGGACTTGGTATATGGGCATTTATTGGATTTTAAGCATTTGTTTAAGCCTGTTGAAAAATCAGCACAGACACGAATTTTCTTATTTTTTATATACACTGCAGCTGCTACACATTTTGAAAGGCCAATCTTTTCACTTAAGCCTATTTCTTTCAAGTGTGTCTAGTTCTTCGTTGAGTTGATCCAATGCTACGAACAGTACACTTGAAATTTCGCTTTGACTTTGAAACACCAACCCAACTCATTCGACAGAACTTCCGGATTTTTTTCAATTGTTCCTTTAAATTGTTACACTTTTTTCAACGGGTCGCTTGTCCAATTACATTTTTGCAATAAATATTTATAGGTAAATCTCACAACTCAAATAATTCCATCCAGTCAGTATTGAATAACTTTATAGTATTTTAACACGTAAGCCTTAGCGTTTACATACTAAATGAAACGTTGCAAGTCATGTCGCCAATAAAAAATAATTTCTTACCCTCACGCCACGTGCGATTTTCGAAGTTCTTTTTAATATAGGTTTTCTATTTACTCTCCATGTGGCTTCCATGATTGTGATATTACTACCAGTCCTAGTTGCATTTTTACATCCACATTATTAATTTTCACATACACATTTTTTTTTGTTTTCTGTAATTATTTTTCCGTCGTAACGCTGTGCACATTTCTGTGAGAATTTTTTCTTGCTTTAGTTCTACAGCGCGACTTTTTATGCCCCACTTTTCCACACTTGTATCACTTTAAATTCTTAAAGGGACAGTCGTTTCCGAGATGTAACCTTCCACATCTGAAACATGGATTCATTTCATTTTTACCATTTTGTATGTATGTAAATTGTTTTACTTCTATTTCTTCGGTATCGCGTCTCAAATTTAGGATTCTCTGGTATTCGTCCGAAATTTTTGGCAATGTTACTTTTTGATTCTGTTCAAGTTTCTTTAGAATTCTCGCACGTATTTCTGCGTGTTTTTCGCCGTTAAACATTGACAGAAAACCTTTTAAACATATCTGGAGTCGGTTCGTTTAATTTGAATCTTTCACACTCCTTGGTAACGATTCCAGCATATGTGACAAAATCTTTGTCTTCTTTTTTCGTCAGATTCATACATTTCCAATGATTATTGAATAACGAACTTTTCTCGCTAAAAATTTTAGTGAGAATATTTACTGTTTCTTCAAAGCAAATTTTTTTTTTTTTTTTTTTTTGTAGTAGTAAATTACATTATTTTTCATGTTCTACCGGTCGCCAACTTTCTCAACAAAACTCTTGTTTTATTCTCCTCTTCCCAGTCGCTGATTTCTTTTCTGAAAATTTGCCCGCGTCTTCTAAAATAAGCAGAAAAGATAATTCTATCCTCTGAATTGTATGTCAATTCAGTTATGGCATTGGCTGCGTCTTGTAAAATAAGCAGAAAAGATAATTCTATCCTCTGAATTGTATGTGAATTCAGTTATGGCATTGGCCGCCACATCAGGAGTGAAAGAACTTAGGGAATTTTCAGTGGCCTTCTGTATTATTTCAATTAAATTTTGGTGTTGTTTCTGGAGTTCCAACAACTGCTGTTGCTGTAATTTTACCGCTTGTGCTAATAATTCTTCCATATTTAAAGAATATCTGTTTTTCTTTTATTCTTCTTTTTCTTTTTTACACACACCAAAGAGAAAAAAATTAAACCAACGTGGTTCTAATTTCTCGTCAACACTGTTATCGTATGCATCGAAGCAAAAAAAAATATTAATTTTCTACTGTGTATGAATTTCCATTCCTCGTCGCCTCTGTTATAACTCGCTCTTAGCGCTTATATATTAACTCTTGCTTAGGTTACTCATCATGACATCCTTTGAAAATCTACTAACTCCAACAGACTGATATTTACCAGCCGCCCCACTACGGTCTAGATGCGACACAATGTCAAGTTTACTGTGGGGAATCCGAGCGTTTCCACCCAGGCCACTCGTCAAAATTTACACAGCCCCAACAAAAGCAGGCTCAGGTACAGTGCTGGTCTGCTTTTCTCAGCCGATTCTCTATCCGAAGACATAGCCACGACTATGTCACCCTCTGTCCGAAGACAGAGTTCTTATCAGAAGCAATCCAGACAGCGAACTGCCTGATTCTAACTTGTCTGTTTTTCATAGCCGAGTCTCTATCCGAAGACAGAAAGCCGACTGAGTCTCCCTCCGTCTTCGGACGGAGGTCTTGTCAACCTATATCCGAAGACAGCGGTCTTGTCGCGAGCCTGGGTCTGACACCAATGGACTGGTATTTACCGGTTTCAACACTGCGGACTAAAAGCGACACAAGGTCAAATTTACTGTGGCGAACCCGAACCTTTCCACCCGGACTACTGGTCAAAATTTATACAACCCCCGCAAAAGCGGGCTCAGGTATAGTACTGGTATGTTTTCCTCAGCCGAGTCTCTATAGGATGACCGAGTCCCGAACTGAAGAGAGGGGCCATGTCAGTACGAAGACAGCGATCTGTCTAACGCTAACTTGTTTGCTTTTTCCCAGCCGATTCTATCCGAAAACAAAGCCAGGCTGACTCATCGTCCGTCCAAAGACGGAGGTCTTGTCTTGTATTGTCTTGTCTTGCCGCGAGCCTCGGCTGAGAAAGTCATTCCCCGCCCGAACACGGATGCAAAGTTCAAGTTTACTGTGGGGACCCTGAGCATTTCCACCCGGGCTACTGGTTAAAATTTACCCAGCCCCCACACGAGTGGGCTCAGGTACAGTACATGTCTGTTTTTCTCAGCCGAGTCTTTATCCTAAAACAGCGCCCCGACTGTGTCACCCTCTGTCAGAAGACAGAGGTCTTGTCAGTCGTAAGCCAGACAGCGAACTGCCTGACTCTAACTTGTCTGCTTTTCTCAGCGGAGTCTCTATCGGAAGACAGACCCGATTGAGTTATCCTCTGTCCGAATACAGAGGTCTTGTCAAACTCTGTCCGAAGACTGAGGTGTTGCCCTGCCTTGTCTTGTCGCGAGCCTGGGACAGACTGCGATCGACATCACTGACTCACTTGGAGTTCTTTATTTAAAGCGTCTTGCCTAGTTCTTTTGTGTTACCGGACGTGTGTTCCCGGAGGTGTCTTATTAACTACATAACACTTGATCATGTAAGCCATGTAATTTCCGTCAAGAACACGGAGAACGTTTCCACTGAGATCAAGACTATAGAGGTGTGGTACCAAGTCCAATGGTACGCCCACATAATGTCCGATTGCTGCTTGATCCCTATGCGTGATTACACCCTCAAAAAGAAGTCATATAAGAGAAGCTTCCGTAACCTGGACGCCTTGTAAGATATGTTGAATAGCTTAAATTATATATTTTATTTCTTTTAAATTATATATTTTATTTTTCATATATTTTACTAGTTTACTTTTGGTGTTAAATTTGATTGGAAATCCCATTATTATTTTGTCATTTTGCATTAATTTATTTACATTGATCGGACTAATCTTTAATGCCATATTCACAACATTTCAGCCGTTGTACGCTTCGGCCTTCTTCAGGTGATTGGAATTTCGAACTGAACCCTTTATTTCGTCCACCAGTAGATCTAGTTTCACGTGCCATGTCTCTTCCGGATATCTCAGTTATCTCCTTTCAACTCAAATCTACAAGTTTTTTGTTCACCGCTGCAGTAGCCAGATATTGAATTCACAAGTCTTTGCGTCAAGTCACTGGATCCAATGAACACTTTTATCCACTGGACCATGTGTCTTTGAGCGCATCTGTGTATGATTTTTTTGGATTTATAAAGTTAATGCCTCAAATGGCTAACTGGAAATTCTCCATTCTAGAAACGAATTCTCCATGTTGCGATGCGTAACCCATTTATGATCGTCTTTGACTTGTTCTGGCACGTGTCCATTTTAAAGTCTTTATCAGTTGGTCAGTCTGTATGGCTGAAAAGCTGGCTGGCTGGCTTGCTGGTTAGTTGGTCGTCTTCTGTTCTAGTTCTCTCGAGTAAAACTTATCGTTTCTTTCTTTTTTGTCGCTTTTCCCCGACGAAATATGCCAAGTTGAAGCCGAACAATCAAAATGACGTATTCTTAACGCCTCTAAGTATTTTATGTCACTTTTATGTCATTCAAAAGAATGTTTTAGGATCATTTTTTTTAGTTCTCTTGAGTTGCATAGCAATATTTTAAAAAGACACTGGCTAAATAACTAAGTATAAATTACGTAATTGATCATTTTTGTAACCTTAGAGCAAATGTTTTTTTTTAATTCTATATACGCCTTGAGAAACTGAAGATTAGAAAAACATTTCTCTCTTTCTTAAGACGAAACCTTTTTTATTTATTTATTTCTTTTCTTCTTCAGTATACAGGACTGTTTACTTTTTCAATATGTCGGACTTTTTCTTTCTTTTTCTTTTATTATTATATTGGTCTCTCACTATTTCCTTCTCTTTTTCTTCCTTATACTGGATCTTTCTTTCTTTCTTTCTTTCTTTTTCAGTATACATGATTCTTTCTTTCTTTCTATTTGTATATATGACTCTACTTCAGTATACAAGACTTATTTTTCTTTCTTTCTTTTTCTATTTCTGTACACATGAATCTTTTTTCTTTATTTTTTACTTCAGTATACAAGACTTATTTTTCTTTCTTTCTTTTTCTATTTCTGTACACATGAATCTTTTTTCTTTTTTTTTTTACTTCAGTATACAAGACTCATTTTCCTTTCTTTCCTTTTCTACTTCAATATATATCAAACTTTCTTTAACCGCGTTAACCAGGTATTGAACTCACACTCTTTGCGTCCTGTTACTGGATCTAAATAACGCCTTTATCCACTGTACCTGGTTAAGGTGGTGGCGAACTTGGAGAGGGAAATTAACAGGAGATAACTGATAACTGACATCCATTATACATAGCACGTGGAACTAGAACAGTCTACCCCAGCGAGCGAAATAA
>CAHIKZ030005524.1:650000-687500 GCA_903632075.3 Acanthosepion pharaonis | reverse complement strand
CTAATTCTTCGAAGCACTGGCAATCCTGTTAAAATCTTCTCACGAACTTTTCAAATGTGACTCGAGCCATATTGGAAACACTTGCGGTAGGTGAAAGAAAGGCGTAAGTTGTTTGGTCAATGGGAACATTACGCAATCCCATCCGACCAACAAGACTTCATTTTTTTTCGTTAAAAATAAAATTTTAAACACAAACAAATAATGTTTAGTTAAAATGAATGTCTTTCAACAAAGAATTACAGTTGAAGTGGCCGATATCCTCTGTGTGCATTCACACGAGAGGAGGACATTTTTTTTATCAAGGAGAAAGACAGAAAAGTTATGATAGCTATGATATACGCTCGACCCCAAGCGTTTCAATTTGAAGGACGATCACACAGTGTTCTGCTGTAATAAAAAAAATTGCAACGTGTTAAATTATCTCGAATGTTTCAGACGGTGATGCTCTGGGATTAAGGTATCAAATATCACATTATTATTTGAATTCTTTTGTAAAATGTTTATGCAAGGGTAATACATACGCCCCTCCTTACTTCTGCATATTCTTTTATATCTATCTATCTATCTATCTATCTATCTATCTATCTATCTATCACAGTCTGTTCATTATCTCAATTATGATATCTATCTATCTATCTATTTTTCACATACAGTTATTATGAATTTATATATGCATGTTTATAAAACTAATCTCCTCCTTATCTATTTATCTATCTATCGATCTCTCTCTCTCTCTCTCTCTCTCTATATATATATATATATATATATATATATATATATATATAGAGAGAGAGAGAGAGAGATAGATAGATAGATAGATAGATAAATAAGGAGGAGATTAGTTTTATAAACATGCATATATATATATATATATATATATATATTTAGTTTTATAAATATATATATATATATATATATAGAGAGAGAGAGAGAGATAGATAGATAGATAGATAGATAGATAGATAGATAATATAGTATTCTTTTCATATCTATCTAATTCAGTTCATATCTATCTATTTTCGGTCACATACAGTCAATATATTCTGAATCTATATATGCATAGTGCGTATTGTGATGTTTATAAAACTAATCTGCCATTTATTTATCCCTATTCTGTTTTGTACTGTTTATAAATGATCTTATATACCGTACCTATGAACATTAATGGGTATGTCCTAATGCTCATAAATACGTGGTGTTTACTCATTCCCCCACGAGAATGAAATGTGATACAAGGCCGGATTAATGTGGGGACCCGAGCGCCGGATTAATGTGGGGACCCGAGCGCGTACAAAAATTCCCTTCAGCCCCCGCAACTGTCAGTTGCGCTGGCCTCGGTGCGAGCACCGATCCCTCCCTCTTGTGCAATGGGTGGGCGCGGCCTCGGGCAGCTGTTCTCCAGGGCTGGGCACCTCTTCAGTATAATTTCAGTTGCCCCTCTGTCCTCAGACAGAGAAGCCCCTGAGCGCACTCTGCCCAAAGACAGAGACGCAACTGTGAGATGATAAATAATGCGAAATCCCTTCAAGGAGGGATTTACGCGCTTTGTACACTAATGTAAGTTGGTGTAATATGCTGTCTAAGTTGTTCATTACCAGCAATGGTTTACCTATTTCATGGCACTGGCGAGTATTATATTTTGTTGATGTTATAAAGATTACCATTTCATTTAAAACCTCCGTTTTGGTTATTCCTCATTCAGTAACCCTTTCTCCGTTACAACAAATGATATATTATAAATTTACATTTAACCAATTGGTCAGTACTAAGTCAGGCCAGAAGTTCCTTCATTTAATTGATTTCCCTAAAAGTAACCTTCTTAGTAAAATATTTAACAGAAACACATTTAAGACGAGGTGATATCAACATACCTTGTCCTTCACCAATATTACTTATAGAAATAATACATTACTTTCTAAATATTTTTTTAAGTTTCAAAGATGATAATAAAACTCTTAGAGTGAAATGGAAAATTTAAAAAATGGTAAGGACATGTAGATCCTTATATGTTTTCTCTGTTTGCGTAAAATATTGGAAATTATCAGATTCTTTGATAAAATTCTTTATTGAACCAAAGATCCGAATTAACGGTAAATTGTAAACACAGTCTACCTTCAGTTAAACTTTTGAATTTGACAATGTTTTTCTTAGATTTTAGTTGAACTGCTCGCACCATATCTGGCTTATCTTTCTATTTGTGTGATTAATTTGGGTTTAATTTAGTTCTGTATTGATCTCCTGGTAGTGTTATTAACATTTTATACGGATGTATTAGTATTTAGTTAGTATTTTTGACATTTTATATTGATTGGTTGATATTATTAACATCTTATATGAATGATATTTATTTAACGGTGTCATATTATTTATCAAATAATTCTATATGTTTAGATTATTTACTAGTTTCTTAAAGAGGCTTCTTATATTTCAACTACAGTATTTTATGTAGGAAATCCTCAAAGCTTATAGCTAGACTAGTTCCGCATTCGGTTAAATTACGTCTTTACCCCTCCCCGCTTTCATTTCTCATGAAAGTTGACACTCCGGTATGGGTACATTTATTGTATCCATTTGTATAAGTCTTTGAGTTAATTGTTGTAAAAATTTGTTTTCGTTTCGGCATTTTTTAGTTCTTATCCTTTATTTATTAATTTGTGTTGGTTTGGAAATATAATTATACGAAATTTATAGTTTTTGGATTTATTATTGTAGGGTGATGCCAAGAAAGATTATGAAACATCCCTAAAATTTAGTGTTTTTTGCAACACTCACATACCACAAAAAAGGCAACAGGAAAAGAAACATTGTATGATTCAACACACCGTATAAATAATATATATATATATATATATATATATATATATATATATATATATATATACGCGTGAATTCACCTTCATCCCTGCTGTGTGCCAGTGGCTTAGGGGTAGAATTTCTGAATGACTCCAGTTCTAGCTACAGGCAACCGGACGTCTAACTCACTGATGAGTTTTAATCCATTTGATACTCTCTCTCTCTCTTTTCTCTCTCTCTCTCTCTCTCTCTCTCTATATATATATATATATATATATATATATATATATTAACCGATTGAGTCACTAATATTTATATATATATATATATATATGTTTATAAAAAAAAATATTAGTGGCCCAATCGGTTAAGGCACGTCAGGTTATATGACGGTTCCGCGTAGAATACAGGTTCGATTCATGTTGTAGGTCATATATTTTGTAGGAAAAATTTCTCGGACATTCAGGCCGGTAAATTTTATTAATACTGTTTATTATAAAACAACATTTACTTAAATATTTGTATCTATAAAAGAATGTATAAACATAAAAATGTCGTAATATATATATATATATATATATATATATATATATATATATATATATATATATATAAATTCCAAGAGGATAGAATCCAGGTAGAAGTTAATGTCCAGGACAGAGCAAGAATATAATATAAAATGCTCAAACACTTATATTCCATGGTTATAATTTATTACATTGGAATCGTAATTTAAAAAAGAAATCGGATACTATATAAACCGTATATATATATATATATATATATATATATATATATATATATATATATATATACGGTGGGCACTTATTTATCTCATGAGGCAAAAGTACGCCCTTGATCAAAATTCAGTCCTTTTATGGTGAAGCTGGAGTGACCTCTCTATCTCTAGTGCGCAAGCCCGAGCGATGGTCCGCATCATGGCCGTAAGGACAAAATCCAAAGGGATACACTGCATTACCTTTGAGGACGGCTTGGCTGAATGAATTGCTGGAAGGTCGTCTGTATTGACAGCCAACCGCCTTCGAAGCTACTGTTTAAAATCCTATTATTCTTTTTTTTTGTGGTGGGGGAGCCAAAGTTGGACTGCCTTCATGGGCTGTCGAGCTCCATCTTTTCGAAACAGCTGTTTATAAGATGCCAGTTTTCTGCCTCCACCCATTATCCAGCTTGGAGCTGGACTTAGCTGTCAGAGGTTATTTGAGATGCGTGCCACGGAAGCATTTTATAGACAATGGGAGCTATGATAACCTTTAAAACATATATAATATACGTATATAAACATTATATACATTACGGTGTGTTTTAGAAGCTCCAAAAAAAAATTAACTGTTTTTTTTTAAAATAAGATACTAGGTAAGTACAAACACTAGAACCAAACCAGATTACGAAATAATACATAAAAACAAACAAACGTCACTCAGTTATATGCCATGTGTGATATACGCTTAGGCGATCATACATTTTTCGATACATGACTGACGAGGCAGATTTTTTTCCCGCAGTAGGTTGCCATTTCTTTCTGCGGTAGACCAGTTGCCATCCAAGACTACAGAACCCACTTCGCCCTGTTGTTTACTCATAGTTGGTAGGGAGAGGAAGGAAAAGAGGATTCAAACCTTTCGTAAGGGTATTAGCGCGTAAGTGAATGTAATTGATTCGAAAGGAATTCGAACTCGGCCCTCCAATTTATCAAACCGAGTCGCTATCCATTACTCCACCGTTCCTTAAAACGTCAAGGAGTTTGTTAAATTTAGAAAAAGACAATAGAAAGAAACAATGAAAATATAAATCAGAATTTAAGCCTAAAATACTAGGAGATTATGAAGTCATTATATAACATACGATGACATAAATAATTTATACCGCCTTTTTAATAGTACTAACACAAATTGATAAAAATTGAACGAGAGTAGAAAATGCAATTTATGTTTAACTTATAGAATCTTAGAAGTTGTTTATTTATTTATAGTGTATATTGTGCTAATCACATGTATGTTTCTGAGGTAGACATATTTTAGATTTATTTATTTATGTTGGATATTTGTATTGAATGACGCTATTCACAAAACAGCAGCATAGTTGGCCCAGCAGGCAGAGGAACTCCGTCGAAGACGTCCCACACAGAATCCTTCCTTTGATGTTATTTTGGGTTGCTCTACATACGGAAAAGAATATAGTTTCTCGTTTTGGTCTAATCATCCACACGGGAAACAATCCATCATGAAAAAAAAAACCAGGTCTACGGCTCTAAACTAACACCAATTATGACAACTGATTGCTTCTTCGGGGAAACTCCGTACCACGAGAGACTATCGGGCCACAAACTCAATCCAGACCTCAAGTGGAATTTGTAAATGCGATTCAGCGCTAAAGACGCAGGAAAAACAGTCGGTTTACTGTAGCGCTCCTGTATGTACCTTGATAAGGAAGTGGTAGCTACCACCTGACTCCTCGTGCCAGATCAAGCCGACAATGGAGTGCTGTTGTCATATTTCAGCAGGAGCTATCAAGTCCTCACTTTCCAGATAGAGTCCAAAAGCGTCTCCGCGTCCTTGTGAGTGGCAATTTATATTCCATCTTGAAATCCCTCTCTCCCTGCACTATCGCTACTTCTATGGAAAGTATTCAGGTAAACTTCATTCCTATCAGTTCTAACTTTCACGGCTAACCACCCTCATTCCCTCCCTATTCAATTGGTGAGATGTAAGTCCTACTCAAGCTGCTTCTTCCCACGAACCATTGTCCTGTGGAACTGACTAACAAGATAATTTCCCGATCAATACAATCTTAACCTGTTCAAGTCTAGTGTTCACCGTTATCTTGCCTACATATCTGCATAAACTGTGCCTCTTGTTCTGTAACCATCTACCTCGAGTGGCACCCGGGCCTTTTACAGGGTGACCCTCATTATCAGAAATATAAAATAAAAGAATCTAATGGTTACGTCAACGAATAAAGAAACGGAAAAATGAAAGAAAACAAATCACAATCGATCTAGAGTTTTCAGACTCAACTTCCAATTCTGCTTCTCTTCAGGATGTGGAGATTCATGACTCTCCACAATTTCCCGTCATTTGTTATCCTAAGTATTTTTTTTTTTACTCTTTATCTTAGAGAAACATATGACAAAGTAGAACATGTTTTCGTGTCACGAGTTTCGTCCTTTAGGACTACATCGGATTAAAGTAATGCTTCTGTAGATGCAACTACACATGTGCATAGTTATATAGTTTAACCGAGTGGTTCCCAGACGGGGGTCTATATGGAACCTGGGGGATACATGTAACATTACTGGGGGTCCATACAAAAAATAGCAAATTGGGTGTCCACGGTAATATTTTAGAGCAATTTTACTTCGGGACGGTTGTTACGACTGAGAATTGGTTTTCTACAGTAATGTATGCCATATTAAAATATAGAAAAACAACTCGAAAACTAACAGAAAACAAAATCTTTTACTTTATCGTATGTTTTGATTGTAAAAATTTTAAAATGTTTGATTATGAGTTATTCTACTAGTGTACATGAATGTTTAATAGAATTTAGTTGTTAAATACAAGTTTATTTTCATTAAATTAGTTTTACTTCAAAATAAAGCATATACATTTACTATTTCTATAATATAATTCCTAAACTTATCTAAAAATAAAGTGAGCTTTTTTTTATCGATTGGTGATCCAACCTCCCAAAATAATTAAGGTTATAATTGGTGCATGGATACAAAAAACAAGGCTGAGAACCACTGGTCTAACTGATTTCATTTGTTTATGTTATTATAATACAATATCATAATATAATATCCCACATTGTAATAATAGACGATTTGCAAAGAAAGGTGAAATGTAAAAACTTAGACGCAAATTTAATGTGGATAATCTATTGATTAAGCCATTTTTTATATTTTTTCATGTTTTAAATTGCTTACTCTTTTAATTGAAGTAGCATTTTTAAAATCAAAATTATAGTCAAACTCATTACGGTGAGCAACTAATACATTTAGTATTTTGTAAAAGATCCTTTTTTGTTCATATATTTTATTTAAATTCTTTGAGGTTTTTTTTCGTATGTATTTCTTGTAACAAATATTACAGGTGATAGAGTGATTCCCCTTTCAAGTTTTAGCTTATTATTTTCTTTTGTATTAAGATTTTTTTATTATTTAAGAAGTATTTGTAACAGATTTTATGTTAAGCTTAGATAAATTCTCTTCAATCGTAGTTGTGATACAGTTGGCTGGTAGAACAATATATTTTGTTTCACTCCTTGTCCTGTTATCCATTCATACAAAAATCGTTCAGTAGTTTACTCACAGCCTCTATGCCTTCAATATCTGCTGTGAGTGTCAAATTCTCCATGCTCTCTTTCCTCATGACGTATTCCAGAAATTTCAGCCACCACTTTCTGATTCTATGTATAAGTCTTCTTGTTCGTTAATGCAGAAATTGTCCACGATTTACAGCCATATTGAAGATAAGATATTAGATAGATGTTTCTTTGTTTCTAATAATATTTTCCCAGTTTGCCAACTTTGTTACAAGTACTGAATGGGGTTGCTTGGTTTGGTTTATTTTGTTTTACGGCATATCAACGGATCAATGTGTTTTTTAATGTCGACAGGATTTTTAGGTTAGGTTCGTATGAATAGAATATGTATTAATATTATTTGTTTCAAAAATGTATTGCTCGTAATTTTTTTTTTTAAATATTTTTTTTATTTATTTTAATGTATTTTTATAGTCTAGTTGTTTGATCCCGTTTGCGGTGGGGGGGTGTCACTATTTGCCCATGGCTGGGAACCTAACAGGTGCTACCACCTCAAGTCAGGGTGAACCTGGGAGTAACATCGATTAAGAGGTGGTTCCATGCTCCTTAAAATCTCACGATCAGAGGCCTTGCTGCTGGATGTAGTTTATCGTCAGACTCTGGACGCAAACTGGGCTGCATTTGAAAAACCAATGCTACTGAAATATGTGTTGATCTTGTTCTCATTTATAATATAAGTTTCTTAGTTTAAAAGTATCCTAAAATATAATCATACTGGGCTTAGAAAACTAACCTAATTTGGTATCCTTGCCTACAAATGTGTTTTCTAGAGAAAATGTACACAATGGTCAGAATTGTGGGATCTACTTATGACTTAGTTGTACAACAAAATCAGTCTCTCATTTAATATTCACTAAATCAAATACGGATGATCAGAAAGCAGGGTTGCTAGATTGGATCTTCTTCTTTTATGTGTCTTCAGGAAGTAAGCGATCATGGCTCTTCATATCTTCCTGTCTGTTTTTTTTTTTTTTTTTTTGTTTTGTTTTGTTTTTCTCAAGCTCGGAAAGTAAGTTACGCGCTGGTTTCCTCTGTCCCTCCTTACCTCAATCTATCATCTGAGTATCATATTTTCCAAACCCTCTTTCCTCATTACGTGTCCCAGAAATTCCAATTGCCTTTTCCTGATGTTAAATATAAGTTTCCTTTTTCTTTCTATTTTCTTTAAAACCTACTCGTTGATCACATGTTCGGTCCATGGTATTCTCAGAATCTTTCTGTAGATCCACATTTCTGTTGCTTCAAGTCTTTTCTTCATCTTTGAGGAGATTGTCCAGCATTCGCTGTCATACAGGAGGACAGATATCAATTCAATACTCTTTTATTTGTTTCTAATGAAATTTTCTGTCACTTAATACTCTGCTTATCTTTTGGGATATAACTACCAAATTGAGCAAGCTTTGAAAACTCAACATTACTGCATATTATATTGAATTTCTTCTTGTTATGCGATTCAAATTCGTAAGATCAGGAGTCACAAGTAGTGAAAATCAAAATTTAGTATCTTTGGACTTTCAAAAATTTGGCAAACCTACCGACAAATATGTTTTTGTGGGTCGATAACTATATGACATGAAGTAGGGGATCTGTTTATGATTTTGGTTGTACAAAAACTGTTCCCCCACTTGTTTGTTGATGGAACATGTTCTCTCACTTGTTTGCTTAAAAAATTATTATATACAAGCAGGTTTGCTAGATTGATAATAAATAGGGAATTAGTCAACATTTGAAAAAAATGGCACTACTAAACTTTAAATTGGTTTTCATCTCATTAGTATTTTTAGACCAGTTTTTAAACAAATGCGCGTTTTGGTCGGTGAAATCCAGTCAGTTCGTCTTGAAAGGTTTTATTTATTTTTATTTTCTTATTCCCATGTCCCTTCAGGACGTAGGCGATCATGACTTTTCACAGATGTTTCTTCATTATTTGTGACTTGGGAAATATAGTATAGTAGGTTTTCTTTTGCCTTCTCTATGGTTTGGGATTAGTTGTGAGCAGGTTTGCTAGATTGAATAAAACTAGCGAATTGGGCTACATTTGAAAAAGCGAAAATCTAATTGGGTTAGACTTGGGAAATAAAAAAAAAACAATTGGCCTACAGTTGAAAACCCGAATTGGACTACATTTGGAAAGGCGAAAAACAGAAATGGGCTAGATTTGAAAAAACGAAATGAACTATATTTGAAAACGTGAAATGAGTTATATTTGAAAAGGTGAAGACCCGGCATAGTTTGCATTTCAAAAAGTGAATTGGGCTTTATTTGAAACCTGAATTGGGCTACATTTGAAAAAGCCAGTTGGGTTACATTTGAAAACCCGAATAAGCTACATTTGAAAAAGTGAAAACCCGAATTGGGCTAAATTTGAAAAAGCGAAAAACAAATTGAGCTATATTTGAAAAAGCGAAAAACAAATTGGGCTACACTTGAAAGAGTGAATTTGTCTACATTTGAAAACCCAGCACGATTAAATTTCCTGGACCCAAAATCTAAATTGCAAAATCTAGTAACCCTGTCTAGCCTGAGAGATTCGTAGAGAGTATCGTTGCTCTCAAAACTGTCGTACTGGTGAGATGTTATTCCCATTGATGAAGTCCGTTTGGGATGTCTTACTTAGTTTAGAATGTGGGTATCACACTCTACACCGTCGAGCTGTCGCTAAAAGTTTGAGAAATATGAAAATATTCGACCAAATATATTTGTTACATGAATTGTACACTAACAAATATTTTATGTTGAATTCTACATTCTATTCCGGACAATGAAACGTGTCTCGGATAGGATTCGCTTATTCGCTTATATAAGCATCTGTGGGTTCGAATTTTATTTTTAATGGATGATTCTCGTGTCTACACCCTGTCCTCATTTCGCCAGCTGCACCCTAATTTTTAGACCCTTTTGTCTCGATACGGACTCCACCAATTCTGTTTAGCCTAACCTTATCACGCTGTATATTATATGTCCGAGATTCCACATGAAATAGAGACTCTAGTACCACACCCTTTCAATCCGACTCGCAAAGCAACAAAAGCGCTCAGAAAGTGGAGGGGTATTTTATATACGTTAACAATTTCTGTAATTATACTTGACACGGGTTCATATTTCATTCTTGACAGAAATATATAGGGCATTTACAAGCAACAGGGGTCGAACATATTCACTCCTGAGAAAAGCACCGTTGATTCCATAGATGCATTCAGTGGAAGCAGCAAAATATAAAGGTTTCGCTGCATTAGCTAACCTAGAAAAGCACATCTTTCAACCAGTAGTTGGAACACTTGTAAAATATTTACTACTATTAGGAGCTGGATTGTAAACAGGTCCTTGTGAAAGTTCTCAATAAAATTGATCATGGATTTTAATTATGTATTTATTGAGTTTATATCAACTCTCTATCCCGCTCCCCCTCTCCCCTCTCCCCCCTCTCCCCTCTCTCTCTCTCTCTACGAGTGCTACTCTTCTTTATGTACGAGTGCTACTCCGCTCTCTCTACAAGTGCTACTCTGCTCTCTCTACGAGTGATATCACACTCACTTTATGAATGCTACTCTGGTCTTTCTACGAATACTACTCTGCTCTCTCTACGAGTGTCACCTTGCTCTTTCTTCGGGTGCTGCTCAGCCCTCTCTACCAGTAATACCATATAACTCAGTAATATCTGCCACATTGTCAGGTTGTCGGTGACTAAAAGGTTTCGCCATCAAGGTTTCTTGCTGAGGTAGGTGGCTAGACACTCCAAATCCAAACCCAGGAACTACTCATTTCTGTTGAAGGAATCCCTCCTTGATTGATCATATCTTTAGGGTTGCTTAATCCATAGTTGGGTGGGTGGCGGTTAACTCTCGAGTCCATCCGCACTTTAAGAGCCCTTGTTTTTTTTGGGGGGTTTGTGTGTTGCTTACTCTTTTTTTTGCTCTGTGTACCCTTCCATTTACCCTCCTCACCAGATGAGAGTTGATTGGAGGAGGCGATTTAGTTGCCGCCTACTCAGATTTTGAATTAAGAATTTTCCTTCTCCTAAACCTGTTTGTCACCCAAGTCTATAGGACCCAGTCTATCCTACTATTTATCCAAATCCAAGGCTTTCTCACTCCTGTTAGAGGAACCCATCCCTGATTAACCATATCTTCAAGGAATGTAGCCACACTCACTACCATTTCCCAATTTAACCCAAAGTGGAGAGATAATTGTTGACAGTTCATCTGTACGTTTTCCGAAGTTAAAGAACGCCGAACTTGGTCAGTACCTAGATTGTTGACCACTTGGGAATACCAGGTGCTGTAAGCTTGGGTGTGTGGGAGGTGTAATGAAAAATGACTCGGAATTGTTAATCGGAGAGCCGAATTCTAATTCCAGTTGTGTTCGTTATATTCACTTATACGCAAATAACCCTGGGAAAGGCATAAATCCACCTTTACTCACTCCACTAAAGGATTAATTAATAAGACTTTTATCACTAAAACCATTATTATCTCCAAACATAAAAATAAAATTGTTTACAAAATAATTATATTTCGGCATTAAACAATTCATAGAATTTCTTTTGCGATTAAAAAAAAACCACCAACCAACCAGTAAAAAGTTTTAAAGTAGTAATTTTTTTTTTAAAGAATTAGAATACTGAAACTTACTTTGAGGTCCCAGAAGTCACCAAAGACAATTTGGTGAGCGACTTCCTTCGAAAATCGATTTAAAGAATTCCCTGTTTCCCTTCGTTGATCGGGCGTTTTTACAACTTCCAGCTACCCAGATGTTTGGTCTATGTGTCTATCCCATGTTCAGCTGTGTTGACCGATTCTGCACTTCGGTGTCAACTCTCGAGGAAACTAGCTCTTTTGGCATTCTGATTTGAGAATTAATATTAAACTTAATTTCGTAACATTTAATGTGAATCCACTACATATTGGGTTCCCCACATATCACCTCTTAGCTTAAAGGTTCCTGATTGGGATTAATTTAATTTCAGACCTCTAGTATTTCCTTGCATGAGTCATATAATACATTTGCATATTTGTTGATATCAGATGATGTCTTGTATATATATTTTCTGTATTAATTTTTTGGGTTTCCGTAGCTTTGTATATTACATTATTTTGTAGGCAGTTACTGTGTTATATATATATATATATATATATATATATATATATATATATATATATGAGACTTTTGTAACATATACTAGAATATAAAATTGTTTCCACTCATGTTAGAAATTTTAGTATATTGATTAAAAGCGCCAGCGATGTGTTTTTTCTTCGAGTTACTGATAAAGTAATCTCTGTGGTTCCGGCTGGGGCTGGAAACCCAAAACCTCAAAGCGTTTATATATTTACATTTCTGACAGATTTCGTTTATAACACACAAATTACATGAACAGGCGTGAATTTTCTGGGGCCAGTAATAAAACTCAAGCGAAGTTTGGCATGCTGTGGAAACGTAACCCGACTTTAAAAAATGTAGACAAACCTACCTTCTCCTCTTTACAAGTTCTGTCAGCGATGGTTTATCTCCCGGCAGCCTCATTTAAAATCAACTTTCCACTCGAATCGAGCCACGGATTATTCTTTATTTCCCCGTATGCATTGCAGGTATTTTTAATTTGGTGAAGAGTAGTCTCTGTCGATGACCCACTACTTTGTGAAACCAACTCCCGAGAGAATGCTTTCCGATCGTTACAATTTTAAACTGTTTAAATCTAGAGTTAATCGATGTCTTCCCCAGATATCTGCATAATTTCTGCCTCTTACTCTGTAACATTCCACTTCGAGGGGCTCTTGGGTGAACGTCATTGTGAAAAAAAAATATAAAGGAATAAACAAAGAAATTTCAATTAAGATAAATTTTCAATTTCGTAGATGTCAACTTGCAGAAACACTAAAAATACTACTGCAATTCATTTACTTTTAGCGTTTCTGCAAGCTGACACCTCCAAAGGAACGGCGCCTAAAACCTCTTAGTCGTTAATGCTAAACAATCTGTCATTGGGATAATTAATGTGGGAAGATAGTGTTGCCGTAATCATGGTCTCAAATATTGACTGTCACTTATGGGAAATATGCCACTAACTCACTTTATAATATATAACTAGTGAAATATTTATAAATGAGTTATTTTGCGCGATTCTGGGAAAGACATTTTAACGAAATTCTTTTTCATGGATGCCGTTGATGTATTTATTGATTTTGCATGGTTGTCAGCAAAAACAGCAACTCAAAGTGTGAGCTACGGATTCGGTACGTCAAAATGAAACAGACCCAGAAATTTAACTATGTGAATAAGGCAATCACAAACGACAGAAAGTTTGTCACAGAAATCCGATGGTGGAAAGGAAAAGCAAATATGTCTTTTAGAAACTAAAAAAATGTATTAAGTGAAAGAAAAATATTCTGTTGCTTAATAATAATCTTATCCATCTAATTAGCCATGAATTGTAACAAAGCTGTGCGGTCGTTAGCAAAAGGGACAACGCAAAATGCGAGCTACATATTGGGGACGTCAGAATTAAGCAAGTACAGAACTTTAACCATCTAGGAATTGTTATAACAGACGACGGAAAATGTGGCACACAAATCAGAAGTTTGCGGTTACATCACATTGAAACACCGGTTCTCTTACGATCACCGAAGTTAAGCATCGTCGAGCCTACTCTGTATCTAGACGGGTGACCGCTAAGAAATATACCAAGTGCTGTAAGCTTTGCGGGTTTTATATTGGATAATGACTCAGAATTGTTAATCGGAGAGCCGAGTTCCATTTCCAGTTGGGATTGTTATATTCAGTTACGCACAAATACCCTTATGAAAGGTATGAATCCACCTTTTCTCACCCCAGCTGTGGGTTAATTATTAAGACGTGTATCACTAAAAGCATTATTATGTAAATTGGGTACAAATTTCGGCATTAAATAACCCACAGACGTGTTGATATGCCACTAAACAAAAACAACTAAGTACCATTCCAAAAAGAACACAATTGGGTATGACGATAAACTACAACCGGCAGTAAGGTCTCTGATCGGGAGGTTTTCAGGAGCGTGGAATCACCTCTTAATTACTGTTGTTCCAAGATCACACCGACCCGGGGTAGTAGCACCTGTTAGGGTCCCAACTATGGGAAAATAGCTTATCTCCATTCTGGGGTCAAAACACTAAAGTATAAAAATACATTTTTATAGTAAAAATACCAGCAATACATATTTATATAAAAAAAATTATCAACAATACGTATTGATAGTAAAATTACCAATAGTTTATAGTAGAATTACACACGATATATTTTATAGCAAAATAACCAACAATGCGTTTATCTGTAGATGATGGCATACAATTGAGTTCAAATTATATTTAGTTGAAGCTATAAAATCGTGTTCAGAATATGTAAATTTCGGCATTGAATATACCCATAGAGGTGTTGATATGCCGCTAAACAAAAACAACTAACCAACAAACAAAAATCCGAGGGCGCATCGGAATAGCGAAAAGTGTATTCCAAAAGCTCAGCAAAGAATTAAGAAACAAGAAAATTTCGTTAGATTTTACTAAATTGTAATTACTCTCTCTCTGGCAGTGGATGTTAAGCAATAATCTAAATAGATGAAGAGGCAACTGCAAAACAACAGAGATGTGCTTCTTGCAACTGATGCTAAGAATACCATGGTCAAAACTTGTGAGAAACGAGGAAGTTTTAAGGAATATAGTAACTATAAGGAATGTTATCCTTATAATCAAAATGTGGTAACTGAAATTTCTGGAACATGCAATGAGGAAAGAAGACGAGGAGAATATTAACGCTTACAGAACATATTGAAACCAAGAGAAAAAAAAAGCATTCGGCCATTTTTTAACTCCACGTGAACTTTAATATCCGGTCTTTGGCATTATTGTACAAATTCTAATGGTGATTAGTTTGACTAATAAATTTGCATTCGAGCTGATTGATTCGATTTATACGGCTTATTAACTCATTGAAGGTTATTTAAAGGCAAAAATATTTTTAGATGGTAAGAATTTTTTTTTTCTTTTGGAGATAATGTTTTAGTACTAGAAATCGCATTAATTAGCCCGTGGCTATGGGGAGAAGAGGTGGATTCATACCTTTCTCAAGCGTATTTGCGGGTAAGTGAATATAACAAACCCGACTGGAATTAGAACACGGCTATCTGATTAGCAATTCTGAACCATTATCCATTACACCATCCGCACATGCAAACTTACAACACCTGGTATTCCAAACGGTCACCCATCTAGGTACTGACTAGGATTGATGTTACTTAACTTCGGTGATCGTACGAGTGCTTGTGCTTCAACATGATATAGCCTTAAGCAAGGAGAAATGGATGGGTTGGAAGTAGTAGTAGTAGTAGTAATAGAAGTAGTCGAAGTTGTAGTAGTGGAAGATGAAGTAGTAGTAGTAGTAGAAGATGTAGTAGTAGGAGAAGAAGAAGTGGAAGAAGTAGTAGTAGTAGAGGAGGTAAAAGTAGTAGTCGTAGTAGAAAAATAAGTAGTAGTAGTAGAAGAAGAAGAAATAGTAATAGTAGAAGAAGTAGTCGTAGTAGAAGAAGAAGAAGAAAATGTAGTAGTAGTAGTAGAAGTAGAAAAAGTAGTAGTCGTAGTAGAAGAAATAGTAGTAGTAGAAGAAATAGTAGTAGAAGAAGAAGAAGAAGAAGAAGAAGAAGAAGAAGAAGAAGAAGAAGAAGTTGGTAAAGAGAAAGATAAAAAAAAAATTGACCGAGGATGACCGTTAACTTGTCGTCATAGCAACCTGTTTGAAAATGCGGTCGAGTCGCTCTGTTTAATTCCTCTCAAAGTCTGTGCATAATTTGATAAGAGAAACCAATCTGGAAGTCACTCTCCTGTAGACAGAAAAGAAAAAAAAATGCATAGTATAAATCCGGTCACCATCGTTATTGACTGAATCAGGACGATCATTATAGACGAGATGGTGAAAGGTGAACGTCCTCCCCTCACACACGAACGAACAAAACTATAAGAAGACGGGGGAATGTGTGAGCCGATAAGTGAGAATGAAGTAGCTGGCCGAACGAAGAATTCGACAGCTTGATGGGGCTTGGCAAAGGAATTTTTTTAAACCAGGTATGAAAACGAAGGTTGGTATGACAGGGATAAGATACAGCTGAGGATACACAAGGACTTTTTTTATCAGGTCGGCTCAACAGTAATTATAATATCTCTCTATCTTTTTTTTATTTTTTTTTTTAAGTACACACCTGCGAGAAATGGTGAGACAATCCCATGGAACGAGAAGGTAAAGTTTCGTTGAATAAAAACGAAATAATTAAAGCGTTCTTCATGGCAAGTTGAGAGTAAAGAATATAGAAATGGTAGTCGAGGGTATATGCTCGCATCTACCCTTATCAGAAATTTCGTTATTCAAATCTTGACCTGATATAAAAAAAAAGACGGATAACGGCTTTTCACCTTCGTTTGACACTTCTGACCCAAAATTCGGTTTACTTAATATGATCTTATTTTAACATCACGTTTCTATTTGTTTATTGCGTCGGGGTCGACATTTAAAAAAAAATGATTTCACCCAAAGCAAGGTGATAATGCAAGGAGTTACTGAGAGTGAAAGAGAACGAGAAGACTTTACTGAAGAGAAAGGACAATAAAAGAACAGATTTCAGGAAAACAGAAAGATGCCGATTGACGTTACATTTATTTTTATTAAGATTATAGGTAGCAGGGAATATGGCAGTAAAGATGAGGACAATATTCCGAAAAATGTAAACAGTGTAAATAGTTACAATGCCTCATCTCAGAAATATAGACACAGATTTTAAAGTGTTGATAAGCCATAAAAACTAATCACTCAACTATTGCCTCACGTTTCCACTTCATCTGAAAGGAAACTGCCCAACATTCACTGTCATATAAGAAGATTGATATTACATAAGAGTAAGAGTTCAGCAACCTTTTCTTTCTTTCGAAAGAAATTTTCCTGCTTCTTAATACTTTGCTCAGCTTTAGGAAGGCATCTTTCTTTATTCCAATGCGGATTCCAATTTCTGTATCGCATTTTCCATCGTCATTTCCCAGATAATTAAATGTTATCATGATGAGAGAAGCACTGTCTTGCTTGAATGTATTCTTTAGCTTAAAGTTTCTTAGATTTGACCATTCCAAAAGAACTTATCCAATAACTTACAACAATTCTCTGCATTTACTTAGGTAGCACCATAACACATTGTGAGTTCAATACCTGGTTATGAAAGTATTTATAGAAAAGGCACAGTGAGGCAATTTTACGGCGGTGTGAAAGTGAGTGAAGCCAAAACGGCAGATCAAGACCGATAATATTGATGGTTCTTCTTTAGATGTTTTCAAGAATCTCTAAATAGGAGCACCATATGTGGCAAGTATAGTCTAGGCATGGACGAATGGTAGATTTGATTTAAGTTTCAAAATGCTAAGAGTGAAATAGTTAAAGAGCTTTATAATATCAAGTCTTGTTGCCCAAGTCTCGCAGAAGATGTTGATGTTTGGTTTGGTTGTTTTTGTGTAGCGGCATATCAACCTGTATATTCCGTATATTTCTGAATATGGTTAATATTTAAGAAATGATTATAATAGTACTGATTATATCGGTACCTCTTCGTATGTCCTTGTTTTATTAACTAAACTATCTATTTTTCATATATATATATATATATATATATATATATATATATATATATATATATATATATATATAGATAGATAGATAGATAGATAGATAGATAGATAGCCATCCACATACAAACCCTGTTTCAGTGTATCACAATTCATCAGTGTGTATAGTATATATATATATATATATATATATATATATATATATATATATATATATATGTGTGTGTGTGTGTGTAATTCAGCACCCAGAGGCGATAGTCTGTTTCATGCTAAATGTAGTCGTCATGGCCTGACGATTGTGTTTCGCGCGAAACAGACTGTCGCCACTTTGCGCTTTTTTAATGTCCCGTTTTATATTTACATACGAACTATCCATGATATTAAGCACTTTAAATAAATATAGCATGTCTTAAAACTATATTTTACAATATATATATATATATATATATATATATATATATATATATATTTGGCTGGATTGATGTGAGTTTTGTGAGCCTGGGTTTCAAGCTTTTGCGATCGTCAGACAAATAATTATATATATATATATATATATATATATTTATATACACTCACTTTTCACACACACACACATATATCTGTGTGTGATTATATATATATATATATATATATATATATATATATATATATATATATATATATATGTCTGAAATGATTGATTGTATATGTTAAATTTTGATATAGACCTATTTCTTTAAAGCAAGACATAATGTCAAACATTTCCGAATTTTCAAATATTTTTCCCATGTTGGTTTTGTTGTTTTTTTTGTTTTTTTAGCAGTGCATCATGGGTCATCAAATGCCGAACCCAAATATGGAAACCGAAACACCACAGTCAATTCAAGAGAAAGACACCATTTCATGACTAAACCACAATTACATAGATGCATTTATTTTTTATCAAATAATTTTACAAAATAAAACGAGAAAAGAACACTTGTCCCCCTCCCGCAAGAAATGAGATCAATTACAGCAAACCGTTTTCACTCCCATTTTTTAAAAAAAAATATTTGACAGGCCCTGAATGTCATCATAAAATTTACCGATTTCTATAAAAAAACGTTGTTGGTAATTTCGCTACAAAAAATGTATTGTTGGTATATTTTTAATAAAAAAAAAATATTGCTGGTATTTTTAATAAAAATGTATTTTTATACTATCTTAGTGTTTTTATATTTTTTAGTGGAATCGCTATTTGAGTATAGCTGGGTCTCTAACAGGTGCTGCCACCTCAGGTCACAGTTGACGTGAGAACAACTGGTATTAAGAGATGGTTCCACGCTCCTCAAAACCTCTAATCTTCCGATCAGAGGTCTTGCTACTGGATGTAGCTTATCGTCATACCCACCACGAATCCTGGTGTTGGAATCGTTTTGAATATTAGAAAGACTGTTGGGCCTTCGAAAGTAGACAAAAGAGATCACCGAAGGCTAGGTTATCAGTATTTATTGTGAATAATATCCAACACAAAATTGACAGCTTGTCAAGTAATGGCTGAACAGCTTGTCAAGTAATGGCTGAAATTAGCATTACGATTGAAGGCTCAATTTATACAATGAGAAGTTTTCCTTTTATAAAACTCATTTAAAAACCAAACAAAAAAAAAAATTAACCAAAAATATGGAATAAGTCAAAAACACTGAGCAAAAGAAAATCCGATTAAGGATAATGAAAAAATGGGTAAAAGAGATAAACTATCCCCCACCAAAAAAAATTGACATAATTTAAAATGTGAATATCTGAGTAAGTACATTTTCCAGCTCCTGCTAAACACGCTGTAGCATGTCTTGCGTAACATTCTTCAGTGCCTCAGTACGGGCTTACCTCAATGAAAATCTACGTGGAAGATGGATCGGGCGTACCAGTGATAATGACAATATGCTGTTGAAATGGTCACCACATCCACCTGACTTGACACTTCTTGATCTTTTTCTTCTGTGGGGTCATGTGAAAGGGCAGGTCTATATACTCCCCTCTTTCTACAACCCTAAAGGAGCTTAAGCAGAGAATCACTGAGGCGTTGCAGAATGTTACGCAAGATATGCTACAGAGCGTTTGGCAGGAGCTGGACTACTGACTTGACGTGCATCGTGTCATAGTTGGTGCCCATATTGGACATTTGTGAAGCTTTTTGAAATCATTTACAAAATCTACATCGTTTCGAATTTCATTTTCTCAGGATATGTAGTGGCTCAGATATTCACATTTCAAGTTATATCAACATTTTTTGTGCGGGGGTTGGGCACTGTATATTGACGAATGCAAAAATAAGACTGAATTCGAATGCAAGAGAGTATGTTCGAAGACAAACAGGTACAAGAAATAAACGGAAATCTATATACAAAATTCTATGACTTCTGTTTGTCCCTTTGTTTGTCACGCCCTCTAAAAAGCCATACATTGACCGATCTAAACTAAATTTTGGGGAGAAATGCAAACAGGTAAGGGAGTGCAAAGTACAATTGGTTTTTCTAGGACGCGCAGCTTAGTACAATAAAATTTCATTCATTTTTTTGGAAAAATTAAATGTTTTATTATTTAACATATAAAATACTCATATTTAATGATTAAAATAACAAATACTTATTTAATAAAAATGCAAAATCGTGTTTTGCATATCGTTTCTTTAAGTTTTTATATACAAGTATCCTGTTTCCTGTGTTTGAAAGAACTATAAACAAATCACAAGGTCAAACGTTTCAAAACGTTGGAATTTGGTGCTAGAAAGAAATATTTACGCATGGCCAGTTGTATGTTGCATATTCAAGAGTAAGAAATCCCAAGAATCTAGTCTTCGCTGTTAAAAGGAAAAAAGAAATTTTCTTAAAAAATATTGTTTACAATGAAGTCTTATAAAATTAAATTAAAGAAAGTATTAAACTGCGAAGTAGGGTTTTTGTCCAAGTATTTTCCAAACAAATCAGTTTATTCAAATATCATCGATTGGTTTGCGAAATTGAACGAATCGTAGAGTTTGTAACTCTTGACAGAAATGTTAGTAATAACTTCAAAGTTGCTAAGTATTTTGAGGGTTTAAACAATCGTTAACGTGTTTAAAAATCTACTTTACACAAAAGGCAGTAAAATTTGATGCCGTCCTGTTTATGGTTTGGGGAGAAAAAGGTTTTCAGCTGACATAAAACAGAACAATCTTGTTGAATCCATTGTTAAGTCTGCTGCTGGAAAAGTCGGTTTACGATCTCGTGATAAACATTTTTTCGCACCGGTTTCAATCTTGCACGTTTATAAGTCTACCATTCGCCCGTGCATCGAATATTGCTATTACAAGTGGTATCGTGCTTCTTCTACATATCTAAATATTCTTGACAAAATCCAAAGAATCCACAATGTTATTGGTCCTGACCTGGCATCTCGCTTTCAGTCACTTTTCTACCGCCGTAATGTAGCTTTCCTGGCCTTTTCTGTCAATATCTTCATGGAAATTCTTCTGATGAGCTTTCCTCCTTGATGTCTGGATTCAACAAGTTCAGTACTAGATTGGCAGCTAGGTCTCATGATTTCAGCGTTGACATTGCTAGTTGTAACCGTAAGATGTATGCTAACAATTTCTTCTCTCATACTGCTCGCTTGTGGAACTCTCTCTCGCTATCTCTATCACTCTCACTCTCACTCTCACTCTCTCTCTCGGCTTCTTGTTTATCCTGTCAACTACAATCTTCACAAATTTAAATGAAATGTGACTCGTTAGCTTCTGTATCCTTGAATCTTTTTTTTTTTTTACTCTTTCTGTTTCCTTCATTCTGTTGCAACCCAGGAAAGGTTACCGAACAGAGTAATCAAACGAAGTTTGGTAATGAACGATAATACTTAGGACAAGAACAACACATATAAGATTCACCAGAAGTAGTCAACCGTTAGAAGTGAGTCAAGTGAATTCCACAATGCATCTCCAACTGCAGCATATTTACCACCGCTCATTACCAACCTTCGTTTGATTACTCGATTCAAGAGTAATGGAGGAAGCTTACTAATAAAAATAAAACAACTTTTAAGTCGTATTCATTCACCCTACGTCTACTTAAGGCCGTATATCATGCCAATGAGATACATACTAAATACTGATAATGATTTTAATGCCCTTAAATATATAAATAATTATTTTTGTTTTTGCGAAATTTAAGTTTATCTTCCACCAATAAAAGCAGTTAGTTCTACGTTACTCCCGTCGGCTCAAAATTGGTGCATGCCTTATATTCAGTATGCCAATTCGTTCAAGTCTTTATCACTCCTCATTCATGTGAATGTAACAAGTTAAATGATAGTCCTGAATGACCGCAGATATTACTCCTGAAAATGCATTGTCGAATATTTAAAACCGCAGCAAACTGACATTTGGGCCTAGTTAGTTCATTCCTAAATGTTAATTTTAATAATAATAATAATAATAATAATAATTTCGAAGAAGAAGAAGAAGAAGAAGAAGAAGAAGAAGAAGAAGAAGAAGGAAGAGGAGGAGGAGGAGAAGGTGAAGAAGAAAAAGGAAGAGGAGGAGAAGGTGGAGAAGAAGGAGGAGGAGAAGAAGAGAAAGGAAAATATTGCGTTTCTAAGTTGTGGATCGAAGTTGTGATATGACCATCATCACTCTACCGAACTGTCTAAAAAACAGGCATGATCTAATAATAATAATAATAATAATAATAAAGTCAAATCGATCTGATATAATCATCGAAGATAGAGACAATAACATTTTCTTCATGATTGATCTGGCTATTGCAACTAACCGCAATGCTAAAATTCGAAAATCTTCGCGGTACTGTCGAAATATAAGGACTTATAAATAGAAATACAGAAAACGTGGATAACGACAGCTGCTACTGTCCCCCCAGTAGTGGTGGGTGCACTCGGGTCTCATTAATAAGTGCATAGGCAACATTATCAAGCAAAAACCTGGGCAACATTTACTCCGAGAAATTCAAAAAATCGCGCTTACCACAACTGTTCATATTTTGAGTAGAACATTGTCTCTGTAAATTTTATTTTCAACAGAGAAATATCAACTTAGTCATCACCTAAAAATTCCATTGTTATCAATTTGCTGGATAAGCAAAAGCCTTAGTACATGATCTTCTTTATATCAGTGGTTGAACGTATGTCTTATCACAGACATTCAAAATGGAGCTGCAATAATAATAATAATAATAATAATAAAATGCCTGGATGCAAAACCAGGTATGGCTCTCATTGCTTGTGATCTTAATTAATTCTATGTGTTAATATGCACGTGATTTGTCTTGCTGAATTGATGAATTGTCACGTGGCGGGAGATTTTTTTAAAATCATTTTAGCCAAAGCAAGGCAATAAAGCCACTAAGATGCAAGGCGTTATTGAGTTTTAGAGAATACGAGGAAGAAACACTACTAAAGAGAAAAAAAATAAAAGAATAGGAATTAAGAAGACTGAAGATAATGATTGACATTGCATTTAAATATTTGAAGATGAAAGTTGACAGGGAAGCAAGAAGCCGGAAGTGAAATTTGCGATAGAAGAAATTATTAGCATCGAACTTATGGTCACATTTAGCCATTTCAACTGCAAATTGATGGGACCATGTTTCCAATCTAGTACTTCATATATAAAAGATGTTTATCCGTCGAAATTTGTGGGTTTAATGGTTTGGGACTACATCGGAAAGTAATGGTAAGTTGATAAAAATCAATGTAACACAGAATAGTGAAAAATATATTACTTTGCTTAAGTCCCACCTCTTACTAGAAATAGGAGAAGCTTAAATAATCCCGTGTGATGGGCTACCTTGCCATACAACGCATATAATGCAGAAGTTTCTTACTGATGAAGAAATTACAGAATTACAAGATTGGTCAGCCCAAAGCCCTGACCTAAATGTAATTGTGGAGGGTTAAAAACTTGGGTGTATTTCAAAAAAACTTGTAAGAGATTTTGGTTTTACTATCAAAGAAAATGGCAGAGGATTCTTGATGAAACAATTTTAAAGTTGTATTCCTCCATGCCATGTCAATTTGAGGCTGTAGTTTGTGCCAACAGGGAGCCATATTAAATACTGATTATGACTTTTAATGTTCTTCAATATATAAATTAATTTTGTGCAAGGCTAGTTTTTCTTTCAATAGGCAAGCAATTTAGGACATGTTCCCAAACAATAAACTATATGAACATCAGCCAACAATAAGAAAGGAGAATATAGAGCTATTAGCTGATTGCAGACAAGAAATAGTGGTCAACAGAATACGAATTAGATATACACATGCACACACACATGCACAAGACAGAAACTACACTTTAGTGTACCCACTACAATCAATTTCTCACAGTCAAACATATCTTGATAGAATGTGTATATGCATAGCAGGACACTTGTATTTGAGGATACTTGTCTATTAGGGCGGCTAGACAATCCCTATTGCAGACACTTACTCAGGCATGGTTTGTGTTTATTCAACACCCACAGAGTCCACCTGTGGTTTATACTGCAACTATATATAGTGATTATGACATTTAATGTTCTTCAATATACAAATTAATAAATATATAAATTAAGTACATTAGTTTGTAAAATCCCCACCTCTTACCAGAAACAGCAGAAGGTGAAATATTCCAACATGATTGACCACCTTGCCATACATCGGATTTAAAAAAGAAATTTCTCACTGATGAAGACGTTGAAGTGTTATAAAATTAACCAACCCAAATCCCCGACCATAACATAACCTAACCTTATTTACACTATTTACATTCGGACTATTTTTACCTCATCTTTGTTGTTGTTAACAAAAACTTTTCCGCCTTTGTGTCCTTCAAATGTACATCATAAAGATCTGGCTAACCTACATGGAACTCAGGATCGAACCCTTTATTTAATCTACGGGCTTAGACTGTTTTCGTTCCACTGTCTATGTCTCGTTCTTATTTTTTAGTACTGCTCAGTTGTTGCGTGTCTGTTTCCACTGAGTTCAGATATACACTTCCCGACACATGGATTGAATTCAAAATTAACGTGTCACCAAATTCAGGAACCAACGCTTTAATGCACTAGGCTGTATTGTAGACGGGGACAACAGTCTAGGGGATTAAAACGTTGGTAAGTAATAACTCCTCATTACAGAACCACAGGCAGAAATAATCGAACCTAAGGGTGTGGAACAGAAAATCAAAGAACTTGCCAGAGTAAAATCTTACTGATTAATTTTTCAATTATATTCCTCCATCGTATTTCGAGTTGAAGCTGATGTACGTGATAATGTGAGTCTTATTAAATACTTATTACAACTTTCAATGTTCCTAAACAATTATAATTGCTCAATTATATTTTTTCTTCCGTTACTAAAATCAATAAATTCTGCGTTTTCTTGTAGCACATAATTTTTGGCGTACCTTATTTTCAGTACCGGGATACGTTCAAGTGCGTATCTTTCTTCGCACAGAGTCTGTGTGAACGCAAAAAAAACTTGCATTACAGTCTTGGATGACGACAGTCACTCAAATTAGATTGTCGAATATTTAAAATTTCTTAGTAAAAATTAAGCAAATTGATTTTGGAGTCGAGGTAGCTCATTTCTTTTGCTTACCATTGTAATTTGTTGCATATCATCTAAGGATTAAGAATAAGGTAAAGTCGAGGATAAAAAGAAAAACTGAAAGAAAAGAAACAACATTAGTGCGAAAAAAAGAAAGAAAAGAAGAAAGAAAGAAAAGAAGAAAGAAACAAAGAAAGAATGAAGAGAAGAAAGAAAGAAAAGAAGAAAGAAAGTGTACTCAATAAGAAGGAATGGTGGAGAGTGTTGCAGCATTCATTATGTTTAAGTTATGTCACGTCACAAAAATACCAAGTGACTCTCACAGTCGTGACATTATTTTCCGCTTGACTTTGATAGATGCAATATGTTTCCCGATAAGGACAACAGGTTGGGGGTAGAGTCCTATTTCAAGCAACCAATATGGTGGACTTTGAGAAATGAGTTGGGTGGGTGGAAATCAAGGACACGTTGAAGTCCTTCTTCAGGTCCAGTGTTATTCTCATCTGCACAGTGTTTCACCTCAGTGTGCATCCGGTCGAGATGTAAAATCTCGCTCTCACGAGAACTGAAAAAGAGACCAGTCTTTATTCCTAAGCTTTGCGTTGGTGTGGATTATAAATAAAACGAAGAGATTCTCTGGGAATGGTTAAAATTACAATTTTTTATACGGTAGTCTTGATGATGAAAAAGTAGCTTGTGGGATCATGTAAAGAAAATCACAATTTCAAATAGAGGGAAATTATTGTTTGATATTATCTTTCGTGGGAGTGCATCAGTTATTGGAACAAATTAACCCAAATATTAAATATTTTATCAGAGTCTCCACAAAGTCATTGCGGTCTGAAACATAAAAACATATAATAAAACTAAAAAAAGACCTTTAATAATAACATGCAACAAAAATTTAGTTGCCATATCTGCTAAAATTTTCGTAATCACTTTTTGAAATTGTTTAAAGATTTTGCGAACAACTAAAACTTCATATGGAACTATAAAAATGTTCATAAAATTAACATATGTACATATACACAGATACTTTATATATATATATATATATATATATATATATATATATATATATATATATATATATATATTACAATAAACGTGCAATCAATTTACAAATACATGAATTATTCACAAAAACTAATGCAAAGGTTAATGATTTAAATGGCGAGACATCCATCCCGCAAACAATTCAAATAGTACACAAAAACCTCCAGATCCGTTATGAATGAATTGATCCTTGTTTATATAAATTTCTGCCGTATTAGTTGTTATTTTTACAAGCATTCGTCTGTTCCTACAGACATCTTCAGGTATATAATAGATGTTGTTCTTGTTTTTTTCTCTTAGTAATAAGAGGACATCGAAAATATATGTGTATTGTATCCGAAATGCTATTGAAAATGAGATATTGGTTTTTGAACGCGCCAAAGCAACGCTGAGTTTGATTTTAAATTTTTTTTATAAAGTGTTTGCGTTTATACCAAATATGGTAATGAACAAATTATTTTACTGGTAAATTTTACTGTCAAAGTGGCATGAACTATATTGTTCAATATCTGGAGATCTTATTACTAAGAGAAAAAAACAAGAACAACATCTATTATATACCTGAAGATGTCTGTAGGAACAGACGAAAGCTTGTAAAAATAACAACTAATACGGCAGAAATTTATATAAACAAGGATCAATTCATTCATAACGGATCTGGAGGTTTTTGTGTACTATTTGAATTGTTTGCGAGATGGATGTCTCGCCATTTAAATCATTAACCTTTGCATTAGTTTTGTGTGAATAATTCATGTATATATATATATATATATATATATATATATATATATATGAGATAACGATATATATTTATATATATATCAACGACAATATTTGGGAAAATATATGACAAAGTGTGAAAAGTTTGGCAGATCTTCTATTATCACAGTGTGGGATACCTACTTACAAAATAGATAAAAAGAAAAAAGACTCGGTATATCTATCTATCTATCTATCTATCTATATCTATCTATCTATCTATCTATCTATCTATCTATATATATATATATATATATATATATATATATATATATATATATATATATGAAGAAATATAGTTTTAAGGTGTGCTATATTTATGGGGTAAAGCGCTCAATTTCAGAGATAGGGCGTATGTAAATATAAATATAAAAGTGAACATTGAAGGCAACACTCAGAGGCGACAGGCTGTTTCATGCTGGACGCAATCGTCATGCCGCCCTGACGATTGCGCCCAGCATGCCAGTCGTCTCTGAGTGTTGACTTCAATGTTCATTTATATATATATATATATATATATATATATATATATATATATATATATATATATATATATGTATGTATGTATGTATCAGATTTTTAAAACATTGTAAATCCCTAACACCCATCGTTCACGTGCATTATAAATTTCACAAGAAAAATTGTTCAATTGAATGATACTTACTTCAAATAATTTAATGAACATTGTCTAAATAAACATAAAATAAAATTGAGAAACATTTATGTACTTTTCAAATTTGACTGAGTGTAAACGTATTTAACACGATTTGTTAATATTTAGTAGCATATCCTCTGTCCTGCCCTACAGCCTGTAATCGTTTCTGTAGTTTTTAACGAGCTTCTTGTGCCTCCTCTTCTACTGCTCAAAGTGACACCTTCTTAGGTTTAACAGCATTTCTCTTCCCTGTTCGCAGCTCACCATAAAACAATTGCTTTTTAATACGGATGTCATCCATTCTGACAAGGTGGCCCGCCCACTGAAATTGATGTTTTAGCATCAATGACTCAATACTATCATCACACGCACCTCTCTAGTAACATCTACATGACTAACAAACTTTTGCCAGGTAATGCCAAGGATACGACGTAAACTGTACTGGTGGAATCTCTCAAGGCTTTTTGTATGTCTGCAGTAAACCAACCACGTCTCGCAAGCATAAAGAAGTGCTGTAAGAACACATACATGATAGAGCTTTAGCTTTGTACGCACTGAAATTCTATGCTGAGACCACAAACATTTATTCAGTTTTCCAAATGCGTCGCTAAATTTTTGTATGCGGTTTGAAATTTCTTTAAGATCACAGAACGCGCTTGGTTCACGATATGGTTAGCTTGGAGCTGGTTGGTACATTACTATCTTTTTCAAACTAATAGTCAATCCCATTGCAGTACATGCATTAGAAAAAGCATCCATGAGATGCTGCATATCTCCTTCCAAGTGATCCACAAGATCGCAGTCATCAGCATATAGGAAATCCCTGAGCAACGACAAGTGAACCTTTGACTTTGCATCACACCTCCTGATGTTAAACAGCTTTCCAGTTGAACGACAGCGAATGTAAATACCAAAGTTGCACTTCTTAAAGACCTGTTCAAAAACGATAGACAAGTACAGAGCAAATAGGGTTGGAGCCGGAATGTCGCCCTGATTAACTCCATTTTCAACTGTCACCGGCTCAGAGAGCTCTCCACCAACATTAACCCATGCCTTCATATCATCATGAAACAAGCAAAGATTGGAAACAAACTTTTCGGTACATCCCAGCTTCCCTAAAATATTCCACAAAGCCTTTCTGTTTACGGTGTCAAATTCCTTTGCCAAGTCAACAAAAACCTGGTAAAGATTCATATTCTGCTCGACACACTTTTCTTGCAGTTGTCTGGCTGCGAAGATCATATCTACAGTGCAACGTCTAACCCTAAAGCCCGACTGTGACACCGGAAGAGCTTCATTAGCATTATGGTATAACAAGCGATGCAGTAGAACTCCACAAAGAACCTTGACGACAACAGACAACAGCGATATGCCACGATAATGTCCACAGTCATCCCTGTCCCCCTTGCCCTTTTATACAAAACAACCATGACAGCATCTTTCCAGTCATCCGGAACACTGTTTTACTTCAGATATCTAGCAACAACGAATGAAACCAATGCAAAAAAAAACAAACAAACTTTCTCCTCCGTGCTTAAAAATCTCGGTATGCAGCCGATCCATTCCAGGTGACTTTCCACCATTAAGCATTCTGACAGCACTTTCAACCTTCTCAAATGTTGGAGGCTCTGCGAGAAATTCTTTAACAGGATTTTCTGGTACAGATCTGATAAACTCTTCGCCAACCTCTGAGTGCATATTGAGAAACTCGTCAAAATGTTCACGCCATCTCAACAGAATATCATTGGGATCTTGAAGAAGTTTTTTTGCCATCTTTAGTCCTTAGAGGAGCAACAGGTGAAGTAGAAGGTCCGTAAACTTCCCAAAGTAGATTCTACATGACCTTACTATTCTTCACATATGATGCAAGTTGTATTTCATCAGCTTTGTCACTCCACAATTTTTTCTTCATCATGCATAGATTTCGCTGTATATCAGCTCAATATCTTTCTTCTGACCACCAGGTAAATCACTATGAAATAATGAAGAGTGGAGTTTATTTTTCTCTTCCAAGAGCTTTTCTATGTGCTTGTCATTCTGATCAAACCAATCCTGATGCTTCTTATCAGTAAATTCAACAACATCAGCACATGCCTCGTACATTGCCTCCTTCAAAGAAGTCTACTTATTTTCACTTACTAAAGCACCCATCTTATTGACTTGATTCTGTCTAACCTCAGAAACTTACAGACGGCTAATATTCAGCAACTTTGGAAGTGATACTCCTTTCCACCTTTCCTTTTTACGGACAACACACTTGACTCTTGCTCTTACCAGACGAGGGTCAGTTCGATATCCAGCGCCACGCATCACACGTACAATACATAGATCCTGTACATCACGTCGCCTCTCAAGAACATAGTCAATCATGTGCCACTGTTTTGACCCAGGATGCATCCATGTTTTATATTTGTTCTTTTGTTGAACCATTTTGCTACAAATGAACAGGTCCAGTTCCGGGAACATTTGCAACAACAACAACACCATTGCTGCTGCACTTTCCGACCCCATGTTTACCAGAACTTTCTATGACTCACAGTCGCGACCCACTCGTGCATTAAAATCTCCAATAATGAAAATTTTGTCTGCTACAGGTAATTTCCTGACAAGAGACTTTAGTTCATTATAAAAAAAGATTCCTTTGCTTCATCTGTGCAAACCATGTATAGTGCATAATCCCCAATCAAGTTTGCATATCTTTCACATACAAGAGGAACTCTTATAATGATCATTCTATCATTGACACCTGTCGGAAACTCTTCCTAGTTAGTGATGTCCTAATGGCAAAAGCAACACCTGATTCTCTCTCTCCCTTCTTCCTTCTGTTCCAAAAAAAACGTATAGCTACCTGATTTCTCCATGAAATGAGCCTCCCCAAGAAATCTAGTTTCCTAAAGGGCCACAACATCCATATATCTTTGGAGCTCCTTAGCAACCAGTGCAGATCTTTTTTTCAGGTCGCTGTACATTTGCTTCAGTGTCAAGTAAAGTACGCACATTCCAGCACCCCAAATTGAGTGGTTTGCACACAGTAGCATGATGACAACCGGGCCCAAGCTGCAGCTCCCTAGGACATCTGCCGGGCCTGACCCTTGAAAATCTGGTTTCAGATCCCTTATTGCTATTGACTTCGATTGTATTAAATACCTTAATTGTGATACAAGTTGCCTTTTCAAGCTTCGGCCAGCCATAATTCTACATTAAGATGACAAGTGCAGAAAAGATCTCCAAATATTAAGCAATACCTGTGCATGAAGCCTTTATAGTAGGGAAAAGGCAGAGCACTGAGCCAGTCCCACTCAATAAGCAAAAGATGATATTTAACAAAAAGAAGAGCATATCGACATCATTGGATACCATCAAAACCCGCAGGTATTGTCTCAGAATTTTCCTTCTAGTGGATGTCTGCCTTGACTACGGCTAATGAGGACATCTCTCCTGTTGATTAAACTCGCTCTCAAACAGCAGCCTGAACATTTTTCTATGTACTAGCGCCATGTCCCACCTGACTCCAGTTTGGGGAAGGGGTAACTATTTACGCATAGGTGGGACCCTAACAGGTGCTACCATCTCGGGCCAGGGTAGACCTGGGAACACCAGCAATTCAGAAGTGGTTCCACGCGCCTCAAAACCTCCTGATGTACCATTTTATTGTATTATTGTTTATTGCATCGTGAATATGGACACAAAGCTGAGGACAACAGTCCGAACAATGTAAATAGAGAAACTAATTACAACACCTCATCTCAGAAATATAGACAGATATTGAATATGATATTGTCTCAGTTAAACTTTTAGTTTAACCATAAGAAATGGGACAAGAAAAGCTTTACATTGACGAATTTAAGAGAAGCAATTTTACCTTGTCAATGTACGAATATCAACTCGAAAGATATCGCTTACGCTGTCTATTATTCAACGTTAAATTCGCTTTTAAGAGTCTCTCTTTTATTCAACTTTTTTTTATAAAACATTGGAAAATTACTGATTTTCTTTGCCCTTCGTAGAAACTTGATTCGCTGTCGTTTTATGTATCCTTAAATCCTGCTGCCAAAAGTCATTAGAGGCAGCAACCAGCCGGAAGCAAAAAAAAAAACAGACCATTTAAAAACAGCAACAATAAACAATATTAAAAAAGGAAATGAGAAAAAAGGGAGGAGGGGCTTATTATGACAATTTTCAGAAATAAACCGAGATCTCCAGCCATGTTGTCAAAGTCATGTGTTGAGATATAGTTCAGGGAGGAATGAGATCTGTCGCCGCCTCGTGAAGACATTGCTCAATAAATGATGACATTAAAAAAGATCTTACAAATAGCGACGGAAGTTGGGGTATTGTCCGGTGGATGTTGGCTTGCGGTATACGGATGTCTTGAACAATACCTCAACTTCGACTCCCACCATCACAGTGTAAAGAAAAGGATAGTCCGCTGTTTCAACATCGGGCAAAAGTTGTAAGTCGCCACCCAGAAACATACGAACAAGAAATGGTCAGTATAAACAGTACCCTACAACGTAAAAAACTAACATGGGTACATGGTACCAGCTTCAGAAAACTGGGATAGAAGGGTACATGAGGATAACAGTACCTATAAAAAAAAGCTTCAGCCTGCCTACCCTATGTGAAGGGATTATTGGAGAAAATACAAAGGTTCTGTGGTCCATATAAACACCAGGACAATCTTCAAAAGTGGTTCAACACTTTGCAGGCACCTCTTCCGAGCAAAACGCCCTGTAGAGGAGAACATGACTAAGGACTGTGTGTACGCCATCCCGTGCAGTTGTGGTAAGAAATACAAAGAGGAAAATGGCTGCCCACTTAAGATATGACTGCAAGAACATCGTAAAGCAGTAACACAAGGGGAAATAGAAATATCAGGCATAGCTGACCACATATGGTGGGAAAGATCTCCGCCCTCTGTGGGATCAGGTTGAAATAATAGACAGAGAGCATCACTGGAAAATACAAAAACTTAAGGAATCAGAAGATATGATAGGCCACAAAAATCTCCTGAACCGACCAAGCATAGAAATGAATACAATATAAATGAGTGCAAGAGAAAAGTAAAGGATAACAACAAAAAATTGCAATATAAGCTCTGGTAAATAAATGTATATATAATATAAAAAATTTGCAATATGAGTACTGGTAAAAAAAAATTTTGATGAAAGATTAGGTTTATAAGTTCCGGAAATTCATACACTGATCTCCTCAGGGATACATGGCCCAATGGATAAAAACGTTGGTTAGATTCAGTGAATAGACCCAAATTGTGAGTTCAATAGCCACAGCAGTGGTGAACCAAGACTAGGAGAGTTAAGTAAAGGTAAACAACGTAGACCTGGTACAATTGAGGACGAAATAAAGGGTTCGGTTCGAAATTCCAATCAACTGAAAAAGGAACGCTGTGAATAGGTCAATGGAATTTGTCTGGACATTTCCCATGGAAATAGCAACAGAGTAGCGAGAGTCAAGCAACATTTCGCCTGTGAGAAAGGTGACCCATTCGCACCCGGGCATCGAGAACTACATCTCTCTCTATTACATTTTTTTCCGCCATGGCGGGCGAAGGAGATAGCTATGAATCAAAAGAGAGTTTGACGATTTTGCGCGACGGAGCCAGAAGCGCCTCCCTCGCAACTCAAACGAGAGAGTCGAGATCTGGCAAACCTGGTTGTATCGGGCTGTCGGATGTTTGATCTGTCATGGTCCGCTTTGCTTACGTCAGTGCGACTGTCTCTTCCGCCGGTTTAAATTAAGATCATGTAGAACTTCGCCTATTCCTCTGTTGGGGGTCTTCCGGGTTTGTTCGCGTTCAGTCTGGTCCCTCCTTACCGCCATGGGTGGCCCTTTAGGAGTGTGAACGCAAGACGGCTTCGCTCTTGGGATTACTGGGACACGTAATGTGTTGGAGGTTGAGAAATAATTAATCACACACAAAACTGTGCGACAGTTTTTTTTTTCAGTGATATTATGCTACTTTTAATTTAAGTTGTGTATTCCATTATAAAAGAACGATTCCAGTTTTGATTTTACGAAGAGTATTGGACAAAGAAGTATTGCTTTGTGGGAAACAAATGTTAGATTGAAGGCAATACGTTTTAGAATAGGAAAAAAGAACTACGAAGCACATGTGTAGCAAAAAGGGCAGGTGCAATCGTGCAGAAAAATCCTATCATCTTCCCTAATTTTATAGTATAAAAATATTAAATTTGCTTGTGTTTTAATACAAAATCAAATTAAACTAAATTTTAACGTACATTTTTTTAAAAATACCTTATACACAAAATATTAAAAAAAATAAATTTATCATTAATATATTTGTTGTTATAAAAATGCCATCACTTATCGCATAAATTTAACTTATTTTCTTTATGATTTGATATATCAGGGGTGGCCAAACCGCGGCTCGTAAGTCGCATGTGGCTCTTTGACCTTCAATATGCGGCTCGTGAAAATATATTGGCTGGTCTCCTTTTTTTAAAGGTAAATAAGAAAAATTTCATGCTTTACAATTATTGCCTGGGTAAGAATTGAGACCCCATTGGATTAAAACCTAAGTTTAATGTTAATGTATCTAGAACAAAAACGTATGTGTAAATTTTGTTCATGTCTTGCGGCTCGCAAATATCTGAACTTTATCGTATTTAGCCACCCCTGTTATATATCACAGAGAAAATAAATGAAATTTATGCGATAAATGATGACATTTTTAAATAAATCTCGGTGTAAAACAGAATAGAAGAAAATGTCTTCGGAATATTTTTTTAAATCCTATCACCCCACGTAAGATAGTAAACCCACTAAGACATAAGAGGTTACTGAGTGTGAAAAAATAAGAAAAAAGAGAATCATTATTAAGGGTTAAAGTAGCATAGAAGAGTAATCAAGAAGACAATAGATAACGATTGACATTACATTTAAATTTTTGAAGATCAAAGTATGCTGGAAAGCATGGAGTTGGAATAGAGTTTCACAAGTGATAAGTGCGAGAAAAGAAACTGTTAGCATAGAACTTACGGTTACATCTAGCCAATTCATCTGTGAAATGATGAAACCTTGTCATCAATATAGTAATGCGCTTAAATGGATAAAATCTACGTACCATACCAAAGAGTTCATTTGAACAATTACCATGAAAGTATTTGGACAAAACGCACGAGGAAGCTACATTACGGCGGTGGAAAAGTGACTGAAGCCGAGATGCCAGGCCAGGACCAATAATATTGCTGATTGTTTTATCAAGAATCTTTAAATATATACCAGGAACACCGGACCATATGTAGCAGCAATATTCAAAGAATGGGCGAATGGTAGACCTTTAAATATGTAAGATAGATTCTGGAGAGAAAAATTAATGTCTATTAAAAAGTAAATTAATGCCTATTAAAAAGTAAATTAACTTTCTTGGAAGATACTTTATAATATTTTTATGAAGAAAGAATTATTAATAAATTCTTTCTTTAAATCAAGTAAAAATTAAGTAAAATTATAATGTTGCATTATAATATAAGTGAGACAAAAATTCAACATATTTTTTTTTGCCTGTTAGCAACAGAAATATAGATCAGGCAAATAAATAAAATTGATCATTAGTTTATTTGCTTTTATGAATAAAAATTTCATAGAGAAGAATATTAAATTAACTTTAAGTGAAAAACGTTAAATGCCAATTAACAACACCACGTTTCCTAAATTACATTTTTTAGTGAATTTAACGCAAAAAGTTTGTTTCAGCAATAAGCATTCAATAATATAGCAAGTCTTAAGGAAATAAATAACTCTTATACCGACTTTAATTAAATAAGCTAAAGTTATTCCAAGTTTAAAAATAAACATTTCTTAAGCCTGCTACAGCAGCGAACTACGACAAATCCAAACCAAAATGCATTGCTCCCTGTGGAACAACGTGATTTATAATAGACCTTCAGTTCAGGACCTCAGTTGCACTATGAGTTGTCCTGAAGTAAAGGACCCTGTGGAATTTAATCTACATACAGATATTTGTGGCGTCTGAGCGAACACTGGCCTACCAGATAACTCAATTTCGTGTATTAGACACAGGGGATATTTATATAACCATTTCTTGCAACAGAAAGCGGTGTCTTATATGCCATTAGATATAGTACTTTTGAAATCTACAATGTTCAAGTGAAATTTTTATAATACCAGATTTTTTTCTCACCCACCTACCAAAAAAAAAAAAAAAGTCCTTGGAATGCTTTAGCTCTCATTTTTGTTTGCACTGAGGATATGGCGAGAATTAAGATCTAGATCTCATTCTTCTTAAATTTCACCCCAAAGTGAGTAAAAATGAACAGAATGTTATGGTGGGGAGAATAACTAGCGTACGACAGAAGAAATAACAAGGGAAATTTAGGTATGGCAATGCTCCACGGTATCCCAATGATAAGATGAAGACTGTTTATTGTTGTTCACTAAAGAGACAATTGACCTTTGGCATTTTATAGTGTTAAAAAAGCTTTAACTGCATATTGTTACTTGGAAGAAAAAAAAGGGGAAAAAAAAGAAAAACAAAGGCGTTTTTTTTTCTCATGCCATATGAAAACCATTATATATATATATATATATATATATATATATATATATATATATATATATATATATATATATATATATATATATTGCGAGGAATTTTGTTCTTTTCATAGAAAGATAAATAATACAAAGAAACCTCGAAAAAAGAAGAAAAGCGAAAATACAATAATAATATGAAAAAAATACGAATATACCCCCGGGGATAAGAAGAGAAACCGCCCACTTTGCTTGGCTGTCATAAGACCGATAAGTCTTCGCACTCCTATATTACAAAGAGTGATATACATTAATGCTTGCAGGATGAAATCTGTTTTTAAATTTTAAAAAAGAAAACAAATCACCAATAAAAAGGTTTCTTCACTTTTTAAATAAGTTTGTTACTTCTTAATGTTGCCAGAGGTCGATGTTCGAGTCCAGTTAAAAAAACTTACAATGTTCAATGCTGATTTTCATGGTCAGCATATCACATCTAGTTTGACAGTTCAATCTCTCTAACTTACATTTCAACTGTTTGATTTTGTGTTGTAGTTTACTAAACAGAGTTGCTATAGTGACCACTATTAAAATCAGGATAAAGCTAGGAATTTAAATGTTCCTTTTCAATGTACTTTCCAGCTGAAGAGATTTGGCGTAACATAAACGTCTTAATCTGGATTTCCATTTAAGAATTCACATGTATAAAGCCTGGTACTGAAGATCCGTCTACTAAGCAGCACCTCTAACTAAAAGTGAACAGATGCTGTTGACATAACTTGTCACTCGCAATAATACCCATGAAAGGTGGTTTCACTCTCCTCAAAATCTCCTGAAATTTTTGCATGTACCTACGGTCAAATATGTATAGGATTAAAATAAATTAGCCATGGGTTAAGTTCCGTCGACGTAGGAAAACGATTTCATATATACGTTCTAACAATATCAGCAGCCAGTGTTTGTGACAAGAGTTTTGACTTCTATAAAGGCCAGAAGTAAAGGACACCCAGTGAGGATCGAACTCACGACTCAGTTGTAATTAATCTAGTGTTACAAGCTTGTTGACCATTGCACCCCACAGAAGTGTCCTACCGCTAATCGTAATAAAACAAAGGGAAAATCCTAAAAACGGAGAATGAATACCAAATTATATACGCTACACGTGTGAAATCTTAGCAGATCTGTGTCTATCTG
>CAHIKZ030005524.1:635000-645000 GCA_903632075.3 Acanthosepion pharaonis | reverse complement strand
TTTAAAAATTTGGATAATAATACACATCGCAAGATAAATACTGTTAATAATATTAATTAGGATTCCAACGAATGCCTATTACGAAACCAATGTTTAACTGCGTCTTTTGTTTATCTAAGTACTATTTCTACAATAGAGAATCCGACTGTTGAAAAATTTTATATTGATAGTACTAAGAATTCTTTTAATACTAGGTGGTATCAACATCGTATCCTTCACCAAATAGTACTTATAAAAATAGTACATCTCTTTCTAAATGTTTTTGGAATTTAAAAGAAGCTAATAAAACTCCTAAGGTAAAATGGAAAATTTAAAAAAAGCTAGAACATGTAGATATTTAAATGAATCCTGTTATTTATACTTATATAAAAAAATAGAAATTATCAGATATTCTGATAAAAAACTCCTTATTAAAACAAAGAAGTGAATTGACACAAGTTGTAGGCATAGTCTACATTTTACCTTATAATATGTATAAACTTTCTATGTGATAATACTTTTTGTTATAGTAGATGAATCGCTGTGCACCTTATATGGCTTACTATTGTATCTGAATGATTCATTTTGATTTACTATTGGTCTGTATTGATGTTTGGTTAGCATTCTTAACATCTTATATAGATGTACAGGTGTTAAGTTGGAATTATTAACATCCTACATTGATTAGTTGGTATTATTAACTGATTATCTTATATGCGCTTTATTTAACGGTGGCATATTAATTTGCCAAAGTAGTTTTGTATTTTTGATCCGTTTTTATTTCGAACGTTTTAAGTTATTTACCAGTTTCTTAAAGGGGCCTTTTCTTTATCATTTACAAAATTTTATGTTAGAAGCTGAACAACCATAAACAAACTAGCATTAGATGAAATCACATCCCCATCTCTTTCGCTTTTAAAGTTGAGCGTCAGACTTCAATGAATCTTACGAAATAATGTAACAATCTGTATCTGTCATAAGGAAATTGTCTAGGTTTTATATGCAGATAACTTTGTGCCATGAATATTATTAAAAAAATTTTCAGTGAATTTGAATTTAGCGTAGTTCACATTTGATTGGTTAATCACAGCAAAGCCCACGGACCGTTTTTTTTTTAAGTATTCTGCGTTTGAAATTAAAATATTGTTTCACTCGCCAGTAGTTTAACATCGCCCGAGGAAACACATTTATGGTGTTGAAACATAATTGTCATTATGTAGCGATTTTTATCATGTTTTAATATAGTAAAGTAAATAATAATTAGCCCTAATATTTATTGAGCCCTCTGTTAAATTAAATGTTATGTAGAGTGGAATTATACTACATTTGTTTGTGTTTACGTTTGTAGGATGTATAATGATGATGATATATATATATATATATATATATATATATATATATATATATATATATATATATATATATGATTAATACAAATAAAACTTGTGACTTGTTTGATGGACTTCATATTAAGCACCTCGACTCCAGAGTCCCGTAGACGAACTTTTTGTAATTGTTTGGTTCGCTCGTCAGGAGGTTTCAGCAATTGGCTGCGGATTTTCTCATTTTTCTTATATTTATGTTAAGTTTGATGTATTCAATTTATGCCCTAGTTATTGATGTTAGGTTGATTTTCTTTCTGCCCTTGTGTGTGTTTGTATGTTTGAGTACGCATATGTGTCTGTATATGAGCGTATGTGTCGTGGCTAGTTCTCTCTTGCTTTCTCTCTCTCTCCACACACATACAAACACACACACACATATAAAATTAGGGACAAATAGGAAACGATTATAAATTTAGCATGTTTCGCCTATATTTAAACTTCATCAGAAATATTTTGGGAAATAAGTTCTGATGAAGCTTAAAAAAAAGTGAAACATGTTAAGTTATAAACGTTTCTTATTTGCCCCTAATTCAATCATCCTTTCGAATATAATACATATATATATATATATATATATGTGTGTGTGAGTGTGTGTGTGTGTGAGATAAAATATAATATTAAGGTATACTATATTTATAGTGCAAAAGTGTTCAAAAATCCAGCATAGGGCATATGCAAATATAAGGAGTGTGGACACTGATATCAACACTGTGTGTTTCATTGATATATATATATATATATATATATATATATATATATATATATATATATATAGTCTTAAGATGACTATATTTATGAGATAAAGTGCTCATTATCAGAGATAGAGCGTATGTAAATATAAAAGTGAACATAGAAGTCAACACTTAGAGGCGACAGTCTGTTTCATGCTAGATGCAATCCTCAGGCCTAAGAATTGTATCTAGCATGAGACAGACTGTCGCCTAATCGTTGAATCCATGTTCACTTTTTTATATATATATATATATATATATATATATATATATATATATATATTGAAATAACCACTAAGGAATACAATTTTTATAATTGTTGTTGAATTTGAAATAAAAGAGATTAAAGCATCGTCTAATACTGATAATCATATCAATGTGTAGAAGCATATATATATATATATATATATATATATATATATATATATATTGAGTGCCGGTGTTAATAAAACACTGCTCAGTCCATTATGACAGACCTAAAATCTATACTAATAAGAAAAATATATTTTTTCTCACCGGTAGCACAAATCTGAATCCTATGCATGATGTCAACGTCATGTCATATATATATGGTTTTAATAAATACCAGCAGAAATATCTTTGTTAAACTTTATTTATTTATTTTTTTTTGATGTTCTTGTTTTTATTGTTTTTGATTTCAGGCTCATATTTGAATATATATATATATATATATATATATATATATATATATATATATATATATATATATATAATGTATAGCACATTGAGTGCCGGTGTTAATAAAACATTCCTAATTGCATAATGAGAGGGCTATAATTTCTACTTGTAATGAATATGTATTTTCTCACCAGTAGCACATATCTGAATCTTATGTATGATTCTATCGTCAGGTGGTTTTTGAATGCATATATATATATATATATATATATATATATATATATATATATATATATATATATTATTATTATTATTATTATTATTATTATTATTAAGACAATTCACCATAAGCAAGGCGGGTGTGTCACTAGGGGTTGCAGAGGATTGAGAACACGAGTAAAAAAGCGTGTTTGAGTAAAGGATACAGAGAAGGACTGGTGTTAAATGTTGATTGGCCTTACACTTGAATATTTGAAGATTATAGTCATCAGTGAAGCAAGTAAGGGGAAGGGAGTTGCACCGCCGGGAAGTGCAGGAGAAGAAGCTGTTTGAGAAGAAAAAACGATTATATTTTGCCGTTTTGACAATGAAAGGTTGGCACCGATATGCCAGCCTGGTAGCCCGTTTAAATTCATGTAGTCCGGAAACCAGCGAAAGTAGCTCGTCGAAATAGGTGCCGTGAAAATATTTGTGGAAAAGATAGAGGGAGGCTGCAGCACCTCTGTGGGATAGCGATTGTAGACTACGTGCCAGATCAGGACCTATCATCTTGCATATTCGTCTCTGGATTTTGTCAAGGACCTCGAGACGTACAGCGGGAGCACCAGACCATATATGACAGCAATATTCTATGCAAGGACGGATGGTTGATTTATAAATTTGAAGGATGGACTCAGATAAGAAAAACTTTCTTGCACGACACAGAGAGCCAACTTTCCTTGCGGTAGATGAAGCTATTGATTCAATGTATTTATTCCATCTCATGTCAGTGGACAGCGTGAGACCAAGCAGGGGTAACGAGGCGCTCTCGAGGAGTTGGGAATCAGTCATTCTGATGGGAAGTAGGAAGGGTTCTCTGTTTTGGGTAAAGGAGAGCAGTTTCGTTTTGGGGGCATTAAAGTTTACAAGCCATATCCTGCCCTAGTCAACCAGAGATTGGAGGTTCTTTTCGAGATTGACAGCCAGGTTAGTTTTGTCAACGATACTAAATTTACTATTGAGGCAGGAGTAAATAGTGGTGTCGTCCATGTCAAATTGGGAACTAATGACATCGGGAAGGTGATTGATGAAGATCGGGAACAGTGAAGGACACAAGATAGCGTTTTGGGGAACCCCAGCGTTCGTGAAAAAGGAGCCGGAGGAGAACCCGTTTTGAACGACGATATATATATATATATATATATATATATATATAAGTTTTGATAAGTACCAGCTAAATATCTTTGTTAATATTTTTTAGTTATTTATTCAATGTTCCTGATTATTGATTCGATTTCAGGCTTTGAATATATATATATATATATATATATATATATATATTATTCTGTCCGTCATTGCTGACAACGACGCTGTCCTTCCATCTCCGTAAGTCTTCTGTGGGCTGCCAAATGAGATAGCAGCCCGATCCGCGAACAAGTTCTCGGGCACAGGTGGCAGTGAAACATGTCCGGTGCGGAATTGTCAGGATGCAGATGACGCTGACGTTGCCATCCCTCGAGTGCTCCTCATTTCTCCGCCTCAAAGTGCGCCACTCCGGAGACGCAGAGAGACAGCCAGCCGAGCCAATACCTTGCTAGGTTCTCTAATTCTGTCGGGTCGATGTTACAGGAGACAAGAGCACACTTAAGATAGTCTCGAAATCGTTTGCTTGGGCCACCACGTGGGCGGCTGTCGGTTTCGAGCTCTCCGAAGAATATATATATATATATATATATATATATATATATATATATTTTGGTTGGATGGATGTGAGTTTGTGACCCTGGGTTTCACGCTTTAGCGATCGTCAGACAAACTGATTAATTTTTTTTTAAATTTGGGTTTATGTAGATTGCGTGTATTGGTGTTATTGTGGAAGTGGTGGGGGAAACTTCGTCGCTTATGTCATCGTACTAACGCAAACATCGATGTATGCAGACACATATACATACTTGGTCGTCATTCGGGACTCATACATATATAAACATATGTGGGCAGTTTCGGATATGACATATGTATGTAAACGGGTGGTGTTGTGTCTATACATACGCATTTGTATGTTGAAATGTTGAAATTTAAACATTGGAAGTGTGGCGGAAATGTCTCGTTAATCTATCCAACCAAATATGTCAGCTCTATCTCTGATATTGAGCGCTTTCTAATAAGTACCGCGCATATAATATATAAATAATTATACATATATATATTTATTTATATTTATATACACTTTTCGCATATATATATATATATATATATATATATATATATATATATATATATATGTCGTGGAGTGATTTCGTAGTGGAGGCTTGTATTTGTACTAAATCGGTCCTAAAGTAGGTTCGACGTACAAAACGTTAGAAACTTGATATAATAGGTATTACGCAGAGTAATCTAGTTGTGGTCGCTGATACTTTCGTATTCGACTAACTGTCGTCCAACATCGACACTGACTGACTGACCGACTGACTCGTTACTCTTACTACTTATTATAGGTGGGGGAGTCTATTAACTATAGAATAGGTGTGTTCCACTATAACAATATATAAAACCGTATGGGTAAATATAGGTAGATATAGATACGTATACGAGCGAGCGATTGTATACGAATACATATAATTACTCTATAGTGTAAGAAAAAACAGTGCTCAATGTTAATAATTCCAGCACTTGACAGTTTCTTCGGCATGAAACTCGGAGAGTTGTGGATTCAATGTCAGGTATGATTATATATTTCTTAACATATATATATCGAGAGTGCTTCATCATAATAATAATAATAAGCAAAAACTACAAATTCTGGAAGCGAGAAATAAGAGAATCGCAACCAAAAATAAAGACAACCACGAATATTGCAACGAAGTTCTTAAATGTTTCTAGCAGCAAAGTGTTATATAAAAAATAGTAAATTAAAATACTACAGTTAAAATTTCTTTGACTTGATTTATTTTTTTTTTTTAAATAAAAAATTGAATTAAAAAAAATCGCGTAAGTTACCTTCTTTGCATAGAAACAACAAATATTTTGAATTTACGGTGTTAACGCACAATGGATATGCAACCGCTGAAGATGGTTTCAGATGAGATTGAAAATACTAAGGAAAATAAAAAAAGTATTCGAAAGAGAATTTTGGGATTTTTCTTAATTTTCTACACCCACCAAGAAATTAATTCATTGGACTTGAGACTAAAATAAATAGACATAATACGTCTAAATTATTTAACCACACCTGCTTGAATATGCTACTTAAACATACTCTCACACACGCACACGTACACACACACACACACGCGCATACAAACACACACACACACACACACACACACACACACACACACACACACACACACACATATATATATATATATATATATATATATTTATCCAGGTATGGAATAAAAACAAATGGTGTATAATTCCACTGTCTATAGCATTTCATTTTTTAAAAAGCGCTCAATACAGAGTAGAGTTTAATATTATTTATTATATAAAACATGTTAGAAATAGCTTATTTTTGTTTTAATCTTGCACACACACACATACACTCATATATACATATATATATACACACACATATATACATACACACACACACGCGCACACACACACACAGACATATATATATATACATATATATATATGTATATATGGGCGAAATAACTTCTTCAATGACAAGAAAAAAAAATAAGGTTATTTTCTGGTGGAGTGTCCGGTGAGACACGGGAAACGCTATATAACGTGATAAAATAAAAGACTGGTTAATCTTTTCAAATTCTCTGAAAATGCGTGCTAGACCGGGGCTTTCTATCTGGTCTCTGTAATTTGAAACGCTGACTTCCGGGCGACCCGCCCTGTTGTCTGCCTTAAAGTCGAATACTTGAGGCGTAGAGCGCGTTTTTGCTTAGTGCAGTGGTAGGTCAGCGGAATGGGAGGGAAGAGAGTGCACTATCTTGTTCTTTGTCCCTTTGGTGCGTGCTGAGCCGTTTGTCTATCTCTGCACCTGTTTGGCCTTTCATAGATTTGTATTATTATCCTTGGCTACTGCTCAGCGCTTAGGATTGGAGTAATGGTTTGTCTCATCAACAATTATTAGTGAGTTCGAGCCTCACTGGGTGCTCCATTAAAGATTCGATATTAAATAACCCAAGGGTTGATATGTCGCAAAACCAATCAACCTAACTTTTCAAGTTTTATTTTATTGATAAAAATGTTTTTGGTTTTGTTTTGTTTTGTTTTGTTTTGTTTTTTTCATATAGGAATTTCATGACATGTGAAACATTATAATTTGTAAGACTATGTTGCGTCAAAGTGAGATCGTTACCACTTCGCCACTACCTCTGGTGAGTGTTTTTGCACAGGTGGAAACCAATAATTTTTCATGAACAGCTTCAAAACAAGCAATTTTATGATTGTTGCAACATAGTCATAAGACCATCGGTAATCGGTACCTCAATATAATTTTAATTTAATATTTTTATATACTTTGTACGGTAAATAAATCTTAGCATCGATATTTTTCTTATGAATCTGTTTGGTAACTGAGATTGTGTTTTAGTATAGCGCCAGAAATTCGAAAGATGAATTGGAAAGTAGAGTGGAGCTTCTTTACACTACATTATTCGAACTATTGTCCTCATCTTTGTCGCCATATTTATTACAACGTTTCGGCCGTTGTGCGCTCCGGCCTTCTTCAGGTGGTTGGAATGTCGAACTGAACCCTTTATTTCGCTCAAGGACACATGGCACAGTGGATAAAGGCGTTAGTTAGATCCAGTGACAGGACCCAAAGAGTGTGAGTTCAACCCTTTATTTCGCACACTGGGGTAGACTGTTCTAGTTCCACGTTCTAGATCTCCAGAGCCAACTCTATGGTTAACGTACGTAGATGACACCTTCATACTCTGGCCACACCAGGAAGATGTTCACGTTCTAATGTACCCTATGAAATCAATAAGACCTTCGATACAGTTAACGATGGAGAAAGAGAGTAAAACACACTCCCATTCTTGGATGTTCTAATATCTCGAACAGAACATTTGTTCAAGACATCCGTATACCGTAAACCAACATTCACTGGACCTTATCTCAATTTCAACTCCCACCATCCTCGAGGACACATGGCACAGTGGTTAAAGGCATTAGTTAGATCCAGTATTAGGACCCAAAGAGAGTTCAATACCCGGTTAAGGCAGTGGAGAACTTGGAGAGGGGAGTTAACAGGAGATAACTGATAACTGACATCCATTAAACATGGGATGTCGAACTAGAACAGTCTACCCCACTGAGCGAAATAAAGGGTTCAGTTCGACATTCCAGCCACCTGAAGAAGGCCGAAGCATACAACGGCCGAAACGTTGTAACAAATATGGCGACGAAGATGAGGACAGTAGTCCGAATAATGTAAATACTGTATATAATACCTCATCTCAGAAATATGGACAGATACCGGAGCTTCTTTCTTGGAGGAATCTACTTCGATATCTGTTCCTTTTTATTTAGCCTCTTAATCTCTAAAGTATTAGCAAAGAGAATGAAATAACAAGTTAAACCAATATGACAAAGTAAAAAATGACTCGACAGAGTTAAAAGCATGTACGCGGTCTTTTAGGTGATGAATTACGTGTTTCCTGTTTAGAATTGGGTTTCCAGTTCCTTCTAAAGCTGTCTCATTCTCTTTCCTTTCTGGTGGCCGTTTGTGTTTTGGTGGCATTATCACATTGCTTGAAATGGTGCCTCTTACTCAATAACTCTGTACTTTGAGTGACTCTTGAGCCTTGTACGTGTTGATTATCATTGTAAAACTCTAATATCGAGCATTTTCCTCCATAAATATAGCATACGTTAAAATTAATTTTTTATATCTCAGTATCCCCTAGTGTCTTAGTAGCATTATGGCCCTGTTTGGGGTGAATTGATTAAAAAATATTGCTACTTTATCGATATTTCTATGGAAAGTGTTGAGACGAGCTAGATTCGCTAGTTCGACTAGTTTAGACCTTTACAGCTTCAGTGATTTAAATGTCTGTTTGGGTCTCAAGTTCACTCCAGGTTTCAAATGGAATGCATATATACAAGTCATTGCACAAGATGCTGGAAAAATAGTCGGTTTATTAATCGTTCCAGGAAGTTCTTGACTTTTTCTAATATGCATAAGCATTGCAACAGTCAGCTCGAGACCAAAAATGGAATAATATTGCCATATCTGGATTGGATCTACTCAATCCCCACATTTCAGCCTTGAGAGAATTCAAATTCATTTACGAACAATATAATGAGTTTAAATAGTTACAATACTTCATCCCAGAAAGATATACAGATGACAAGGATTTTTCCAGCTACAAGTCATTTTATTTAACCCATAGCTGAGAGAGGAGAAGGAGTCATAACTTTCCAAACGGTATTAGCACACAAATGAAACTAACCAACAATGAATCAATAAGTATCAATATATGTATTCAATATGTCTTGCGAGTGTCAGATTCTCCAAGCCGTCTTTCCTGATTATGTGAATTTGGTGTGTCTAGATTGTAGATATGTTTTTATGGGTTATTTAAAACCGATTGCAAGAATAATTTGATTTTGGGAGAGTGATGCGAAGCAATATTGCATTAATAATTTCTAAGAATAAAAATGATTTTTCTAGATAGAAGTCCTACTATTTAACCCTATGAATGGGGGAGAAAACTCCTACTATTTTTATTTAACCCATGGCTGGGGGAGATTGATTTATACCTTTCGCAATGCTATTGCGCTTAAATGAATATAAGGAACCCTACTGGATTTCGAACTTGTCTCTTCGATTTCTTATTCCGTGCCGCTATCTATGACACCATCTGCACACCCTATAGAACGGGAAGCGTTAAAGCAACCTCTCTGTCAGAATGAATAGGACAGATACAATCACGTGATCTCTCTCATATCTGAGTTTATATCTATTTGCTTAAACCGTGTCATATTTTTAGTTTTCCGAAATGTTCTGATGAGCAGCCTACCTTCGTACCCCGACAGCATGAATGTCGACAGAGTGCTAGACTGGTAACTAACTCTCATCGTTTTACAGTTGAAATA
>CAHIKZ030005524.1:580000-630000 GCA_903632075.3 Acanthosepion pharaonis | reverse complement strand
TATCTATATTGTAATAATATAATTTGCTTACCTGCGAGACGTTGCTATCGTATTACAACATTTGCTGAAATCGTCACAATTTATAAATACAGTCTAATATGGCACTTTTACTTGCATGTTGCTTTGTTAATCTTTGTTAAGATCTTTGTGCCCAATATATATATATATATATATATATATATATATATATATGAAATGGACAAAGTCCGGCAATTATGTTAAGACATTTTTTATATTTATACGTTCTTTTTATATATACTAATATTTAAGTTAATGCTCTGTTTATAATAAACTGTATCAATGGCATTTACCGGCCTGCATATCCAAGAAATTTTCATAGAGAATATGAGTCATACGACAGGAATCGAACTTGTATCCTATGCGGAACCGTTGTATAGACTGACGTGCTTTTAAAAACAGAAAAATTGACCTTGCTAACCGAAACGCTCCTCTGTGGCTGAATCGGTAAAAGCACGTCAGGCTATATGAGAGTTTCGTATAGGATACAGGTTCGATCCCTGTCGGAGGACGCATATTTTCTATAACAATTTCTAGGACATTCAGGCCGGTAAATGTCATTAATACTGCTTTTTATTATAAACAGAGCATTTACTTAAATATTTGTATCTATAAAAAGAACGTATAAAAATAAAAAAAATGTCTTTATATATATATGACAAAACAAAGAAAAAATAAGAAACGTTTATGGATTTTACATGTTTTGCTTTTATTTCAGATTCATCAGAAATTGTTCAGTCCACTCTTCAGAAGTTTTCAGCATTTTTCTCATTTTTCGTTGTTCTTATCATATATATATATATATATATGTGTGTGTGTGTGTGTGTGTGTGTGTGTGTGCGTGTGTATAGGATATTCCCAAAATGTACTTACCCTTTAAAATGACAATAAATGCAGAGATTATTGGCTTGCAAACAATATTAATGGTTAAAATTAAGAAATATTAATGTTTATAGTTTTGCAAAATGATTACCGGTTTATATTAAATGTAATTAAATGCATGTTTATAAATATTCAAACAGATGACGGAGTAAAAAGTGAGTAAACACTTGGTGATATATATATATATATATATATATATATATATATATATATATATATATATATATATATATGTATGTATATATATATATATATGTATTTATGTATATATATTTATATATATATATATATATATATATATATATATATATATATATATATATATGTATGTATGTATGCATGTATGTTTTGTAAGGGAAGGGTTCGAATAGACGATACTTAATAAGACGTCATAATAGATGTCTCCATTTATTAAGTCATGTTTCATTTTACTCCCTATCTTGTCATGAGAGTTTATCTTGAATGCCACAAAAGCCCGTGGCATCTCTGTGATTCAGCTGTAAACAGACACCGTCCTTTTTGAACAAACAGAACTCATTAAATCCAGGAATAAATAGAGTAAAACAAGGTTATCCTTCCCTTCAGATAAGCCATCAGTTTCCCCACGTCCTCTTCCTGCGAAAACATATTCTTGAAATACACACCTACACTCATAGACCACCCCCGCCACATATACACACACATTTATACAAACACACACACACATATATATTGTTGTTCATTTCACCCTTCACGAAGGCGATAATGTCACTAAGATTCAAGAGGTTGCTGAGAGTGAAAGACAAGGATAAGACATTAGAAGGAACCAGAATGCTAATCCTACACAGGAAGCGACGGATAAACCTCTACTCCTGTTCAAAGAAACAGGGAGGAGTGCAAACTGGACAATAGGCGAACCTATGTGCTCCTATTGAGGGGAGAAATGTAAATAATGTTTGTGACCCTGGGTTTCACGCTTCCGCGATCGTCAGACAAACTCTGACAAACTTTGTCTGACGATCGCGGAAGGTGAAACCCAGGGTCAGAAAATCATCAATCAACCAAATATATATATATATATATATATATATATATATATATATATAATAAAAAATGTTTTTAATGTATGCTATACTTATGGGTAAAAGTGCTCAATATCAGATATAATGTGAATCTGAAGCCCTCCCCAACAAATTCGGGAGTCCTTTTCTTATCAGAACGATCAGAGTGAGTTTTCGCCGAACTTAAACGCGGAGAGAGTTGCAGGAGATTCCGAAATTTTCTGGAGGCCGTGGTTGAAATTAATGACGATTTTTCATGATATTTTTGTGTAATTTTGGTAAATATATCTGTTAAAATGAGATGTCAGTGTTATTTTCATTTTTGCGTAATTTAGACAATTTCTCGATATGTGTGTGCATGTAGTGTGTGTGTGTGTGTGTTTGTGTTTGTGTGTTTGTGTTTGTGTGTGTGTGCATGTGTGTGTGTGTGTGTGTGTGTGTGTGTGTGTGTGTGTGTAGTAATTGCCATGAAAAGGCCATCATTGCAACCTTCTTTTGACCGATGATGTGTATATCTAAATTGCTCAAAAGCCCCCAATGGCCGTATAGGTACTATATACGGGCTAAAGCGGGTTAATTTTCTTTTTTGACAGAATTCAAAAGCGTTTACGAGGCCTTGTGAGTTATAAATTATTTTCCACCGTTTCCATCAGATGCAACGTCGCAAGTATATCGTTAAGATATCACTATTGCCAGGGAAAATGTTCCGACGAACTACTTTCTCTAGACGTTTAAACCTTTTATAACTAAAACCTACCATGACATACACAGGTTCAAATCATTCTCATTCTCTTCGTATTCCATTTGTAGGAATGAAGTTATATTCTGCCAGTTTCTTCCCAAGAATAGACACCCAAGATGATGCTTAACCAACTACTACAATCAATTTCTTAAATTCCAGGGTAAAACTTTTCATTGCAATTACTCAGACTCAAAACATTGTTGATTTATTTAAGATGGAACAAAGATTCACCGACCATTTTTGCTTTTGTTGTTGGAGACACATGCTTTTGTTGTCGCCAACACATGATCGTCAGCGAAGATTCACTGAAGATTTATTAATTTTTACTAGTATTTCTTTAATATTCATTTTACTTGCTTTTCATTGCAATTACTCAGACATAATGCCACCACTAAAAAAGTAGTCATATTATCTTGAACTTTTATTAGATGAAACACTATCAAGTATTATTAATTTTTGACTAGTATTTTAGTATAGATAATACAGTATCAATGGGATATGATAGGTTTTCAATAGGAAAATTGGTTCTCTGTGTAGGGTCAGAAGATTTTTCTCACTGGAATCTAACTTACATATTTGTAATGTTTTTTCAAGCGTAGTTTAGATGTGGCACAAGCCCGAAAGTAGGAGGCACCCAGTGAGGATGGAACTCACTGCTCAGTCTTAATTGTTCTATTGAGACAAGCTTGTTAACTATTACACCGCCTCGAGGTGTCCTAACTTACATATTTATTTGTCTATCATTCGTTCTAGCTTTGACTATTGCTGTCCCATCAGGTATGGTGCTTATGCCATGCATTTAGAGATTCGTGATAAAATACAAAGAAGAACCTGCTCTGGCATCTCGGCTTCAGTCACTTTCCAACTGCCGTAATGTAGCTTCTCTGTGACTTTTCTATAAATACTTTCATTGTAATTGTTCTGACCAACTTCCCTCTATGGTAAATAAGAATGTGTTGTTTTGGTGTAAGGAATACTGTGCTATGTTTGGGTCAGTAATTGTGGCTAGCTAAATTTAAGATAACACAGATTGAAGACCACGCTTCTTTTATCCTCTACCCTATGGCCTTGTGCCACATTTTTGTATTATCAAAATAAATATTACTATCCTCAGTTGTACTAAGACTTCATGAATTTAAGCGCAGTACTAGATTGGCGGCAAGGTCCCATCATTTTGCAGTCGAATAACTCGATCTACCCGTAAGTTCTATGCTAAGAGTTTCTTCTCTGGCACTTCTCGCTTATGGAAATCTCTTCCAGTTTCTTGCATTCCTGTCAATTTTGATCTTCAAAAAATTTTATGTAATGTTAATAGTTATCTTCTGTCTTCTTAATTCCTGTTCTTTTATTTCACTCTCTCTCTCTCTCTCTCTCTCTCTCTCTCTCTCTTTAATAGTAATTGTTTTTCTCCTATTTTCTTACACACTAGTAACCCCCTTGCGTCTCAGTAGTGTTATTACCTTGCTTGGGGTGAAATGTTTTCGAAAAAATCGACTGGGTCTAATGGGGAGGTTCACTTTACAAAGCATTCAAAGTCCTTGCCGCTTCGCCAACCAATAGCGTGAATGGGACATACGCAACATTCTCAAGAAGCTAGGCGCAGTTTTTGCTGTGTCGAAGTAAAAAGTTTAATTTCAAAGGTCGAGTAAGTAAAAGAAAAGAATTATATAAACCACTTTGTTTATAGGACCGAGAAGAAACGTGGCGGACTGTTTCGCCCCAGTAATTTCTCTTAGTGTTTTGATAGGTTTTCAATTGAAAGAACAGAGAATAATTTTGGGAAGGGCTTCAGACGTTTAAGAATTGAAAGAAAGGATCGTTTTGACTAGTTGTGGCGAAAAGTGCGCTGACGATGAAAGAACATCGGGGCGAGGGAGATAAATACGCGGACATATAATGAAAGCTGATATATTAAAAAAAATGTATCTTTTTTTCTTTTTTCTTTTTTTTTTAGGGTTGGAGTGAGGTTTATTTCGTCTCTTCTCAAATTGCTACTGTTTTTCTCAAGTGTCTGAAATTCGCCCCTTGGTGTTTGGTGATTATGCTGTTAGCTGCTATGTGTTGCGTTTGATTAAGGGTCAAGCTGATACGGAAGCTTCCCTCTCCATCTTCCTCTTTCTCTCCGTTTACAGCGTACCGTGTGAAAATCTAATCGAGTCTTTTCGTTGGGATTTCGGGGAGTGCCAACGGGAAGTGCGCGTGACAAAACGAGTACGCAAGGGAAAATAAGGACTAAACAAGCAATAAAAATTGGTCAACTTTTACCCGCAGCGTAGGCGCAATGTTTGCCGAACTTGTCTGATTGACCGTTATTAAGTTCCATCCTCACCAGGTGCCTCATATATTGTGCCCGTTTCATAAGTCAAGCTAGAGGCGGGCGTTCGAGATCAGGTAAAAGTTAGGCTTTCGAATACCGATTTTCAAAGGAAGTAAGTTCTGAATATTTAAAAGACAGGCGCAATACAATCTCTCTGAATGTATTTTCATCATTATTTTTACGCATTTTTTCACCCAATTAAAACACATGAGCCACTCAATGTAGAGGATTATTTAATTGGTTGATTTTATTCAGCGGCACATCAAGTTGTTATTTTAGTTGTTGCTGCTGTTGAAAGTCCTTAACTGATGTGACTTCTTTTATTTGGTACAGTTCTTTGTTTATAGAACCATTTCCCGAAGCTCGAAGAAGCATGGTCATCGCACAGATCTACAGGCTTCGATTTTTTCGAGGCCACTTTTTAAAAACTGGACCGAGAATTGGTTGGTTGGTTGGTTGAATTTTAGTGGCATATCAACACCCCTGTGGTTTAATCAATACTGAAATCTAAATATTTTGAAAACAATTTTATGGCTTCAACTAAATATATTCTGAACTCAATTGTATGTTTTCAAGTACAGATAGAATGTATTGTTTATCATTTTGCTATAAAATGTATTGTCGATAATTCTACTATAAAATGTATTGCTAGTTACTATAAATATGTATTTTTATACTTTCATAGTGTTTTGTTTTTGTTTGGAGGTTCACTATTTGCCCATAGCTGAAAAGATAACAAGTGCTACCAATGCGGGTCAGGGTGAACTTGGGAACATTAGCAATCAAGAGGTGGTTCCACGCTCCTCAAAACCGCCAATCTCCTGGTCAAAGGCTTTGCTGCAGCGTGTAGTCTATCGTCAGACCCAGGACTAGTGGGTTGGGTTAACAATATCAGTTAGATAATACCGATTTTATTGTGAAACGCATTTTATTGTTTAATAAAATCCATCGCAGGGTATATTTTGTGATGTGCATAATATCCAAGCACCGTCCTTTCTAAAAACTAGTTTGAATATACAATATATATATTTTCAAATACTATTTCCCTTCAGGACGGAAGTGATCATCGCTCTCCACAGCTTCTTTTTCTTTATTATCTATGCATTGCCTAGCAAAGATAGTAGAGTGGTTTTTCGTTGCCTTCTCTACAGTTTGGAATTCAGAGTTTTCCTATATCTTGACAAGCCGCCAGCTAAGGTTAGAGAGCACAGTTTACCCTGCTATTTAATCCATAGGGGGTAGGCTGGAATTTGAACCCCTCTTACTGATTTCATCTTCTGTGACAATAATAGTTATACTAATAACACATCCCACACAATATAATACTGTTCTAGATGACACGATGAAAACTTTGCCCACGCCTATTAGTTATTTAATAACGTTAGTTATCTACAGTAAATCATACAGTGAGAAATGAACTCGCTGCACTACTTGCAAACAAACACGACACAGAAGACGTCCTTAGCTATTAGCTAAGCTTAGTTTAGGCGCCAACAAGGTTGCAGCATTAGGGATTCAAGTAAGGTTTTAACGCACTCCGCTAGATATGATACAGTAACTTAAGCTTAATTATACGCAGCGTAGGCGCAATGTTTGCCGAACTTGTCTGATTGATCGTTATTACTAAGTTCCATCCACCGGGTGCCTCATACACTGAGACCGTTTCATAAATTAAGCTAGAGGCTGGCGTTCGAGATCAGGTAAAAGTTAGGCTTTCGAATTTCAAAGGGAGCAAGTTCTCAATATTTAAAAGACAAGCGAAATACAATCTTTCTGAATTTATTTTCATCCTTATTTTTACGCTATTGTTCATCCGATGAAGACCCAAGAGCCACTCAAGGTAGTGGATTATTGAAAAGGTTTAAGTACGTAAAAACTTTAGATTATAAGGATATGCAGGATAGAACAATTACGACTGAGTGAGTTCGATCCTCACTTGGTGTCCCCTATTTTCGGGCTTGTGCCACATCTAAACTACGCTTGAAAAAACATTACAAATATGTTAAATATATTCCAGTGAGAAAAATCTTCTGGCACTACACAGAGAAGCAATTTTCCTATTGAAAACCTATCATATCCCATTGATACTGTATTACCTATACTAAAATATTTATTTTAACAAGTAAAATGAAGCTGACAGAAATACAAGTCAAAAATTAATAATACTTGATAGTGTTTCATCTAATAAAATTCAAGATAATATGACTACTTTTTATAGTGGTGGCATTATGTCTGAGTAATTGCAATGAAAAGCTGACGATCATGTGTTGGCGACTTCAACAACAAAAGCAAAAACGGTCAGTGAATCTTTGTTCCATCTTAAATAAATCAACAATGTTTTGCGATAATTTCTAACATCTACTTGAAATTTATCTTGTTAAAATGTTAAATTATTTCAACACATTCAACATTATAGATAAAAAAAAATTGAATTTTATATAGTGTTGTTTTTTTTTTCGAGACTGAACAAGCTGCAAATGTATCCGCGACTTCGTCACATCGAGGGATCGAACACATTTATTTTCAGTGGAAATTATTGTTAACTAAGATAACCTTTCATCTCTCATTAGTAGCAAATCGCGGATAATTTACTGAGACTTTTTTTCTGTACATTCAATATTCACTTGTGTAGTAAGCTCGACACACAATGCAATGCACAATTTTCGGAGCTTATCTACTGATGCTGTCACCTGTTTTTTCTTTTTTCGTTTCCGTGATCCACATTTATATCGTTTCTTATCTGTATGATGCCAGTGAAAATTTAATAGTAATTTTTGTTAGTTATAGTTTTATCTTATACTTTTTTTTATTTAAAAATTATTTTACTCAGATTTAAACTCTAGGTTGAAAAATAAATGCTGACTAGCATCCTAAAAAAAAAAGAAACTTACTTTTATAAGCTGAAGAGATGTCAAAGTTTTTAAAGGAAAGTCTCCATAGAAATGTTTCCTTCACTTAGTGACAAGTTTCTCTAAAACGACTATGAAATGAAAATGGGACAATTCCAATATCCAAGAATCTTTTTTTTTCTGTTACTACCGTTTGATTTTATGGCATTGTATGTCTCCATCCACATTTTATATCTTTATTATAAAGTGACTGAAGCCGAGATGCCAGGTCAGGACCAATAAAATTGCGACGCTATTTTTCAAGGGATATGTATAGTAGAATTAAGATAAAATTGTACCAGACAACGTCAGAGATCTTTTTTTTTTAACATTAATAAGTGATAATCACTTCCATAAATAGCTACTCTATATTATTACTTTAGCAGGAAAAATATATTTAAAAACTCACACGTGCAAAGCTAATAATAGTAAATTATAATAGTAATAAATAAGATATGCCTTTATTTTTTAACGGCAAAATTAAATGAATTCAAATAACCGACGAGGTTTCATATGAGAAATTCAAAATTGATTATTTAAGTCGTATATTTTACTACTTAAATTGCCCATTTGAACTATTTTAAGTAGGTGCCCCCACTAATTCGGTATAAATTTACAATGCCTAAGGTTAAAAATGAATTTTTTAAACTGAAAAAGCATTCTTGAAGATTTCATTTTAACTTTAATTGAAACCTAAATGATTAAATTTACTATTTCCAGTAAGCAAAATTCTCTGGTGCATTTCAAACAGAAATTATATAGATTGGAATGTCAATTATTTGCTCGCTTTCACAAAATTCGTTATAAGCGGCCATTTTTCCACATTTTAAGACATTTGTACACAAAATATAATTAATGGTTTTAAAAATCTTCCAAAAATAAAATATATATTTGGGACACGTTATTTGAGGAAAATTAGCAAAATTAAAGTTAAATTAATCTGATTTGAAACAAATATTACTTACTTATAGCATAAAAAACGTAGTATACAAACATTTTTTTCTGAGATGTTGAGTGATGTAATTGTCAGGCTAAGGTGTTGACATCTAAATATAGATGACCAGAATTTACATAAATTTACGAAATCTTAGTGAAAGCATTTTTTTGTTTTTAACTACCTAGTAATCTTTACAAATTAGCATAATATTTTCAGCAATTATCTAATATTTTATTGGCTTTTAGTTAATAGAGTGTTGTAACGTTACATTTGAAGTAGCTTTCTGAAAAATAATAAAATTTAAAATAGCATAAAAATAAAGTGAAGAAAAGTAAAAAAAAAAAAATCTACTAAAAAGAAGCAATATCTTCTAGGTGGTTTCTTCTTAAAAAATGTTTAAAAAAATACTCAATTCAGGTATTACCCGTACTAAAATAAATACATAAAATAAAAAAAATATTTAGTGAAATAAAAATTAAAAAGTAACTTATTTTAAGTTTTAAAACTTTGAAAGGATGATGTGTATAGCAAAACCGAAATAAATAAAGAATTGAAAACAAGCAAATTTCTCAGTAAAGTTCGGACAACTCTTACAACATGTGACCTTTTAATAATAATGTGATGTATAGACTACCATACGTAGAAAAATGGAAACGTTTAAACTAAAAAAATATAAATTATTTTAAAAATCTTTGTGCAAAACGACTTATATTAAGCTTATCAATTTTTGATTTATAAATATAGTTTCCACTTAATTGCAATATCACATAAAAGAAACGAAGTAATGCAGAATTTTAAACGATTTTTAAATTATTATAAAATATTATAATTAGAATTTTAAAAAAGAAAATATTTCTTGCAAAAATTCATTATTAATCGAAAAAAGTTTTTTCTTTGGACACCAGTGTCCTTAATAAATCTTATTTGTAAAAGTAATTAAAAATTTCTCTAATTAAAATAATGTCATAGTTTTAATACATTTTTTAGTTCACTATTTGGAGCAGATTTCCGGAAAAACAGCAGCAGTTTGAAAAAAAAAATTAAATTATTTACATTCTTCAATGAGTCCTACTGTTAAATAATAAATAAGATTTTTTGGAAAGGAAATTTAATTTCTCGAAATTTCACGAAATTAATTAAGTGGAGGTAACATGTAAATAAATATTTTTTACCAAGATTTTCTAAAACCAAATATTTAAAAAAATAATTTCCTTTATTTGTGAATAAACCCTGAAATTTTCATTAAAACCTGACAATTATTTGATTTTTTGCAAGAATTTCTAAATTAATGTATTTTTCACTGGAAAAAAGTGCAAAAAAACTAAATGTAAATATTAAGTCAATCACTGACGTAAAAAAATAAGATTTTTAATCCAAATTTTGAACGTGCTAGAAAAGTTTTTAAAAAATTTAAAAATAAAAATACTTTTCTCTTAATAATAACATTAATATTTTGACAATAAAACGTAGTTTGTATTAAGTTTGGGGGCCTTTTTTCATCGAACAAGTGGAGGTACCTAATTTTAAGCTATTCCTTAAAATTTAATTTGAAAATAAATTGGCGGACACGAAGTGGAAAGATTATATTGAATGAATTGCTAGTTTTGCTGTTAAGAAAATTGGGTCACAGTGTCATGCTAGACAATGTTTATCTCTAGAATCTATCTTACATATTTATGAGTCTACCACTCGTCCATGCTTTGAATATTACTGCCACCTATATCCCAGTACTCCAGCTATATATTTAGAGATTCTTGTTAAAATCCAATAAAGAATCAGCAATATTATTGGGCCTAACCTGGCATGTCGGCTTCAGTCACTTTCCCACTGCCATAATGTCGATAGCTTGTCCCTTTTGTATAAATACTTTCCTCGAAATTGTTCGGATGAGCTCGTCACTATGGTAACTAAACTTTATGAATTTAAGCGCAGTACTAGATTGGCAATAAGGTCTCATTATTTTACAGTTGAATTGGTTTTCTATAACCATAAATGATATTCTAACAGTTTCTTTTCTCACACTTCTCGCTTGTGGAACTCTCTTCCGGCTTTATGCTTTCCAGCCAAATTTGATCTTCAAAAATTTTAATGCAAATTTAAATCGTTATCTACTGTCTTCTTGATTACTCTTCTATTGTTCTCGTTGAACTTATGTTTTAGTGGCTTTATTGTTTTGCTAGGGATGAAATGATTAAAAACTTATATGATAAAAATTATGTATATATGAACAGCTTCAGACATGTTAACTGACATAGTATGAATATTATGGGCATAATGAAAATACTAATTAGAAAATATGGTTTGTCATTGGTCAGCAATCAACGCAATATTTACTAGCATAATATAACTCTTATATGTATAATGCTAAATATATTACTAATTATTTTATTATAGTAATGCATTAAAAATAAAAAAAAGAAATGAGTTGTTAGTGATCAAGAATGAATGCAAGCATTACAGATATAATATGATTATTGTATATGTGGCATCCGTCGGTCTACAGAGGCCATGGATCTGCACCCAAAGAGTTATGCCTCAGCTGCTGATGGCAGCGCAGAATACCTAATAATTTTGGTACGAATTCATATCCCTTCCAGCAATGGGTTAAATAGTAGTACTTGTATCTCGAAAAACCATTGTCATTCTAAAAAAAATTGGTAAGGCAATATTCACTCACAAAAAAGAATCATTCTTACAATCCAAAATGTTTCGGCTTTAAATAACCAACGAAACAGTTCCAGTATTGATGGCTGTTTCCTTCCTAACCTTTTGCTTGAACTAGTGTCGAATATCAGCATCTTTATTATGTCAAGATTTTCTCTTCGAGTTACCCGTGATATCAATTTTAGTTGTTGCTATTGTTGAAAATTCTCAAATGATATTGTTTCCCTTATTTGGTACATTTTTTTGTGATTCTGAATCGCAAGTTACCAAAAGTTTGAAGAAGGATGATCCTCGCTAACACCTACATGATTCATTTGCTGGAACCCATTTTAATCCTTGATCAGCTGTTTGTTTAAATACTTCTGAACGAGTTTGATATCATACATGACTTTCATATGAAAACCTCAATCTGATAACGTTACTTAAAGACATGGTTTGGTTTAGTAGCAAGGTGAGGTATGGTGCGAAACTAATCCTATCCCTATTAAGTAATAACCTGATCCCTTAAATCACATATTAAATATGTTCAGTGATTCACATGGGAAAAAAAAACTTTCTAATAATAGTAAAGACTTAATAAATTATAACTTTACTTTTAAAAGGCATGAGAAAACTCGCATTTTTTTCACTCCAAGCAAGCCAATAAAGCCACTAAGACGCAAGGGGTTACTGGGTGTTAGATAATGAAAGAAAAATATACTATGAAGGAGAGGAGGCAATAAAAGAACAAGAAATTATTAAACAGAAGACAACGATTGACATTGCATTTAAATTTTTGAAGATCAAACATAACCGGAAAGCAACAAACAGGAAAGGATTTCAACTTAAGCGATAAATACGATAGAAGAAACTGTCAACATAGAACTTACGGTTACATCTAACGAATTCAGTTATAAAATGATGAGACTTCGCCTCTAATCAAGTACTGCGATTACATTGATAAATCTAGGTCCGACAGAATAAAGTTCATCATGAAAGTATTTATAGAAAAGGCACAGGGGGGGGGGGGTTACGTTACGGCGATGGGGTAAGCGAATGAAGTTGAGATGCCAGGTCAGGGTTAGGATCAGTTGAAGTAAAATGAGAATTCTCGTCCATCGTGACCTTTTCTATTGCTTTATTGATCATTTCATCAGAAGCAAATCAATAAAGCCAATAGAACGCATGTGGTTACTAAAGTGTGAGGGAATATGAGAAAAAAAAACACTATTGGAGAAAAAGAACAATAAAAGAAGAGAAATTAAGAAAACAGAAGATAACGATTGACATTGCATTAAAGTTTTTGAAAATCAAAGTTGATTGGAAAGCCAGAAGCCGGAAGAGAGATCCTCAAGAGTTAAGTGTGAGAGAAAAAACTTCTATCATAGAAATTATGGTTACATCTTGCCATCCCAACTGTAAAATAATAAAATGGCTCGATGTAACCGTAAATATTACTGGTCATTTAATCGGGTTTATTTTTTTTTATTGTTATTAAGTAAGAAATTGATCCTGTTCGTATTACTATATATTAATATAACTGGAAAACATGTTTATATATTCACATGTAAAACCTTATAATGAGGAGAAAGTAAAGTGTTTCAATATGGAGAACACAAGAGAAACCTTTCCAAAAAAAAAAGAAACTATGATTTGAAATTGTAAGAAGTGAGGAAACCAACTCTGAATCCATCATTAAAATTCAGTTTGTGACGCGGTAGAGTAATGGATTGCGGCTTGGACTGGAGAATCGGAGAGCAAGTTCAAATTTCAGTCTTGGTCATTACATTCACTTACGTGCTAATGCCCTTGGGAAAGGTATGAATCCTACTCTTCTCCTCTACCCAGGTAAATGGTTAAATAGTCAAGTAGATTGGGTTCTATAGCATTGGATGTCAATCAGTCTAGATATGGTGACCCGATAAAATCACCCATCTCCCATCGCCCCATGCAAACGCACACTGGCTGAAATTCTTCAGTCGTGTGACTTGCGCATTCTGTCGCATGTGTAGTAAAGGTTTACATTGTGGAATTAATAAATGCTAAGCGTTTCAAATACCTTGGCGTATGGATCAGTTATAAACATTTGGAAATTAAACATAGAATGGAATGCATTACAGGTAGTTTCAACCAACACTGGAATACCCACGAAAGCGATCGCTTTATTAAAAACTAAACACTCCTCGTGCTATGTAATATCATAAACAGAACGAAAATCTTTGACCACACCATAATACTGATTTTCTAAGCCAGCAGGTGGTCTCCACTTTCGTTTTTTTTTTTATCATTTCACCCACAAGCTAGGCACTAAAAGTCACTAGAATACAAGAAATTACTAAGAGTGAAAGAAAAAAGAGAGACTAATAAAAGAACAGGTTTTAGGAGAGAAGATGGCGGATTTTTGAAGATCGTAGTTAGGATTTCTATGGTGACAAAGAAAAAAGTACTGAGCTGCTACGTGACATCTGTCCTCCTATACGGCAGCAAATGATGGACGGTACTCTCAAGGATGAAGAAGAGACTCGAGGTGGTGGAGATGTGGTTCTACAAAATGATGCTGAGTATATCATGGACCAAGCATGTAATCAATGATGAGGTCTTGAAGAGGATGAAAACAAGGAGGAAGCTTATGCTTAACATAAGGAAGAGGAAGATGAAATTTCTGGGACACGTGATAAGAATGCCTTGGAGAATCTGTTACTCATGGGACGAATAGAGGAAAATACAGACAGGGGAATGTAGCGCTTGGGCAGGCGGATGGCGGAACATGGTCTGGGGGAGTTGACAGAAACACAAAAACTGAGATAAGGGGAAGTGGAGGACCATGATCGTCTACGTCCTGGAAGGACACGGCACATAAAAAGAAAGAATTTGAAAGGAAAGGAAAAGGATTTTACCCGACTTAGCCAAGCTTATAAATATCAAAAGATATAATAGATTTGAGCTGTAATTTTTCACATACATTCTTCTTGATAAGTAAATTTTCACTGAAAAGAAAAACGTGTGGCATTTTTAAATATTATACTGTTCTAGGTAAGACGATAAACTACATCCGCATCCTGGGTATGACGATAAACTACATCCGTGTCCTGGGTAAGACGATAAACTACATCCGTGTCCAGGGTAAGACGATAAACTACGTCCAACAGCATGACCTCTGATCAGGAGGTTTTGAGGAACATGTAACCACCTCTTAATTGCTGGTGTTCCCATGTCCACCCTGAGTCGGGGTGAGAGCACCTGTTAGGGGTCCCAGCTATGGGTAAATAGTTAATCCCAAACCGTGCTCAAAACACTATGAAAGTGTAAAAATAGGTCTTAATACTAGAAATACTTTGTAAAAAATTATTACCAGCAATAAATTTTTTGAAGAAAAATTTATTACTAGCAATGCATTATTATCTGTAATACATTTTAGGTAATATATATATATATATATATATATATATATATATATATATATATATATATATATATATATATATATATATTCCACATCTAAGCTACGCTTGGAAAATGACTATATATTACCGGCAATGTGATATGGGGGAGGTGCTGCCGAGGAGTTGGAATCCCAGAAACGAGGAGCTTCTCTCATAACTTTAAGAGGAAGAGTGAATAGTTACCAGGGTCGTTTTTAATGTGGGGTGCCCATTCACTAAGGACAAAAGTTTCACATATTCCGCCAACCGTCTCTCATTAGTGTAATGAGGAAAATACTGCTGGGATCGAGCAGACCTCAGAATTTTCCGTGAACTGCCCGAAGACAAAATCACGACAGGGACAAGACGAACAGATACTGCACTTTGATTCCAATCCGAAGGCCGGTCTTATTCTGTATTTACTCGCTTACTCAAACTGGGGTCACAAGGTCGTTTTTAATGCGGGATGTCCATACATGTACATACAGTCCAAGGATAACAATTGTTCTGCTCTCACAACCACTGTTAAACTAGAATCGTTATCCGCCAATCCCCTCTCTTTAGTGTAAAAAGGGAGGTGCTGCTTTAGAGTCGGAATCCCCGGGCGACAGGTCTTCTCTCTTAAAGGGGAAGTGGGCACAGATACTACAAATAGTATTTACTCGTCCACCTCCCTCAACGATGGGATATGGCACAAGGCCGCTTTAAAATGCGGACCCTAAGCGCGCACACGTGCAAAGTGCAAAAGTTCCTCGTTCCCCGCAACCAACATCGCGCTGGCATCGATATGTCACCGACCCTGCCTCTTTGGTGCAATGAGGGAGGTGCTGCTGCAAGATTGGATTCTCCGAGATCAGAAATCCCGCATCTATTTGTTGTGTTCTGTCCGGATGCAGAAACAAAATTGAGAGATAAAATGTAGTTTGTCCGCCCGAGGGCAGAGACGACATTTAGTATTTACTTGCCGATCCCACGCTGGCAGGATGTGACACAAGGCCAGTTTAATGTAGAGAGCGCATGCACCCGATTTTCGCAACCGTCAATATTACCACCCATCTTCCTCTTTTAGAACACTGAGGCAGGTAGTGACCGGGCATCTCTCTATAATATTTTCAGTTGCACTCTGTCGATAGACAGAAACACAATTGAGAGATAAAATGTAGTCCGTCCGAAGACAGATACTACACTTTGATCCCAGTCCAAAGGCCGAGGAAAGACAGTCTGTTCCGACATACAGAAATACGTAAATAATCACGTTATTTATTTATTTATTTATTTTTTACGAATTCAAATTCTAGTAAATAAACAAAATACTGACGGTTCTCGTATACAATAAACTATCAACGAAATATTCACCTGATTTAGAAAACTGGGGCAAGTCTTGACAGAAGATTTTAAAATCAAGAAAGATTTAGAAGTGGGTGTCTGCTTTCCTCCTTTCTTTTTTCTTTCCTTCTGAAGAGAGAAAAGAACAGTCCCGGGAGCTGGGAATGCAAATAAAAATGGTTGTTTACAAAGCAACCGGGATAAGCTGGCAACTATGGATTTAGTGAAAACAGATAGCGGTCAGTTGATGAATGGAATTTGACCTGTGACCCTTTACCTATTTTATTAGTTGACTTATGAAGAGAAATAACAAGGAAAAACAGTTTCTGAAAATCAAATCAATTCATTTGGCATCACTATGTCAATAAGTTATCTATCTATCTATCTATCTAAGTTTATTTTTCTTTCTTTCTTATTTCTTTATATATATAAAAGTTAATGTCATTGTCTGTATATTATCTATCTATCTATCTATCTATCTATCTATTATTTTAAGTTTATTTATTATTTAAGTTAATATCTTTGTCTGAATATTACTTATCTATCTATCTATCTATCTATCTATCTATCTATCTATCTATCTATTAAATCTGATTTCTCGAATATTTAGGCCAGTAGAAGAAAACAAATAAATATACTGTTTAATAAATAAACGAAGCGTCTACTCAAACATGGGTATCCACTAAAAATAAGGTTTAAGTAATAAAACCTGCCGGATTAATAAATGTAAATCCATTACTTCTTAAAAAATTGCTATCTATCTATCTATCTATCTATCTATCTATCTATATATATATATATATATATATATATATATATATATATATGTGTGTGTGTGTGTGTGTGTGTGTGTGTGTCGAGGGGATAATGATATATAAGTTTTTATATATCACCTACATTTTTCCTGGGGAAAGGAGTATAACAAAGTGGAGAATCTTTTCGTGTAACGCGTTTCGTTCATTAGTACTTTATCGGACTAAATTTATGTTTACGTTGGTGCGACTACGCATGCGCACGAACGAGATATGTAAGTTAGATATATGTTTTCTACCGTCTGTCCGTACATTCAAAATAGAAATTTCCATTGTTTTTTCGAGGTAATGACGAAGCGTAATCAACCAAAGAACAAACTTATATATAACACTGTGTAACAAAATTTTGTCTTTTTTGTCTTTGGTCAGTAAGTACAATTTCTTAATTGCTTCTGCCTAGAAAGCAAAAAAAAAATGACTAGTATTCCCTTCAAACTTTGCTTTTGTGAATAATACATCGATGTTGTGAAACTAACCTATTCTCCATTACATTCCAGACAGATTTAACGATGAGTTGCTGAAGGATAATTTTCTAGAACTTTCTAGATGTTTCAAGAATTTCCGTGAAGTTTCTAAAAGTTTCAACAATCTCTAGAGCGTTATGATACTATACATGTCAGTGTAAGTACAGGGAAAGTAAGCTCAACAGTTCAGTTTACTTCCAGCTGTCCAAGTGCAGATAAATCGTCGTTGATAGATGCATTCGTCACAGATGACATCAAGACGTTGTAAGCATCCGGTAAACTTATTTTGCTATGTCTGTGACTAATTTATCAAGACAGGAGCGAAAACATAGTTTCTGACAACATTTGCTAAAATGTGTGAGGGCTAGAAAGCATATTTCGGTATGCCTGTTGGGGAACAAGACAAACCCCTGGGCACATCATTTCAATTGCTAATTCTTCGAAAGAACTCTAGAAGATAAGATGGAATGATTTGCTTGTTTGAAATGCGAAATTTTTTAGCGTAAATGTTTTGGATTTTTTTAAAAATTAAGATATGTTTTACTGTTATTTTTAAACTACTGTTATTGTAAAAATATATATTAAATATATTTTAACAATCGTGCAGTAGAGTCCACAGTGTCATGGATGTTGTCTATAGTGGATCACTGAAAAAAGCCATGAAAAACGGAATATTAGGAATCTTCACGATTCTGTATTTTTGTGGCATTTCCTACATTACTTGGGGTCCAAAGTCAGAATGTCACATACCCAACGCACGACTTATAGAAATTTCAAAAGTCAAGAATATAATTTTTTTAGACTATTTCTATACCACTGGGTGAAATATATTTATATTTTTATACTCATATTTTTGTTTTGCTCTTTTGGAGGATGGTATAGAGGGCGAAATGGGGCCATGAGATTCGCAATTCAACAATTTTGGAATGAACCAGTTGACCATTCATGCAATTGCTTCTTGTGCATGGTGGACCCTTCTAAACGTCGAGCTGGCAAGAATTCGCCGCCTATCATATATCAAAACTTTCTGCCATCCATCGCCCCAGTTTCACACTGCCCTGAATTACTAACAAAGAGAGAGAGCAGCCGCCTTCAGAAGTGAACAGCAATTCAGAAGAAGAATGAGTCATTGATCCAGATTACAGTGAAACAGCTGAGAAGAGAAACCCATATATATATATATATATATATATATATATATATATATATATATATATATATATATATATATATATATATATATATAATTAAAAGGAGGCATGTCGGAGTAATGCATACCGGCTTGGATTGAGGGATCGCAGAGCTGAGTTCGAATTCCAGTAGAATCCATTACATTCACTTACGAGCTAATACCTTTGGGAAAGGTGTGAATCCTCTTCTTCTCCCTCCAGCTATGGGTAAATAGCAGGACAGACTGGGTTCTATATCCTTGGATGGCAACTGGTCTAGGGGAAGGACAACTCTGAATTCAAAACCTGCAGAGGTTCGTTTGGGGACCTTGTGGCACTTAGTGCTGAATTCGGCCCTTCAAAAAATGTGACTGGTCCTGCACGAAACCTTCACCACTATAATCAAATCTCATGTGCTGCTGCCGGGCTGTCGGTTTTCCTGGGAACTGATCTGCTTGACCCTCATACGTCGACTATATATATATATATATATATATATATATATATATATGTTCATCTCTTCTCACGCCAAGATATGGGTTAACTAGAGGGACACATTGGGTAATATAATCTTGTTTGGCAATCATTCTAGCGCAAAAAATTAAAAATAAATTAAAAAAACACGACAGAAGAACATTATTTACATTATTCGGACTATTGTCCTTATCTTTGTCGCCATATTTATTACAGCATTTCGGCCGTTATACGCTCCGGCTTTCTTCAGGTGGTTGGAATGTCCGGAAGAAGACCGGAGCGTACAACTGCCAAAACGTTGTAATAAATATGGCGTAAAAGATGAGGACACTAGTCCGAATAATGTTAATATTACCTCATCTCATATAGACAGATACTAAAGAAGAACATTGTGACTCCGACAGGAATCGAACCAGCATGCTTATTGTTCATCACCGGAACGACTTGTACCCGCCTTCATATTTGATATTATTGAGCGTTGGCATTTACTTTTTTTACTATTAACAATTTCATGATTTTTAGCATTTTTTCATGTGGGTGAAGCTATTATACTTATATTGTCTACGAGTATGTTCTGGGTGAGGTTTCAATGTGTGTTTAAATGACTCCGAATTGAGCTATGGTCAAATAAGGTGTAACTTGAGTCTTCTTGACAGGCATATAGTGCTAGGTCCAATATAATTATTCATGAATTTGAATTGATCAGAGAACGCAGTTTCTTAAAGGACACGTGAATTCATAAATAACATTGGTTTCCTGTAATTTGGATCTTACAGGTGAATGGTTGTTGTTGTTGTTGTTGACGACGACGACGACAATAAGGCTAGCTGCCTTACATTTTTATAGGAGATAATTAATTTAATTTTCTTGTTCTGGTCGACTGAGCTTGTGTATTTCTTTTAAAATGTTTCTAAAGGAAAATCCATCCTTCTTGTTGTTGTATAATCTTCTATCAAAGAGGGAGTGTTGCCCCAAATACTCAATTATATATATATATATATATATATATATATATATATATATATATATATATATATTATGAAATGTACAAACTCCGACAACTATTTAAAGACATTTTATGTTTATACATTCTTTTTATAGATACAAATATCTAAGTAAATGCTCTGTTTTATAAAAAAATTCTCGGACATTCAGGACGGTAAATGTTACTAATACTGTTTATTATAAAACAGCATTTACTTAAATATTTGTATCTATAAAAAGGATGTATAAACATAAAAATGTCTTAAAATATATATATGTGTGTGTGTGTATGTGTGCGCGTGCTTACGGCTATATCACGTTGAAAAACAGGTTCTCGTCCGATCAGCAAAGTTGAGCCTGGTCAGTCCATAGATCGGTGACCACTTGAGAATACCAGGTGCTGAAAGGTTGTATATGCGGATGGTGCAGTGGATAACGGCCGAGTTTGAATCCCAGTTCGTTACTTTCACTTACGCGCAAATACACTTAAGAAAGGAAAATTTATCTCTTCTCACACACAGGTATGTGTTAAATAACGGTACAGGCTGGGTAATATAGCCTTGTCTGACAATCATTCTCGCGAAAAAAAAAAAAAAAAAACACAATGGAAGAAAATTGTGACTCCTACAGGAATCGAGCCTGCACATTGTTCATCAGCGGAACGCCTTATTTTTAGCTAAAGTACGCCTCTACCAGTTGTTTGAAAATGTGGCTTGCCCGAGGAATAATGGGATGCAGGATCGATTCCTGTTGGAGGCACAATTTTTTCTTGGTAGAACTTTTCAATTTAGACCGATTATTCTTACACTGTTTAAAAAAAAAGAGAAAAGAAACAGTGAGAACAACTCAAACACATGCACCTACAAAAATTAAAGTTTACTGTCAGAATGTCGGATAAAAAATTTATATATATATATATATATATATATATATATATATATATGTCATGTCTCATTAAATAATTTAGACAAATTCTGTCTACTTATTATTAATAGAATCCTCTCATATTTACAGACGAGTTTCTTAGTATCTTTATTAAAGGAAGAAACAAAAATACCATATTGATATATATCCATTTTATTCCCGAGTCCTTTCGACATTAACACAATTTTATCTTCAGGGTCTTGTTTTTGCTAAGGCAAAATTGCTGTGTTCATCTGAAAATTATTTTTTTTACTTGTAAATTGAAAAACGATAAACTTATGTACTGGTCATTTTTTTTCAAATTTTACGATGTAAACATACATGTGCATTAACGTCAAGGGAGGTAACTAAGTTATTGAGATCCCTAACTATTTAAAAAAAAAAAACTCTTTAAAGCTATTAAACTACCTAGTGTAAACATTAAAAACATTTTTGCAGTATTCATAATTAATTTTATGAAAGCTTGGTTTCAATTTTTGAATATAGATAGCTTCAAGAAATTTAGTTCTTATTTTCATAAAAAGAAATAATTTTTCTAAATTGCCAATGTAGACGGACATGCTGTTGCAAATTTCTGTTTTATGCTTACATGCAATCTTCAGGCCATTGTGATTGGGTTTAAGCATGAAACGGATTTTCGGTGTTGGGTGTTGATTTCAATGGCCACTTTATATATATATATATATATATATATATATATATATATATATATAATATTGTCATCCATAGAAAGACTGTTTCGCTGCATCACAGCTCATCGATGTGGCTAGACATCCGATCGATTTGACATCAATCCGATATTTTCCCCCATGAGCTATTAGTGCACGGTTGAAAGAAAGGCTAATTTTTACGTACTTACACGCCAATGACTGATAGTGCTCAATTCAGGGAAGAGCTTTGTAATATTAGTAGTAATAGTCATTGTTTACAAATTCGCACTTTTTCTTCCAAGAGTGCACATCAAAATTAAGTTTTACAGGTGCGTATATATACATATATATATATATTAATATTAATAGTAATATATATATATATATATATATATATATAATATATATATATATATATATATATATATATATATATATATATATATATATTATTAATATATAATATATAATATTAATAGTAATATATATATATATATATAATATTAATAGTAATATATATATATATATATATATATATATATATATATATATTAATATTAATAGTAAAATATTGACAAAATTTTTTTTAATAATTAAGCACTTCAGAAGTCACCTAACGTTAAACTTTAACTATGAAATCAAACAAAAATCTAAATAAATTTAAAATATTAACATATAGGTAATTATTTATAAATTTATGTATATATAATTTATGTATGAAGATAGATGAACAGTTGTGTATATTGTTACACGTGTGTCTCTGTGTGTATTTGCGCATGTAAATGAACGTATGTATATATGGGATTTGCATGAATATGTTTGTGATATATATAAGAAGAAAGCAAAATCTTTAATATTACCCTCAAATATTATTCCATAATGAAACCTAAACCTTAAGTAAGTAAGTTTACCCATATAATAATAAAGAAAAATTGCATTCATAAATTAGATTAAAAGTAAAACTAATAAAGATGTTACCGTAACTATTTTTACAATATTAAGGAAGTACGATTGGTCGGGTAAATAAACTATTACAGTTTAAAATACTTCTTTAATATGTTCTCTATAAATGTGTTAATAAAAATAGTAGTTAACTTATATTAGGTCCTAAACTATTTGCTTAAAAAATTAAATATTTAAATTGATAGCAATCATCAAATTTTTTTTTTTAGACATCTAAATTTCTATGAAGCATTGAAATCTATCCTTTACATAAATTGTTAAAACCAATTACAACCTCTTTCGATTTACTTCCTCTCTCTCTCTCTCTCTCCTTGCTGTAACACTCATTTGTATATATCTGTATTACTGTTTTCTGTCTCCTCTTTTCTTTTCATTTTCCTTTTCTTTTCTTCCTCCCTCCCATTTCTATATATCGTTTCCGTTAAGTTAACCATCTAAATAGGTCAAGGTCTGGTCCTCCTCCTACCCCAATATAAAAGTACACTTGAGAGAGATATGAAATTAACCCCTCCCTATACTCTCCCATGTCTCTTTACCTATCCCTCTCACCTCCCTGTTAAATTACAAAAACTTACACTACCCATCAATTTTAATCTCATTTTTCGTTTCATTTCTTTGTTGGAATTGCTATCAGATGATCCGGCGTCATTTTTTGGGACTCTGGTGAAATAAATTATTATAATGGTACCTTAAAGTGGTCTGTTTTTATTTTAAATATATATATATATATATATATATATATATATATATATATATATATATATATTATTATTAATAGAAATCTTATAAGTATAAAAACTATACTCATGGGAAAACCTTTCGGTGTCTTAATTTGCAAATAATCAAACCAATACCAAAGGAAAAAAAACGTATAAAAAAAGAAAGAACCAAGAACATGTACGTTAGTCGAAAATAATCGTCCAGCATGCGAGTCCAAGGCCCAAAGAAAAAAAAGCCGATGCGAGTACCCAAAACAACTAAATAAAGTGCTCAATACAATGAGTAGAGCAGACCTAGTTAAACCTAGAGAACCAGACAAACCTACCAAGGTAGGCTGGCTTCCTGATGATCCGCTTAGATGAAACCTTGGTAGGTTTGTTTGGCTCTCTAAATTTAAGTATATATATATATATATATATATATATATATATGTATATATATATATAATCATCCACATGACAGACTGTTTTTTATATCACAGCTCCTTAGTGTAGTTAGACGTCCTCCTTCACATCAGTTGGATATCTTACCCATTGTCGCACGGCAAAAACGAAGGGAATTTTAACGTTTTTTTCGATACAAAATACGCCATCGGCTCGGAGAACTCAATTCAAACTGGAAGTGTAACGCTTAATAGCAGTAGGAGCCGCTGTTTTAAACCCCACTTTTTCTCGAGAGCTCAACCGGATTTTCGGGGGCATATATATATATATATATATATATATATATATATATATGAAACAGTCAATATTACTGAGTACATAAAAATTATATATAGAAGACGCTCAATCTTAATTCAATTAGTTTCTAACGCCTAAAACCGCCATAAATATGAATCTGTCATCACGCCGTTAAACCCGCAAATCACTTAAATAAAAAAACTACACTCGGGTTAAAAAATTTCTTTTTGCCTAATTATAAAAAGTAAAAAAATAATAGTTGTTTCAAAAGAGATTAAAATTAATTAATTACTTATACTTTAAATCTGGATGATTTTTTTTTTAATTAAGAAAATTACAGTGCAATGAAAGTCGACAAAACAAGGCACCAATACGCTTTTTTAGCAAAAGAAACAATGAAGATTCTTCCAATCAATTTAAATTAGTTTTAAATTTTTGAAATACACCAAAGTATTTTGCTTATTGGAAATATTAAATTTAATCTATTAGCTTGAAATCAAAGCTAAAATAAAAGCTTTAAGAAGATTTTTAATTTTTAAAAAATAATTTTAAACATTAGGTAGTGCCTATTTTGTTTTCTTTGGTAGATACTTTATATGAAGTAGCGCAGAGCGATTCTTAGTGCTTCCATATATACTAATAGAGCTAAAATTTATAATATATAAATATATATCGACAGAAACACAGACTGAAAACACTTTACAATCCGTGCCTTGCGATTGCCACTTGCATGAGGTTCAGAGTTTTACCAAACGCCGAAACATTATATATATATATATATATATATATATATATATATATATATATATACATATATATATATATATGTCTTAAATGCCATAAGATTATCGCACAAAATTTCATAACTGAATCAATAATCTGTCAGATCCTCATCCGTCAGAAACCGACGGGAGAATCTATCATTATATATATATATATATATATATATATATATATATATATATATATATATATATGCAATGGTTAAATTGTCACTATTTTATTTTTTAATTTCGCGCATTCGCATTGTTGTTGTTTTTCAATTTTATCGACTGTACAATATCGTAGAGTTAGTTGGCCATCGACTGCGAAAAAGAGAGCACCATGACACAATTACCCCCCGACACAATTTTGAAAACATCATGCTGTACTGCTTGGCATTCGCACCGGAAGCTACAATATGTAACTTTCAGAATGTTTGGCTGTCAATCTGAGGACAGTATAGAGGATTCGGAAAGAGTTGGATGAGTCTAACGGTGATTACAAAGGTGATTGGAGTGATCACTTGTGATGGCGGTGTTATGCCACCATTCAAAGGACAGAGGGACAACTGTGGAAAATTATACTGAAGAGGTGCCCAGCCGTAGGGAACAGCTGCCCGAGGCCGCGCCCTCCCATTGCACAAGAGGGAGGGATCGGTGCTCGCACCGAGGCCAGCGCAAGCGACGGTTGCAGGGGCTTTGGGCAAATTTTGTCCCTTGCCCGAGTGTACGCGCTCGGGTCCCCACTTTAAAAAGACCTTGTGTCACATCTCGTCCTCGTGGGGGAACGAGTAAACACCGTATAAATTACTATAGAGTAGAGGTGGGGCGTTTTAACTCTAAAATTCGTTGGATAATTGTCCGCCAATTTCTGATTTATTCATACTGAATTCATAATATAGGTTTTAGCTATTAGCTATTATGTTTCTCTAACTAATTTCTGTTTTGCCATCTTTGTATTATATTAATTTTATCTTATAAATTGTCCCCTGTTCTGTCACCCATAAAATAAAAATAATTATACGGATCTACGAACATCAAATCGTCTTTAAATTAAGAATTATCTTTCACCTTTTAAAAGTTAAGCTTAAACATTAATTCGATACTTAAATGCAGCGACCAATTTATGTTAGTTTATAATAAAACATCCACTGGAATTTGGATACAAAAAGAAAATAAGCGTTACTTCCCTTGAATTATGATAGCAACGATAATGGCTTGTACAATATATTAATATATATTTTTACCCTCGCATAATTTGGCAACCCTGAATCTGAGCTCAACGGAAATCTTTCCCTGTGCCAACTTTTTAGAGCTTTTGGATGAGCTATGAATAATTGAAATCGGACCAGCTGGAGCAGGGGTGTTACTTGGACACATACACGCACAAACAAACATACACTGTACTTTATATATAAGATTAAGAATAGTCAAACGCTGTTCTTTATACATGATACCATACACTCTCACTAGTTCTGATCCAGAAATACTCCCACAACCGTGCTTAATTTTAGTTAGGGTATTTTTTATTTTGTGAGCTTCATTCATTTTCCTCAATGCATAACGTGAGATCATGTAACCAAATAATTCTAGTTTGGTTTTATCTGACCATTAAAAAGAGTTCCAATATTTACTCCCATGTTCTAGATGGCGGTTAGCATGAGCTAATCTGCAATTTTAGGTGTTTAGCCTTAAGCAAGGGAGTTTTCCTATATCTTGACATTTTTTGAAACTAGATTTTAAATTCTAATCTATGTGTAATGTAAATGGGATGTCATGTGTTGAATGGTTTCATAGAGCTTGACTTCCCTGGGAAAACGATGTATCAGTTATGCGTTATTTCATACAGATATTAAATGTTTGATAGATGCTTTAAAATGAGATCTCCTGTGGTAAAGGTCATTTGATTTACTCTGTTTTTTCCTTTGTATAACAGTAAACATATATAGATGTGTGAGTGTGTGTATATATATATATATATATATATATATATATATATATTTGTTACCTCTCCGTCACCGAGGCCCATTGGTACAAGTTGGTATGACGTAACGTTCCGGATTCGATTCTTAGTAGTGGATGTGCACTGCTGATGAGTCCCCAAAATAGGACGAAACGGCCGTTAAGTGCTTTCTGCATTCTGTTGAGGATTCTTCTAGACTCAATGAATTATGATTATTAAATTGCCCTTAATTTCTCTCTCTCACTCCCTACATCCCTCTCTCTCTCTCTCTCTCTCTCTATATATATATATATAACAAATATACACAAATGATCCTAATCCAAACAAACATAAGTAAGCATATGATCCTACCTACCAACTTCATAACACCCAGCATCGAGAATAACTTATCCAACCTTCAAAACACACACACACTCACACACGCACACACACATATATATATATATATATATATATATGTTAAGAAATGGACGAGGTCCGACAATTTATTTATTAAAGACATTTTTATTTATGTTTAACGTTGTTATTTTTATAGATACAAGTATTTAAGCAAATGCTCTGTTTATGATAAACAGTATTAAATAACATTTACCGGCCTGAATGTCCGAGAATCCTGTCTATGAACGAATATTTTCTATAAAAATTTCTCAGAGCCAGTAAATGTTATTTAATACTGTTTATCATAAACAGAGCCATAAAATACTTGTATCTATAAAAATAACAACGTTAAACATAAATAAAATGTCTTTATAAATATATATATATATATATATATATATATATATATATATATATATATATATATCAATGTCTAATAAATATATTAGCTATATATAAAATATCAAAATATCTAAACTATATCTAAGTCATACAACTATATATATCCGATATATACAATCGCTTTACCAAAATCAATCATTAAAAATAGCTTCAAGAGAATGAATGTTTTGGCTGTCGAAGAAGACTGTTCTTTTATCGGATCTCGAAGATTGACGCTACATAATCACAAACAAACGTCTGTACCGAATAACCGAAACAACATCACTTGAAGACTTTCAATAGCAACCACAGTAATATGATATCATATGGTATTCGAAGAGAAAATAATGGCATAGACAAGATCTTGACTTTCTATTCTACTTTAAACATAAGGTTAGGAAGGAAACGTCCATCTTTACTAGAAGGAGCGATAACAGCTAGTGGAATTGAGAAACTTATTTTCCTAAAAAAAGTTTTAACAGAAAGATTTTATAAATTTCAACCGACAGTAACACTGTCTCGTCAATAAATGCCGAATATTTTCTTTCACCATTACAATCACTTAATGTAACCCGTCAAATCACAGGTCGGATTTATTGGAGAAAACATTTTTTTAACTCTGCCGATTACATATACATTGTCACAACAGAAAGTAGAAACAACTGCCAAAAAATGTTTATTGTAGATTTAGCGTGTGAAATAGTATAATGTACAGGTTAACGTTAAAAATTCGAGTATTTAATACTTATCTGTTCCAAAAGCGCGCTCGCGATTAGCTGATGGAGACTTTCTTCCACGTTGATTTCGTGGGAAAATGAATTAAATTTAAGAAATAAAATAATGATAAAGAATAAAAGTAATGCACTTTCCTATGATGCTCGTAATAAAGTAACAGGAAAGGGTTTTAGTCATTTGTGCAATTTCATGACTCGGCTAAAAAAGAAAAGTACGAAGCTCTATCTTTCCCGACTTTCCAACGTTTTAAAGCGTTTGAACGTGTTTTGCAGAACTTCCACCGATGAAATAAGTACAAGCATTTACTGCGGTCGTTCTTATATGAGAATATCCATTATAACCATCCATATCATTACATATAATTTATAAAAAGAAGACGAACATACCCAAAAGACATTGACAATTTTCCTTCCCTACAATTTCTAGATGAAAATAAAGGATAAACAGTTTGTAGGAGAAACACAAGTTTTTCTTGCTTTTTCTTTAATTGTTGATATGCAGACAGGGACTCACTTACAATACACCAACACGCAACATTAAATCCCATAAACAACTTTTGACATCAAACTAGGTACAAAAAAAAAGAAAAGAAAGTGGAATAAATATACACTTCTGAACGTCAAGATATATTACAGGGCGGGGGCGGGGGGGTGGAGATTGATATTAATAATGATCCCCTAGTTCCGGTATTAATAAAATCTATACAAACCTGGCATTACTTAGAGATTTAATAAAAATTCGTTATTAATTGAGTTTCTGAATATAATTTATTAATGCCGACCGTCAACCAAAATAGGTCAGTGGGGATTAGAGTTCAACAAATCTGTCAAAATTTCCATTCATTCTAATGCATGCAGATAGAAAAACACTATAAATAGTGAAATTAGGCATAGCAAGTCTGCAGATGCCAAACTTTTCATCAAACTTTTAATTTGTTGGCGAGATGCGCCATATCATGTTGAAAAACCGGTTCCTGTAATATCACCGAAGTTAAGCAACGTTGAAATTGGTCAGAACCTAGAAGGATGACCGCTTAGGAATACCAGTAAGCTTGAATGTACGGGTGGTGTAATAAATAACGGCTCGGAATTGTTAATCGGAGAGCCGAGTTCAAACTCCAGCCGAGTTCAAACTCCAGCCGAGTTCATTATATTCAATATATACGCAAATACCCTTGGGTAATGTATGTATTCAACTCTTCTCCCCCAGCTATGGGTTAATTAGTAGGACTATTATCAGTAATTCATTATTATCTCCAAAATTTCTTACAATCTAAAAATATTTTCTGGCCTAGTGGATAAAAACTTTGGTCCATTGAACCACATCAAAGGGAACAAAAATAAGAGTTATCAAAGGGAATTAACTGACACTGAGATATCCAAAGGCACGGCATGTGGAATTAGAACAATCAACGCAAGTGGATTAAAGAAAGGGTTCGGTTCGAAATTCCAATAAATATCATCTGAAGAAGGCTGGAGCGTACAACGACCGAAACCTCATGAATATGTCAATAAAGATGAGGACAACATCCCGACATAAATGATATTGCAAAAGAGTTCAGCACTCTTGTCTTTCTTTCTAACGAAAAGTTCTTGTATCTTAATATTTGATCAGCTTTTGGAAGGCATCTTTCTTTATTCCAATGCGCATTCCGATTTCCATATAGCATTATGACAGCAGGCAGTTGGAAATCGCAGAACCGTATTCGAATTTCAGTCGGGTTCGTTATAGTCAATTAGATAAAAATACCCTTGGAAAGATATGAATTTATTTCTTCTTCCTCATCTACGGGCTAATTAGTAAACCTTGTAGCAGTAAAAATCATTATTATCTTCAACAAAAAAAATCTTAAAATTCAATTTTATTTTCTGACTTAAAATAACTTGCAAAGAGTAGATAGGCCGTGAAAAACAAATTAATTAAATCATACTAATTATACCATTAATACATTATATAAAAGATGATTGTTGTATATATATATATATATATATATATATGTGTGTGTGTGTGTGTGTGTGTGTGTGTGTGTGTGTGTGCATTTAGGCAGCAAATTATCTTTTAGGCATGTCTGATTGAATAAATTACAAACATTATGGCTGCATATTTTGATCATATTCCTTTCATATTCACGAATATTTTTCCGTATATTACAATTGTTACAGTGTATTTCTTGCTTTATTGTATCGTAATATATGGAAAATATTCGTGAATATGAAAAGATTATGATCAAAATAAGCAGATGTAATGTTTGTAATTTATTTAATCAGACATATATATATATATATATATATATATATATATATGCGTGGTGTTGGTAGGATATAGAATTCAAATAAAAGTGGAGAAATCATAGAAATTGGAAAACCTTTTTTTTATTGACAATGCATTTCGCCTTCGTTGGGTAATTAATTAGGCGTCTTCTGGTCAGAATGAACGAAAACTGAACTTTTAATTTCCAGAGCAGTATTACAATTACCATATGGAGACGTTCCAGTTTGATTGCAAGGATAGACATGAAAACCGATGTCAAATATATATATATATATATATATATATATATATATATATATGTGTGTGTGTGTGTGTGTGTGTGTGTGTGCGTGTGTGAAAAGTGTGTGTATATGAATATATATATATATATATATATAATTATTTATATATTATATGCGCGGTACTTATTAGAAATGCGTATGTATAGACACAACACCACCCATATACATACATATGTCAAATCCGAAACTGTCCACATATGTTTATATATGTATGAGTCTCGACGGACGACTAAGTGTGTATGTGTGCCTGCGTACCTCATCTGATGTACGGACATGCATCTATGTTTGCGTTAGCACGATGACATCACGACGACGATCCCCCACTCCCATAATAACACCAATACACGCAATCTACATAAACCCGAAATTTTTTAAGCGTGAACCCCAGGGTCACAAACTCACATCAATGCAACCAAATATATATATATATATATATATATATATATATATATATATATATATATATATAGATAGATAGATAGATAAACCTAGTGAGTCAGACAAACCTATCCAAACCTATTGTCAGGGAGAGCCAGCTTTCCCTGACGATCCGCTTAGGTGAAACCTGGGTAGGTTTGTCTGTCTCACTAGGTTCATCTAGGTCTGCTCTACGGTTGGATTGAGCTCTTTTGTTAGTTAGTTGTTTACTCGTATCGGGGTTTTTTCTTTGGGCTTCAAACCTGTATCTGTGCGATTTTTTTTTTTTTTTGTCAGACTTTCATGTTTCTAGCTCTTTCTTTTTTTAAAACCTTTTTTTCCCTCGAGATTGATTTGATTATTAGCAAATCAAAAATTCGAGGGTTTTTCAAACGAGTATAGTTATCTATCTATCTATCTATCTATCTATCTCTCTCTCTCTCTCTCTCTCTCTCTCTCTATATATATATATATATATATATATATATATATATATATTTACTGACTTGATATAACTTGCTAGATAAGCGGAGGCGGAGACCTGCATTACTACCCGACCCAGAAGAGCAACCCACTGTGCCTTCTTAGCCTCACGTTCTCCCCTGACTTGAAGTGGAGCGACTACATCGAATCAATAAGCTGTATTTCAAGAAAGGTCGTTCCAGAAAGGTTTTCTCGACAGAATTCATCTTGCAAATTTACAAATCTACCATCCGTCCGTGCATTGAATACTGTTGCCATATCTGATCTGTTGATCCTGCTGTACATCTCGAGATTCTTGACAAAATCCAAAGAAGAGTCTGTAATGTTATCGGTCCTGACCTGGCATCTCGACTTCAGACTTTTTCTCACCAATGTGACGTGCCTTCCCTCTGTCATTTCTAAAAATATTTTTATGGTATCTGCTCTGGTCTTTTTCCCGGCTGAATTCCCTACATGAATTTAAACGTGTTACTGGACTGGCATTTAGGTCCCACCTTTTTACTCTTGAAATAGTTAAATGTACAACTGCCACTTCTACTAGAACAGTTTCTTTTCTCGCGCTTCCGTTTACTTGCTTCTCTTATAACTGCGATCTTCAAAGATTTAAATGCAACGTCAATCGCCATCTTTTGTCTTCTTGAATCCCGTTTATCTTTTGTCCTTTCCTCAATTCTCCCTCTACTCAGTCTTTTTTCACACTTTCACTCCCTGTAACCTTCTGCTACTACGGTGAAATGATTTAAAAAAAGAGAAAAAAAGTTCATTTTTTATACTGACGTTCGTAGATTGAAAGCTGAAATAAAATGAAGATGTAAATAAATGCAAAAATATGACCTAGCTCTAACAGCTTAATGGAGGAAAAACTTGTAACATTTTATCATCGAGCAGACATTCCAAATTTAAACTATTATGATGAACTGTTGTTCTCTCAAGGAGGTCCATTGTCGTGAACGTATCTTGGAATTCAAGTTAACTCCTGACCTCAAGTCGAACTTATATATGATTCTTTGCTAAAGATGCTTGAAAGAAAAGAAAAAAAAATGGTCGCTTCCTTGTACAACTCCAGTAAGTACCAGAATTCTCTTATTATGCTTTATCTTTACAAGAGTCAGATCAAACGGGAAATGGGATAATTGCTGCCATATCCGGGCTGGGATTACTAAGTCTTCACTTTCTTGCTCAAAAGCATCGACGCGGCTTTGTAGGTGATGAATTATTTTCCACTCTATAAACCCTTTTCCACAAATGAAACTGTCGCGCTATTTTCATAAGAAATGTTTTGACGGGCTGCATTCATTGGTTCCAGACTTACGGCCATATTGCTTTGAAACATTGGTTCCCGAACGATCACCAAACTTAAAATTCGTCGAGCCTGGTCAGTAACTAGATGGGGGGCAGCTTGAGAATTTCAGTTGTATCCGTTAAGCGCAAATATCCTTAGGAAAGATATGAATCCACCACTTCTCCCCCAACTATTGGTTAATTAGTAAGACTTGTATTATTAAATTATTATTATCTCTCAAAAAAATTCTTACGATCTAAAAATATTTTCTGACTTGAAATAACCCCCGTCGAAAATGTATCAATCAATCAAATCTTGATTAACTACACGGGCATTTCTGACATTCATTTACATTCTCTGGAATATAAATGTATAGATATATTCCATTCTTTACACTATTTACATTATTCGAACTATTGTCCTCATCTTGCCATATTTATTACAACGTTTCGGCCGTTGTATGCTCCGGCCTTCTTCAAGTGGTTGGAATGTTGAACAGAACCCTTTATTTCGCTCACTGAGGTAGACTGTTCTAGTTCCACGTGCCATGTCTAATGGATGTCAGTTATCAGTTATCTCCTGTTAATTCCCCTCTCCAAGATCTCCACTGGATTAACCGGGTATTGAACTCACACTCTTTGGGTCCTGTCATTGGATTTAACTAACGCCTTTATCCACTATGTCATGTGTCCTTGAGGACATCTGTGTATGAATTTCTGGGTATTATAAAACTAATGTCTTCAGCAACCATTTTTTACCAGTCCTCATATTGCAATTTTTGCTGTTATCATTCATGTTTTTACCAGAGCTCATATTGCAATTTTTGTTGTTATTATCGCTTTTCTCTGGCACTTCTTATTACTGTTCCTATATTGTTTTCATTTCTATGCTTGGTCGGCTCAGGAGATTTTTGTGGTCTAGAATATGTATCCTAAATCATCTATATTTTGGATAATTTTCTTTATTGTACTTTTTTGTGATGTCAATGAACACTCGTTGTCACCTTTGTGATGTCAACGAATACTCGTTGCCACTTTCGTAATAGTAGTAGAGACTTTGTAATCGCAGATACAACTATAGTAACGCCGTTGAACAATACTGGTGTCAGACGTCTTCGAATATCACTCGCACTAATAGTACTTGCTCAATAATACTCGCTCGAATAGTAATCTGTATAGTGATCAGTATACAGAAATAGTAGAGCGAATAGAGTAGAGAATAGCGGTTCGTATAGTAATAGAGGATAGACTAGAAATAGCGATCCGAACAGAAGTAGAGGATAGAATAGAAATGGCAAACGTTAGTCGTTACGATACTTTCTAGTTATGCGTTTCCTCTATGATCACGTGATCCACTTAATTCAATAATGGGATCGCCTGTGTTTGCTCACTGGCGATCTATGTTCAAACTCGAGAGTCGGCTGAGTCAATTTATTCCTACATAACATACTTTCAACTAGATAACGTTTACTCGTTTTTTTTTTGTTTTTTTTTTAGTCTCAATAACCCCTTTCGTCTGGGTACTTCGAAAAAAATGAAAAGTACAAGAAATATAGTCCAAGATTTCGAATTACTTAAGCCATCATCGGGGTAGGTTGAGGGGCAGTTGGAAGTAGTGTAATGGTTAGCAAGCTTGTCTCGCTAGACAATTACGACTGAATACTGAGTTTGAACCTCACTGGGTACCCTATATTTTCTGCCTTGTGCCACATATAAGCTACACTTAGAAAAAAGGAGCACTTCGACGTGTTGTAATGGTTAGCAAGCTTGTCTCGCTAGACAATTACGACTGAATACTGAGTTTGAACCTCACTGGGTACCTTATATTTTCTACCTTGTGCCACATATAAGCTACACTTAGAAAAAAGGAGCACTTCGATGTGTTGTAATGGTTAGCAAGCTTGTCTCGCTAGACAATTACGACTGAATACTGAGTTTGATCCTCACTGGGTACCCTATATTTTCTGCCTTGTGCCACATATAAGCTACACTTAGAAAAAAGGAGCAATTCGACGTGTTGTAATGGTTAGCAAGCTTGTCTCGCTAGACAATTACGACTGAATACTGAGTTTGATCCTCACTGGGTACCCTATATTTTCTGCCTTGTGCCACATATAAGCTACACTTAGAAAAAAGGAGCACTTCGACGTGTTGTAACTCTCTTAATACATTTGGCCTTGTGCCACACATCCAAGCGCAGCTTAGAAAATCACCAATAACCCTTCGTGTTTTCGTGGCTTTATCACAATAGTGTAAAAAAAAGAAACAGTTCTGTATCAAGTCTAAAATCCAATCTTACTATTTTAATAATAGCACCCGCCCAACATGTTCAGAAACTGACAACCGTACTTGATCGTCAACCTCGAATCTACCAGACAATGAGAGTGAAACGCTGGTGTTTGGTAATTAAATAGGGTCCATTTCGAATCTCTTATTTCAGACGCCGGGGAAAATGACTAATTCGTAATTTGAAGGTTCCAAATAAATGCAATATAAGAATCCTGAAATGTTTACGAACCGGGCACTTGAAAAGAAATTGTCGTTTGCAAGTGGCATGGCCCCCAGCAGAATAGAATTACGATGTGCACGCGGAGAAATGGATTTGGTTTGGGCCGGCCTGATCGGTGTTTGCTTTTGGTAACCTTAGTAACTTCAGTTGTCACTTGATTACACTTTGGCTTAAGAGTTGATTTAAGTGATAAGTAACATTTATATGCTATTTCTTGTGCCTCTTCAACATCCACACCATCTAGTTAACTCAACACACACAAAAACACCTACACAGGCACACATTAACCTGGATCAATAATTCTGTAGCCTGACACGTAACTATTAGCTGAATTTTGATATGGAATATCCACTGTGTCTATTGTTGGCTGATTTTGTTTAACGGCATATCAACACCTCTACGCTTCATTTAATGCCGAAATCTAAATATTTTGAACACAACGGTATGGCTTCAAATTTGTTTTAAATCGGTTTCACGCCATGTAAGGCAATGAAGGCACTAAGACACAAGGAGTACTGGGTGTGGAAGATTTAAGAACAGAAACATTACAATCTGTCTATATTTGTGAGATGAGTTATTATGTACACTATTTACATTCTTCGGACTATTGTCCTCATCTTTGTTGCCATATATATCCGATCCTTCAGTATCTGTCTATATTTCGGAGATGAGGTATTATGTACACTATTTACATTCTTCGGACTATTGTCCTCATCTTTGTCGCCATATTTATCCGATCCTTCAGTATCTGTCTATATTTCTGAGATGAGTTATTATGTACTCTATTTATATTCTTCGGACTATTGTCCTCATCTTTGTCGCCATATTTATCCGATCCTTCAGTATCTGTCTATATTTCTGAGATGAGTTATTATGTACACTATTTACATTCTTCGGACTATTGTCCTCATCTTTGTCGCCATATTTATCCGATCCTTCAGTATCTGTCTATATTTCTGAGATGAGTTATTATGTACACTATTTACATTCTTCGGACTATTGTCCTCATCTTTGTCGCCATATTTATCCGATCCTTAAGTATCTGTCTATATTTCTGAGATGAGTTATTATGTACACTATTTACATTCTTCGGACTATTGTCCTCATCTTTGTCGCCATATTTATCCGATCCTTCAGTATCTGTCTATATTTCTGAGATGAGTTATTATGTACACTATTTACATTCTTCGGACTATTGTCTTCATCTTTGTCGCCATATTTATCCGATCCTTCAGTATCTGTCTATATTTCTGAGATGAGTTATTATGTACTCTATTTATATTCTTCGGACTATTGTCCTCATCTTTGTTGCCATATTTATCCGATCCTTCAGTATCTGTCTATATTTCTGAGATGAGTTATTATGTACACTATTTACATTCTTCGGACTATTGTCCTCATCTTTGTCGCCATATTTATCCGATCCTTCAGTATCTGTCTATATTTCTGAGATGAGTTATTATGTACATTATTTACATTCTTCGGACTATTGTCCTCATCTTTGTCGCCATATTTATCCGATCCTTCAGTATCTGTCTATATTTCTGAGATGAGTTATTATGTACACTATTTACATTCTTCGGACTATTGTCCTCATCTTTGTCGCCATATTTATCCGATCCTTCAGTATCTGTCTATATTTCTGAGATGAGTTATTATGTACACTATTTACATTATTCGGACTTTTGTCCTCATCTTTGTCGCCATATTTATCCGATCCTTCAGTATCTGTCTATATTTCTGAGATGAGTTATTATGTACACTATTTACATTCTTCGGACTATTGTCCCGATCATCTTTGTCGCCATATTTATCCGATTCTTCAGTATCTTTGTCTATATTTCTGAGATGAGTTATTATTTACAGATATTTACATTATTCGGTCTATTGTCTTCATCTTTGTCGCCATATTTATCCGATCCTTCAGTATCTGTCTATTTATTTTCGGACTGAGATGAGTTATTATGTACTTTCTATTTATATTCTTCGGACTATTGTCCTCATCTTTGTTGCCATATTTATCCGATCCTTCAGTATCTGTCTATATTTCTGAGATGAGGTATTATGTACACTATTTATATTCTTCGGACTATTGTCCTCATCTTTGTCGCCATATTTATCCGATCCTTCAGTATCTGTCTATATTTCTGAGATGAGTTATTATGTACACTATTTATATTCTTCGGACTATTGTCCTCATCTTTGTCGCCATATTTATCCGATCCTTCAGTATCTGTCTATATTTCTGAGATGAGTTATTATGTACACTATTTACATTCTTCGACTATTGTCCTCATCTTTGTCGCCATATTTATCCGATCCTTCAGTATCTGTCTATATTTCTGAGATGAGTTATTATGTACACTATTTACATTCTTCGGACTATTGTCCTCATCTTTGTCGCCATATTTATCCGATCCTTCAGTATCTGTCTATATTTCTGAGATGAGTTATTATGTACACTATTTACATTCTTCGGACTATTGTCTTCATCTTTTGTCGCCATATTTATCCGATCCTTCAGTATCTGTCTATATTTCTGAGATGAGTTATTATGTACTCTATTTATATTCTTCGACTATTGTCCTCATCTTTGTCGCCATATTTATCCGATCCTTCAGTATCTGTCTATATTTCTGAGATGAGGTTATTATGTACACTATTTATATTCTTCGACTATTGTCCTCATCTTTGTCGCCATATTTATCCGATCCTTCAGTATCTGTCTATATTTCTGAGATGAGTTATTATGTACACTATTTACATTCTTCGGACTATTGTCCTCATCTTTGTCGCCATATTTATCCGATCCTTCAGTATCTGTCTATATTTCTGAGATGAGTTATTATGTACTCTATTTACATTCTTCGGACTATTGTCCTCATCTTTGTTGCCATATTTATCCGATCCTTCAGTATCTGTCTATATTTCTGAGATGAGTTATTATGTACACTATTTACATTCTTCGACTATTGTCCTCATCTTTGTCGCCATATTTATCCGATCCTTCAGTATCTGTCTATATTTCTGAGATGAGGTATTATGTACACTATTTACATTCTTCGACTATTGTCCTCATCTTTGTCGCCATATTTATCCGATCCTTCAGTATCTGTCTATATTTCTGAGATGAGTTATATTATGTACACTATTTACATTATTCGGACTTTGTCGCCATTTTATCCGATCCTCATCTTTATATTTTCGCCATGATTTATCCGATTTACATTCTTCGACTATTGTATCCATATTTATCTATATTTCTGAGATGAGTTATTATGTACACTATTTATATTCTTCGACTATTGTCCTCATCTTTGTCGCCATATTTATCCGATCCTTCAGTATCTGTCTATATTTCTGAGATGAGTACACTATTATGTACACTATTTATATTTATTCGGACTATTGTCCTCATTACTTTCGTCGCCATATTTTATCCGATCCTTCAGTATCTGTCTATATTTGAGTGAGATGAGGTATTTTGTCGCCATGTACACTATTTACATTATTCGGACTATTGTCCTCATCTTTGTCGCCATATTTATCCGATCCTTCAGTATCTGTCTATATTTCTGAGATGAATTTATTTACATTATTCGGACTATTGTCCTCATCTTTGTCGCCATATTTATCCGATCCTTCAGTTCTCTCTATATTTCTGAGATGAATTATTATGTACACTCTATTTATCCGACATTATTCGGACTATTGTTCTCATCTTTGTCGTCGCCATATTTATCCGATCCTTCAGTATCTGTCTATATTTCTGGGATGAGGTATTATGTACACTATTTACATTCTTCGGACTATTGTCCTCATCTTTGTCGCCATATTTATCCGATCCTTCAGTATCTGTCTATATTTCTGAGATGAGTTATTATGTACACTATTTACATTCTTCGGACTATTGTCCTCATCTTTGTCGCTATATTTATCCGATCCTTCAGTATCTGTCTATATTTCTGAGATGAGTTATTATGTACACTATTTACATTCTTCGGACTATTGTCCTCATCTTTGTCGCCATATTTATCCGATCCTTCAGTATCTGTCTATATTTCTGAGATGAGGTATTATGTACACTATTTACATTATTCGGACTATTGTTCTCATCTTTGTCGCCATATTTATCCGATCCTTCAGTATCTGTCTATATTTCTGAGATGAGGTATTATGTACACTATTTACATTATTCGGACTATTGTTCTTCATCTTTGTCGCCATATTTATCCGATCCTTCAGTATCTGTCTATATTTCTGAGATGAGTTATTATGTACACTATTTACATTCTTCGGACTATTGTCCTCATCTTTGTCGCCATATTTATCCGATCCTTCAGTATCTGTCTATATTTCTGAGATGAGTTATTATGTACACTATTTATATTCTTCGGACTATTGTTCTCATCTTTGTCGCCATATTTATCCGATCCTTCAGTATCTGTCTATATTTCTGAGATGAGGTATTATGTACACTATTTATATTCTTCGGACTATTGTCCTCATCTTTGTCGCCATATTTATCCGATACTTCAGTATCTGTCTATATTTCTGAGATGAATTATTATGTACACTATTTACATTATTCGGACTATTGTCCTCATCTTTGTCGCCATATTTATCCGATCCTTCAGTATCTGTCTATATTTCTGAGATGAGTTATTATGTACACTATTTACATTCTTCGGACTATTGTCCTCATCTTTGTCGCCATATTTATCCGATCCTTCAGTATCTGTCTATATTTCTGAGATGAGTTATTATGTACACTATTTACATTATTCGGACTATTGTCCTCATCTTTGTCGCCATATTTATCCGATCCTTCAGTATCTGTCTATATTTCTGAGATGAGGTATTATGTACACTATTTACATTCTTCGGTCTATTGTCCTCATCTTTGTCGCTATATTTATCCGATCCTTCAGTATCTGTCTATATTGCTGAGATGAGGTATTATGTACACTATTTACATTATTCGGACTATTGTCCTCATCTTTGTCGCCATATTTATCCGATCCTTCAGTATCTGTCTATATTTCTGGGATGAGGTATTATGTACACTATTTACATTCTTCGGACTATTGTCCTCATCTTTGTCGCCATATTTATCCGATCCTTCAGTATCTGTCTATATTTCTGAGATGAGTTATTATGTACACTATTTACATTCTTCGGACTATTGTCCTCATCTTTGTCGCCATATTTATCCGATCCTTCAGTATCTGTCTATATTTCTGAGATGAGTTATTATGTACACTATTTACATTCTTCGGACTATTGTCCTCATCTTTGTCGCCATATTTATCCGATCCTTCAGTATCTGTCTATATTTCTGAGATGAGGTATTATGTACACTATTTACATTATTCGGACTATTGTTCTCATCTTTGTCGCCATATTTATCCGATCCTTCAGTATCTGTCTATATTACTGAGATGAGGTATTATGTACACTATTTACATTATTCGGACTATTGTTCTCATCTTTGTCGCCATATTTATCCGATCCTTCAGTATCTGTCTATATTTCTGAGATGGGGTATTATGTACACTATTTACATTATTCGGACTATTGTCCTCATCTCTGTCGCATATTTATCCGATCCTTCAGTATCTGTCTATATTTCTGAGATGAGGTATTATGTACACTATTTACATTATTCGGACTATTGTTCTCATCTTTGTCGCCATATTTATCCGATCCTTCAGTATCTGTCTATATTTCTGAGATGAGGTATTATGTACATTATTTACATTATTCGGACTATTGTCCTCATCTTTGTCGCCGTGTTTATCACAACGTTTCGGTCTCTGTGCGCTCCGACTCTAGGACACATGGCACAGTGGATAATGGCGTTAGTTGGATCCAGTGACAGGACCCAAAAGCGTGTGAGTTCAATACCTGTTTAAGGCACTGGAGAACTTTAAGAGAGATTAAGCAGTAGATAACTGGCATCCATTAGACACGGCACGTGGAACTAGAACAGTCTACCCCAGTGAGCGAAATAAAGGGTTCAGTTCGACATTCCAGCCACCTGAAGAAGGCCGGAACGTACAACGGCTGAAACGTTGTAATAAATATGGTAACAAACATGAGGACAATAGTCCGAATAATGTAAATAGTGTACATAATACCTTCATCTCAGAAATATAGACAGATACTTCCACGTGCCATGTCTTATGGATGTCAGTTATCAGTTATTTCCTGCCCCTTCTCCATTTCTCCACCGCCTTAACCAGTGGATAAAGACGTCAGTTAGATCCATTGACAGGACCCAAAGAATGTGAGTTCAATACCTGATAAATGACATCCATTAGACATGGCACGTGGAACCAGAACAGCCTACACCAGTGAGCGAAATAAAGGGTTCAGTTCGACATTCCAACCACTTGAAGAAGGCCGGAGCGTACAACGGCCGAAACGGTGTAATAATATAGTAACAGAGATGAGGACAATAGTCTGAATAATGTAAATCGTGTATGTAAAACATATTTAGTTGAAAGTATTAAATATTTACATTTTGGCATTAAATAACCCATAGAGGTGTTGATATGCCGCCAAACAAAATCATCCAACGAACCGATTCCACTCAATGCAACGGTTTAATTGGAAAATTTAATCGAACCGCAACCCGGAAAAAAATTCAAATCTCATCAGGAGTACGACATGGAGAAAATGAGAGCCCCAGTTTTATTTAATCTTTTACTAGAGTATGTTCTCCTCATATGCAAACACAGATGTGAAGAGCTAGGCATTGACCATTTAAGTATTACATACCATATCCAAAACGAATCTACCAATAGAAAACAACAATCTTAGTTTCTCTCCCGATGCCTACGTACTGATAACGAGAGGGGAGGATATGTTGGCAGCATAGGTATTCACAGTTGAGATAACAATGATCTTGAACAAAGAAACAACAGCTTCTACGAAGAAATAAGACACAAATTAAACCTTTCAAAACAGAAAATAACATCTGGAATTGAAATGAAAGCAATAATGGTACCTACTCTGAATCAATCATCAAATTTCAGTATGTGGAATTAGCAAATATCAAACATTTCAAATAGACTTCAAATGTAGCATGGGAGAAAAGAAAATTGAACATCACAAATTGTTAGAAAACCGAAAAACTAATCTGAAACTGGAGCCCTGTTTTTAAATAGCCTCGTCAGTAGGAGACTTTCATAAGGATATCATGTATGGCGTCAAACCTGTTCAGAAATATGTAAACTGTCAGCTGTATACAAGCTCTTTCGCAGAACTAAGGTTTAAAATGACTTCAAGCGATTGAAGCCTGTGGGTATTGAAGAGGATGCTTCATGTGCACTGGCGTTTAAGAACTGCCCCAAAGAGAAGAAACGTCATCACTTGAGGATATCCAACAGTACCAACCGTTAAAATGGATATCTCATGTAACGCGAAGTTTTAGTCGATGTAAACCTCCTGTATATACTTGTATTTCGTTATCTGAATTTATGTTGTTTTGTTTAATTAAGAAGGTACCACCGTATTCTAAAGAATTGTTAGTCGAAAAATCATCCTTTAAAGGATACATTTTTGTATATTTAAGGCAATATACAAGTTCTGTATACATAAAAGGTTAATGGTCAGAGTTGAATCAGACAAGGAAACAGTAATATAAAAAGTGCTCAGTACACGTGTGAAAAAATAAAGGCCAAATAACATGTAGAGCTTTAAACTTTAAAAATTTAGGGGGTCAGATGGAATACGCGACCTTGGTTTCGACCTCACAGTGCCATCAGACGAATTGTACCAATTGACCATACAACGCTTTATTTAAAAAAAAAACACAAACAACGCTATATTATTATTTTCATAAATAAATAAATAAATGAACACACGAAGGTCAAACGCATATATATATATATATATATATATATATATATATTTTAAAGATATTTTGTAGGTACAAAATTTAATGATCGAAATAAAAATGTAAAATTTAATATTACAAGACATATTAAAATAATATTAAATAATAATAAAAAAAACTCAACAACAAGGGGGGAAGCAACCGGTTTCGCTCCCGCTCATCAGGCTTCCACGGGAGATTCAAAAACACAGAAAGGTACAGTCAGAATAGGTGGGAAAAAAATACATATATGTACATATATAAACGAGATATTCGTCTCGGTAATTTTAACAATGCTTTAGTTGTACACACAACTAAAGCAGATCATAATTCATTTCGATTCCGTGAAAGTATTAAAATATTTTCATAATAAAAAATCTCAGGAGGATTTATGAAGCAGGTATAATATCCATCTCACGCACGGTGAATACTAGACCTGGTTTCTTTTAATATTTCCCTTTTTTAGCGAGATTGATGCTCGACAAGCATACACATAAAAATTTTAGAACCTAATAGAATTCTTTTCATTTTCTTTTCATTTCAAAATAATCACAAACTTTTAGGAATACGTTATGAAAGCGTCGCCCATGTGACGACAGCGTGACCATGTTAGACGGAAGGCTGATCATTTTAAAATTTTCAGTTATCTGTTATGAATAAGACTTGTGTTTTTATGTCCATCGTATTTGTCATATTGAACTGAATTGTATTTTAATGAATATTGTCTTGAAAAAGGTTTATTAAAACCGAAACGTCAGACGTCGACATTTCATTCATTTTAACTACATTTAAGGATTTTTGTTTGTTTTTTCAAATTTTTCTTCATTCTGTCGGATTTATATCCATTTACACTTGTTATATATATATATATATATATATATATATATATATATATGAAGAAATATAGTTTTAAGAGATGCTATATTTATGGGATATAGTGTCTAATATAAGAGATAGTGCTTATGCAAACATAAACGTGAACATTGAAGTCAACACAGAGGGCGACAGGCTGTTTCATGCTAGACGCAATCGTCAGGACCTGACGATTGCGTCTCTGTGTTGACTTCATCAATGTTCACTTATATATATATATATATATATATATATATATATATATATATATATAGAGAGAGAGAGATAGATAGATAGATAGATAGATATATATAGATAAACCTAGTGAACCAGACAAACCTACCCAGGTTTCACCTAAGCGGGTCGTCAGGGAAAGCTGGCTAAAGAGGCAAAAGAGAAACGCATATTTATAGGCGATAGTCAAAATTATACCACGTAATCAAAGATAAAGAAAAACAGAACACCGTGGGGGGGGTCAAAGATTTATTCAAAGAGGAGGGGATATTAAAATACAAACAATATTTCGAACAATATTGATTTGATTAAGCCCTCTAGGTATATGATGCGTTGTTTTCCCTTGTCTCTCTTTCCCTCTATTCGACCTGTGAGTATCAGATTCTCCAGGCCCTCCTTTCTCATTACGTGTCCCAGTAATTTAAACTGCCTCTTCCTGATGTTAAGTATAATTTCCTCCTTGTTTACATCCTCTCTGATACACCATCGTTGCTTACACGATCGGTCCATGATATCCTTAGCATCCTTCTGTAGAACCATACCTCCGTTGGTTCGAGACTCTTCTTCCACTGTGAGGAGACCGTTCAACATTAGCTGCCGTAAAGGAGGATAGCCATCACATAGAAGCTTAGGACTCTTTTCTTTGTTACCAAAGAAATCTTCCTGTCTCGCAATACTCAGCCCAGCATTTAAAATGTGTCTTTGTCCATTCCAATGCTTCTTCGGATGTCAGCGTCGCACTTACCGTTTTCTGTCAAAACACTTCCCAGATATTTAAACTTCCACACCTCGTCTACAAAATCACAACGTAAACGAAATTTAATAAGTTGTTTTTAAATTCCTTATTACAAACTGTTCAAACGTGTGCAAACTGTTACTACAGAATGTTACAGTGTGAAATTGGTTAATTTGACTGACGGATTTAATATTCAAGCATTTAATCTGGTATAAGAACATTGCTAGGTTAGAATCTTACTGACGGCATAACTAATTTCACTCATCTAAAACACTTGGCGGATTGTTCCGTGACGGTACTCTTGGTTAAGCACACGAAGTTTTCACCATTTTCTGATGTTTCACTTGTGACTAGTTGTCCTAAACGCTCATCATTTTGAACAAACACTCGACTGGCTTTGAAACGCGCGTACATCCCCAAACCTTCTGTTCAACCTAAAAGAATAAGTGGTATAATGACATTGCTTCGTTTTCATGGATATTAAGTTTATTTCTCTCTTTTTTTTTCTTCTTTTTATGAAACCTCTATCGTTTCTTTCTTTTTGTATTTTCAAAATGAAATCCTGTTGTCTTGCCATTTATTTTCTTCCTCTGTCTTTCTTTCTATCTTTCTGTCTTTCTCTGTGTGCCTGTCTCTATCTTTCTCCCAATGTCTCTCTCTCTCAGTGTCTCTCCCTGTGTCTTTCTCCGCATCTCTCTGTGTTTGCCTCTACATCTCTCACTGTGTGTGTGTTTGTCTCTCTCTCTCTCTCTCTCTCTGCGTGTATGTGTCTTTTTCACTGTCACTCTTTCTGTTTCTGTTTCTCTTTCAGTGTCTCTCTGTTTCTGTCTATGTCTCCCTCTCACTCTCTGATTGAGTGTGCATATCCTTATCTCCCCCCACCTCTCTCTCTATCTATCTAGTTAGCTATCTTTGGTCATTTTATTTTTTTTATTCTCGGCTTTCTTTTCTTCTGTAACTTTTCTTTCATTTACTGCTCTCTGGCAAGAATTTATCGTCTCTTGCCTTTGTTTATGTGTGTGTCTCTCTCCCCTTCTCTCTCTCTCTCTCTAGCTCTCTGTCTATGTCTGTATCTCTCTGTGTCTCTGTCTCTCTCTCTCTCTCTGTCTCTCCGTCTCTCTGTCTTCTTCTACCTCTCTGTCTCTCTCTGTCTGTCATTCTTTCTTTTGTGTCTCTTTCGCTCTCTCTATATCCATCTATCTATCTGTCTTTGGTCGTTTTATTTTTTCATTCTGTGCTTGCTTTTCTTCTGCATCTTTTCTCTCTTACACGAATTTATCGTCTGCAAAAAGAAAAAAAAAAAAAAACTATTCATGAAAAATCAAAATGGCGACGACATTGAAAAGGTGGAAAATGTACACGTCAATTAAACGTGTCATCTTGAGCGCCATAAGTGATGTACCACTATGAAGTCAGTCAGTGAGTGAGTCCACGCGACCGACTGACCAAAATGGCTGGTCGAGCATGGCAATTCCAAGCAGACAAAATGAAGTCTTAGTTGAATGGGCAATTAATGAAACACTAATGAGGCATGGGGAAACGGCAGAATAAAAAGATGGAGGGAAAGAAAGAAGAGCTAGAAAGAAAGAAAAAAAGACATGAATGAAGGAAATTAGCAAGAAAGAAAGAAAGAAAAAAAGAAAGAAAGAAAGAAAAAATTAAGGGAAGATTGAAATGAGGTTGACTTAAGGATAAGACGCGAGTATAAATAGGGAGCGAAATGGAGCAGAGAAAGAAGTGGGCAAAATAAGGCAAAGAAAATAAGGGGAGAAAAAGCTAAAATATGCAGAAAACGTGAAAATGAAGCACATCTTCCTCTTTCTCTTTCTGCCGTGTCCCTCCGTTATGAGGACAATCATGGCTCTCCACATCTTCTTACTTTTATTGCTCCCAGCTGTATTCGACTCCTCTTTCTCTTTGTGGTAAGCATTCCTCCTTTCTTGACTCAAACTCTTTCATTACGTATCTCGGTCTCTGAGTTCAAGGTGGTTCCCTTGTATTTGATATATATGTCAATGTTAAAGTCATGTTTTAAAAAAAAATCATATCCCTTCAGGACATAGGTGATCATGGCTGTCCACAGATTGTTTTTCATTATCATCTTGCCAATGAAGTGTTTTCACGTCGTCTTCCCTAAGATTTTGGAATTTAGAATTGTTGCTCTCGTAGACTGATTACCAATCAGAGCTAGAGATTCTAGTGTACCCTGCTATTTAACTCAGAGCTAGTAGAAGAATTTGATTCGTGCCTTTTCCCAGGGGCATTTGTACGAAATAAACGTAACAGAGGAAGAGAGAATTTGAACTCTACTTGACGATTCTGTTTTATGTTCCTATAACGGTTAAGTTACCCGCACATTCTTTTCTTGTTATCTGCTTCAAAAGATTCACTTATCTCTTACATGTTTAACAGTTCTTCTTTTTTATTCTCCCTAGAAAGTTCCTCATTTGTTACATGCTCCATCCATTCAGTTCTGAAAAAGATTTGGCTGTCAGAAAAGCTCTTGCCAGGACTGCTTATTACAAATTTAAACGTTATGGATCCATCCACCCCCCCAAAAAAAACCCTGAAGATTAAAACTCTGATTGTTTATTGCAACATTGGAAGCTGTCTTGCTCGAAAGATCAAAAAAAAAAAAAAAAAAAAAAAAAAGAAAAAAAACGTGGGCTATTATGAAATTTCTAAAGAAACAGCTAGATGGATATTGCACAAGAATGCTCAAGATGACACTGAAATGTCTCCTGGAGAAGTCACACATCAAATGTGAGCTACCAGAGATAACACCAAATAGCACCTGTGAAAATCAAGGTAAACTATGGAGAATGTTAAGTGATTTAATTTAATACCTAATATAAGAAAGGGAATAAATGTTATCACTGCTGAATTTTTTATTTTCTTATTTGTCTATATTTTATATATATATATATATATATATATATATATATATATATATATATATAAAGAAAAAAAAAAACAGTAAGATATATAATCCGGTGTTCTTATAGATATTTTTATTTTTACAAAATAGTACTCAATGTAAAATGTAAAGTGGAAAAACTATATTTTTTAAATCAATTAATTTATAATATATATATATATATATATATATATATATAGATAGATAGATAGATAGATAGATAGATAGATAGATAGATAGATAGATGAATAGATAGATAATATTAGTGGTAAATATACACATACATATGCAAAATATCTAAATATATATACATACATACATACACATACATATATATTTGTATAAAAATAATTCCAAGAGGATAGAATCCAGGTAGAACTCAATGTCCAGGACAGATAAGGATATAATAAAAAGGTTTAAACACTAATATTCCATGGTCATAATTTATTCCATTGGAATCAAATACGATCCAATTCTATAGACCTACAAATTCAAAAGAAAACAGAAAAGAACCTTTTTCTTTTTGAATTTGTAGGTCTGATTTGATCGTATTTACGATTCCAATGGAATAAATTATGACCATGAATATTAATGTTTAAGCCCTATATATATATATATATATATATATATATATATATATATATATATATATATATATATATATATTATTTCATTGTAATTTAATAAGTTATTTATGTATTTATCTATTTTAAATAATTTTAATGTCACCAAAAACGATACTTCTTTCTATAACTAATATGAGAGACACCTTTCTGCCTCACATCAGTATTGTTAAACTCCAGGAGAGAAACTCCTTACGCCATCTTGTGTTAATAATTTCGGCTGAAATGAAGTAAAACTATCGGGTTTTCAGGTTAATGTTTTGGATTTTGTCACAAACTTTGGTCTTGAGCGAAATTTCTGCTGCAGCTTCTTTTGCGTTCAATATCTTTTTGTTATATCTGATCCATACTCCAATGTATTTGAAGTATTTGATATTTACTACCTCCAGATGCCGAATTTTTATTATGGATTCAGAATTGATATCATCACTGCTTTCATTCCAATTCCAGATAATATTTTCTATTTTGGAAAGATTTATTTTGAATCCTATTTCTTGGAACACTTGGTAGAGGATGTTGACTTTATGTTTAAGATCATTGTTATCCCAACTATGAATACCTATGTCATCAGCATAGTCCCTCTCGTCATCAATACATTAGCTTCAAGAGGGAAAGCGGGGTCGTTGTCTTCTATTGATAGATTCCTTTAGAAATTTCTGAACGAGTTTGATGACATGACTGAGATCCTTATAAAATTCTCGATCTGACGAGAGTATTTAAAAACTTGACTCGAGTTTTTTTTAAGTTAATGTTTTGATTTTGCGGAAACTTGCGGTGTTGAATGAAACTACCTCTAGTGTAGGCTCCAGATATTTATCATGATCATAGCTAGAATATTCACCCGACGTTGCGATATATATGTCCCTTGCGGTATCAGCTCTGTTACAGGCCAGCCTTTAACACATGCAAATAACAGAGCTGAAAATAATGTGTTCAAAATGTTTTCCATATTTCTGTAAAGGCGCAATCAAAAGTAATGGAACGAAATTCTCTATATAATCAACAAATTTAATTCCTTAAAAATAAAATATCAAGACATGCCCTCATTTTCTACAATGCTAATGTAAAAATGTCAGCGTCAAATGAGTAACTCCATTTTGAACACTCGACTCTAAGTATCTCAAATCCCTTAACATCGTAAATAATAGTGGCAGAACGGACGATTATACCTAAGAATGTTAACTGCTACGATATGGTTTCTAGAAATAGTTTTATTATCTCTTAAACAAACAACTGTCTGT
>CAHIKZ030005524.1:525000-577500 GCA_903632075.3 Acanthosepion pharaonis | reverse complement strand
AATCGACCAATATTTACCTATTTCCGAATCGGGAAAATGCTTACATAGTCAAATATATAGAATAAATATTTATTTATCTGCGAAATTGAACCGACGTGATCTGTCTAAAACTTGTCAGTTGAATGTAATACAATTAGTTTATATATATATATATATATATATATATATATATATATATATATATATATATATATAGAGAGAGAGAGAGAGAGAGAGAGAGAGAGAGAGAGAGAGAGATTGAGGAGAGGAGGCACCGTGGAGTAATGCGGCTTGGATTGAGAAATCGGAGAGCTGAGTTCGAATTCCAGTCAAATCCATTACATTCACTTACATGCTAATACTCTTGGGAAAGATATTAATCCTCTTCTCACTCCAGCTATTGGTAAATAGCAGGAGGGAGAAGACTGGGTTCTATAGCCTTGGATGGCAACCGGTCTACGAGAAGGACAACTCTGAATTCACAAGCTTTCATCTGTTCATACAGACATCATCAGGGATGGAAATAGATTTGTTTTTGTTTTTTACTTCTCAGTAATAACAGGACAACGAAAATATAAATGAAATCCGAAAAATGTTTTTAGAAATGTGTTATTGTTAATTGTAAGACATTTTTTTTCGTTGACCTGTTATTACCGAGAAGTAAAAAACAAAAACAAATCTATTTCCATACATGATGATGTCTGTATGAACAGATGAAAGCTTGTAAAAAAACCAAAAAAAGGCCTTATGCAACTGGAATTTATAAACAGGGATCATAACATTCATCTACAGGTTCGGGGTTAATGTATTTTATTAAATTTGTTTGCGAAGATGTATTCTCGCTATTTAAATCATTAACTTCTATATCTGTTTTTTGTATGAATGGTTCATGTAATGTAAATTGAACTGCACCACGTACTTGATATTAAAATAACTGATCCGACGTGCAACTTTCGGATAACTGTGACATTCCTGTATTTATTGAACAATTTAGTTCATGCCACATTGACTGAAAAACCTACTAGTACAAAAGAATTCTCCTATTACCATATTAGTACAAAAACGCAGAATCTTAAAATTTAAAAATTCAACCTCAGCTTTGCGACCGCACGCTCCAAAAAAATTTCTAACAATTAACAATAACACATTTCTAAAAACATTTTTTCGGATTACATCTATATTTTCATTGTCCTGTTATTACCGAGAAGTAAAGAACAAAAACAAATCTATTTCCATAGCTGAGGATGTCTGTATGAACAGATGAAAGCTTGTAAAAAACTAAAAAAAGACCTTATGCGACTGGAATTTATAAACAGGGATCATAACATTCATATACAGGTTCGGGGTTAATGTACTTTATTAAATTTGTTTGCGAAGATGTATTCTCGCTATTTAAATCATTAACTTCTATATCTGTTTTTTGTATTAATGATTCATGTAATATATATATATATATATATATATATATATATATATATATATGTTATGGTCCAGGTCCTTGTACCACGGTGATGGTTCAAGGTAGAACCAATAAAGAAGAACTCGAATACGGATATGGAATAACACAGATATATTACAAACAGGAATATATACAGAGAAGTAGAAAGTGTTAGTACGAACAATCAGGTTTAGTAGGGAGAACAGTGTAGTCTCGACCAATATCACTATTCCAATGTCTTGTAGTAATTGTCTGAACGCGACTCTGTTTCGGACTGCCACTGACTCGACTGAGTGACTCGCTCTGACGGTTTACCTCCCCGAAAGAGACTCCGCCCTTCGGCGTAGCCTCGTTCGGGTTCCTCCCCGCCCGAAGGCCGAGTGTTCAACCGATCAGCCGGTCGTTCGACTTCAGACTGAACGATATCTAGTCACCCCTCCACGAGGGCATTATGCAGCACAAGGCCGGTTTAACGTAGAATCTCCGAGCCCGTGGGCTCGGCCAAAAATATGCCCTTTGAACCCGTATAAACGGGTTCAGGGTCGGTTTACCTCCACGAAAGAGACTCCGCCCTTCGGCGTAGCCTCGTTCGGGTTCCTCTCCGCCCGAAGGCAGAGAGTTCAACCGATCAGCCGGTCAGCCGGTCGCCCGACTTCGGACTGAACGGTATTTAGTCACCCCCGCACGAGGGCATCATGTGGCACAAGGCCGGTTTAACGTGGGATCTCCGAGCCCGTGAGCCGCGGCAAAAAATATACCCTTTGAACTCGTATAAACGGGTTCAGGGTCGGTTTACCTCCCCGAAAGAGACTCCGCCCTTCGGCGTAGCTTCGTTCGGGTTCCACCCCGCCCGAAGGCAGAGAGTTCAACCGATCAGTCGCTCAGCCGATCGCCCGATTTCGGGCTGAACTCCTGCTTCCTCTTGAGGCGGAGTATTTATTACGTATGGAATAGTCCATTATGTTATTATGGGTAAGGTCCCATAACATATATATATATATATATATATATATATATATATATATATATATATATATAATTATCATTTAGTAGAGCATTATTATATACGATGTAAGTGTATCCATAAAAATATAGCGAATGAAAAGAGAAATCAGTAATAATTTCTTGTGTTCTATGTATTCTAAAAACTGCTCAAGTTGAAATATTAAGTTCTATTCAGTTGTTTCCAGAACAACAAAAAGCTGGATAAAATAACTTGGTCTGTCCTATTTTTCTAACTAATTCATGTTTGCTAAACACGAACACTGACCATTGCCACTGGTGCCAACCACGCAACTCAACCACTATACAAAATTCTAATATTTATTTCTTAAAGTTTGCTTTGACTTGTGCAAGACTGCAATGAAAAGGCGTCAATTGAGAATCAAAATTATTACATATAACAATACGAGATTATAGAGACGACTGGTGTTAAGAGGGAATAAAGGGAAAGAGATAAAGAAGAATAGATATTGTGAAGAACATACAAAGAAAAAAAAGTAACGCTAAAGACATGCGTAAAGAACGAAAGGAAGGAAATGTTGGGAAGAAGATAAAGAAAAGAAAAGAAAAGAAAAGAAAAGAAAAGAAAAGAAAAAGATAAAAAAGAACGCAACCAAGAAATAAGGTAGATGCATATGTAAGCAAAAATTTTACCGCTAGTCAGTGGGGTAGGTGCGTAAAGATGGAAGAAAGATGATCTTCTCTAAAAATTGCTTAAGGCCATTTTCTCATAAACCTTTTCGTCTAGAAAGAACTTTTTTCATAATGGTTTTACTTATCATAGTAGAGTTCCTCATCATCTGAAATCATCTGAAATCTTATCCGTCATATATATATATATATATATATATATATGTGTGTGTGTGTGTGTGTGTGTGCGTATAAATTCTGAAGTAGGTATATTTTTTAATCATTTCACCCCCAAGCAAGGCGGAAATACCACTGGGACGCAGGAGGTTACAGAGAGTGAAGGTGAGAGAAAAGGCTGGGTATGGGGATAGTACCGAGGAAAGTATAAAAGCTGAACGGGGTACAAAAAGACAGAAGATGGCGATTGACGTTGCATTTAAATTTTTGAAGATTGTAGTTATCAGGGAAGCAAGGAAACGGAAGGGAGTTCCACAGGCGGGAAGTGTGAGAAAAGAAACTATTGGAGAAGTGGCGGTTACATTTAACCAATTCACCAGTAAAAGGGTGGGGGACCTAAATGCCAATCTAGTAGCACGCTTAAACCCACGTAGTCTGGGCACCCGGGAAAGAAAAGCTCGTCAGAGCAGTTACCATGAAAATATTTATAGAAAAGTCTGAAGAAATCACGTCACGTCTGTGAGTAAATATCTGAAGTCGAGAGGACACGTCAGCGTCGATTACATCGCAGATCTTTCTTTGCATTTTGTCAAAAACCTCGAGATGGACAGCAGGGGCACCAGTATTCAATGGCAACAGTATTCAATGGACGAATGGTAGATTTGTAAATGTGCAAGATAGACTCTGACGAGCAAAACCTTCTGGCACGACACTGTGACTCAACTTTCCTTGCAGTAGATGCAGCTATTGATTCGATCTAGTCGCTCCACTTCAAGTCAGCTGAAAACGTGAGGCTAAGAAGTCGCAGTGTGTTGCTCTCCATGAGTTTAGCATCGGTCGTGCTGATGGCGGGCAGGAAAGTTCATCTATGGTGGTTAAGTGAGAGAAGTTTCGGTTTGAAAACATTAAAATTTACGAGCCATCTGTGGCTTACTGGGACAGGAAGCCCCAGTTAGCCGCAGATTGGAGGTCCATTTCAAGAGTAGCGGCCAGGTTAACTTCCTCAACTCTGACGAATTTGCTATTAAGACGGGAGTAAATGGTAGTGTCTTCTGCATAAATGCCTACTTGGGAACTGATGAAATCAGCAAGATCCTTGATTAGTAGAAAAAGACGGAGATACATGTAAAAATGGTTTGGAGATTCAAGAGAGAACTCCCTAACCAGCGGGAGATTTTCGCGGATATACTCACAGGCCATGCATGTGAACATCAGAGTCATTCCTAAAAAATAAAGGAAGATAGCCAGGAAGCGAGAAATCAGAGAAGGGGATTAAAAATTTAAGATTAGTTTTGCAGAGGCCTATGATGTCCGGAAATATTTCGAAGAGGAAACATTCCTCACTGTAGAAGTTGTTACGAATACTACGAATATTAGAGAAAGAAAGGTTAAGAGGTTTAGGTGTTTTTTATTAAGCTGGTTTATTTTTATATCTCTAGTTGCTTATAGTCATGATGTGTTATTTTGGTAAGGAAATTTCGAGATTAATAGTAGCAGCCGGCCGTCTAATATAACATGTGCGAGAAGGGATTTAGCGCAGACTGCAACATAATGTAGCCTCGGGGTTGCCCCCCGGAGGTGGTTACAGGGACCCCCTTTCATGCACGATATGGCACTTCAAGAACCCCGATATTATGCGACAGTTGATCCGAGTAGCCTCTCAAGACGCTACGTAAGAGCTCCTAACTACCAGTCAGGAGCAGCCACTAGAAAAACTGTCAACTTGGTACCCTCACAATAAAGAGACCTTGCCACCATCGACACTTAACACAAAAAGACAGCACCACTATTAAGGTGTGAAAAATGGAAAGAAAGCGGGAACTTCTTCCAAAACAGGAAACAAGGAATGAGCCTCTATGCCTGTTTAAGCGAAGAGCAGATGAATATGAACCGGGTGATAGGAAGGCTTATCTACTCCTATTAAAAAAGTACTAAGTTTTAAGTTAGTTAAAGTCGAGATGTCTATCAGAAATTCAGCAAAGAGCTAAAAATAGCAGAGACCTACCTCTGAAAGAACTTTACAAGAAGACAAATAGTTTTGGGGGGGAATTCTTGTTCAGTTATAACAGAGAATGGATACACTGATAACTTACATTTGGATAGTCGACCTGCGGCCCACGGAAATTTTATACCATGCCATGTTTAACTGACATTTAGAGAGGTGGAAACAGGCAGTTGGAGGTGTCTGCCCCTAGTATCGTAGCCGCAGGGTAAAGAAAAGGAAAGAAAAATACGATGGCCGTTAAATTTTAAGATTAATTGTAGTCAAGATGATGAATGATTCAAACGTTAAATTTAACTCAAATTTAAACACGCAAATACCACGAACAACATCAGTTAGAAAAATAAAACAAAAAAAAATTTTAAATTCAGAAGAGAAGAGAGAGAAAAGTAAAGAAAACAAATTAAATGACCAGATCAAACAAGAATTAAAAATGGCAGACACATAAAATAAGCTGTCATGACTGTTCCCTACAATATATTGGTGAAACCTGCAGAAATTTAAAGACGTATCTATGAACACAAAAACGATCTTATTCATAGCAATTTATCAAACGGATTAGTCATGCGTAGAAATCTAAACAATAACACACTTATTAGAAGTGAAATTTACTTAAACGGAAAAACTTACCTTTTAAAAGTTCAAGGGTAATTCTTCCGCTGCCACTTAATTTAAAGACGATTTGATGTACGTAGTTCCTTATTTTCCGTACAATCAATTATTTTTATTTCATGGATGACAGAACAGGGGACAATTTATAAGATAAAATTAATATAGTGTAAAGATAGGAAAATAGAAATTAGAATCAGTTAAATTTCAACATTTGAAGAGTTAGAGAAACATAATAACTAATTAAGTAAAACCTATATTATGGAATCTATACGAAATTAGATCGCAATTCTCTCACGAATTCTGAGATTAAAACCCTCCAGCTCTACTTCAGATTTAACTAATTTGCATATTGATTTAAAAAAATATTTCATTAATTAACTGTCCTTCATTACTGTACTTTAATTCGAGGATTATTTTGATTTTTATAAAAAATTGTTCTGTTTAAGAATATCATCTTATATAGTGCAGAAAAATATTTGAAATTTGCATTTTACTTGGCCTTCTACAAGTTGGCATCTATTTGTATAACAAGCCAATTTATGAATGAAATGTTCATTTAAAATTTTTGTTTCAACGATTTCAAATAGTGAATATATCTTACTTTGCGAAGCGGGCGAAGCCTGCTAGTTCTTGATAATGCTGCCCTCGAATCTTACTGAAATATAAATCTCCAGCTTGAAATCTCTTCAAATAACCCCTTTCCTAAAAGCTAACATATATTTAAAAAATTTACAAATTAAAATAAAACTTTTAAATTTCAAACTTATTATTTAAATATATAATATATAAATTAATTCCTAAATAGTAAAATAATAATTACATTTAATGGGGGGGTCGCTCGTATCCGATAGATAAATAGATGATAAAAATGAGGAAAAATAAAAAGAGAAAAAGACAGGAATAGAATGATATAAAAAGAAACACTGATATAAATACAAAGTGACTTCGATTGAAATAAGTAGATAGTGAGAAAGAAAGAAATGATTCTTACCCAAAGATAAGTACAAATACATCGATAAATAAATAATGTAAGGATAAAAGTAGAAAATACGAACATAATACACTTGTAGTGACAGCAACCAATAAATTACTAAATGACACCGAACTCTTATTAGAAGTCTGTGTAGTAGTCTGTGACTATCAAAATAATTAATAAGTAACAATAAAAAACGAACTTGAAAGATAAGCAATAAAAATACATTAGAGTAAAGATAAGAATTATAGTTAACAATAATCAAAGGAAAAGTTAGATTATTAAAAAAGCGAAATAAAATATAGAATATTCCCATAATGCATTTGAACATGTGTTTTACCGCCAAAAGAAATAAAAATCGAAATTTTTTTTTTCTTGGATTTCGTAAACAGACAATACTGCCTTCGATAAAATATGTTGCCAGCTACAGATAAGCAAACATTTCTGTATTTTTGTACTAACCCAAATTATATACATATTTATTCTTTGAAACATTTCTTTGGAGTGTATTACTAAGATAGAAAAGAATGACTCTTACTTATTGTGGATAAAAAAAAAAGAAGAAATTACTAGCGAAACATTTATTTCTTTAATTCCTCATTGTAAAGAAACACTTAAATACTTCAAATGTTTCTGAAGTATATCAAATTATCTATGCCTTAGAATGTTACTTATTAGAGTATGACTTGGCATGTTGAAATGTATAATAAATCAATTTGTCGTTTTTCCTATACCTATAAAAACAGTTTCTCAATTGTATTTTATTGTACCTCATATATAATTTTACTTATAATATTACAATCCTGTTGTGGTCCAGTGATGCTCTTTTCACACACCCCTCCCCCAAAATATAAAACTAACATTCAGACAAGGCCAACGCATCACCGAGCTCCACAGTAGACTCATCGACATGCAGAAAACGGTTAAAAATAATGTAATCGTTAACGATAGGAAAATAGGAAACCAACTCTCAATCATATCACTTCTGAACACGGCCAAAAGGTGCTGATTGTGTTCGGAAATTAAAAAAATTCTTATTGCTATAGATGAAAAAAATCTGTATATTAAATTAAACAAGAAAACATCTCTGATCATGGCTAACAGGTAAGTCGAAAGCACTCGGACCCACTGTACTGAGGAACACGTATTTTATTGAATGATATCTGGCGCTTGATTCCAGGTAAGTTGGGTATGCTGAATGCGAATTTCAACTCCTGATTCTTGTCAAGCGCCGACGCGCTATTTTCCAGGTTTTTCAAATTAGGACTAACAAAATTAAGTTATATATTAAAATTGTTTTTCAAGTTTAATGAATACAAGCAGTTCAAACTACAGGAAAATTGCGTTATAAAAAAAGAAATTGTTTAAAATAAAAAATAAAAATAGATATGAAACTTTCATTATGGCAAAAATATTCTTTTACAAGACTTTCTAGCGTATTTCCTTGTTGACGGCAGGTATCTAACAAAATTAAGTTATGTGTTAAAAATGTTTTTCAAGTTTCATGAATAGAAGCAGTTCAAACTACAGTAAAATTGCGTTATAAAAATATAAAATTGCTTAAAATAAAAAAACAAACAGATATGAAGCTTTCACTATGGCAAAAATATTCTTTTAGAAGACTTTCTAGCTTATTTCCTTGTTGACGGCAGATCTCTCTATTCAAGCACCGTCAGTAATCAGCCATCAGGTGGTAATCCCACCGGCCTTGTTACCGTCCGTCCACAATTTTGATATCTTAGTGGAATTTCTACCCTTATTCGTCACTTATATCACCTAAGTTACTTGGAAATTGGTCAAGATGGCCATTTAAAACATGTATTTTTACGCTCATATTGCAACCTTACTCTATGTAGTCCCTTACAATTTTTTTACGATTTCTTTGGAGTTATCTGCCTAAATTTTTATCTATCAAGTTCACGAATGAGAACTAGGCATTTTTTTCCGCATTCATTCATGACATTAGGAAAATTGCCATCTTTAATTAATATTCTGATATGTGGACCATCAAAAATTCTTTTCTTTTAATTTTGTCGGTATCGAGTCGTAGAGATTACCATTATGCAACAACACACACTTAAGACTTCTTTTCTGTTTAAAAATAAACACTAATCATATGCACCGTAAGACTCATCCTCCATCTTTAATAAATCAGGTATGTGTCAGCAAAAAACTAACCTATTATATGTTCTAAAATATTTACGAAGTTCTTCTCTTTTTCTGTAAAATAAAATATAGCGATTTTCTAAGCCCGGCTTAGATGTGTCACAAGGCCGAAAGCATGGGGTACCCAGTTAGGATTGAACTCACTACTCAGTCGTAATAGATCTAGCAAGACAAGCTTTCTAACCATTACACCACGTCGAGGTGCCCCTGTAAACTAAAATATATATGCTTGAAGTAAGCAAGTTTTTCTCTTTAAGTTTTGAAGATAAGATTTCCGCAGGCTTTTTTAACAAATTTACATCCTTTAAAAATTATCATTCAACTCGATCCGGTCAAATTTTTGTTGATAGTTTTGATTTTCAAATACGCTGGGTTCAAAATCAGTATCTGACTCCTCAGAGTGAATAACAATATTTTCAGGAACATCTTCAACTAATTCTTGAGTTGGCAGACTCTTAAATCTTTGAATGGGGATCTCATTTGAATACAGCACAGATCGTATAGCGGTGTTAAAATTTGGGTGACTCGATATAATTTTTCTTAGTGAAGCCCGAAGTCTTGACAAAGGAAAAGTAGCAATCGGTTTCGCGGTTTGTAGACTCAATTGCCACAATTGATATGGAAAAAAAATTATAACGCGTTAACAAAAACGACGATTTCCAAATTCTCATTTTGCTCCTCAGTGAATTTAAACAGTTTTTATACAGTCTATGTCAAGAAAAGAAATCACTTGTGCAAATGCAAGAAAAATATCATAAAAAGCTTAATCGCAGCACCTTCTCATTCGTCGTCAATGAAACAAACTTTGAGTCAGTATTCCTCATACCTAAACAAGGACACAAGTCAATATAAACATATGTCCGCAAGTCCTTCATTTTTTAAATTATTAAGTTTAAAGAAAGTTTACAATAGATGGCGTTGTGTTCTCATATATACTAAGTTAAATTTGTCATTCATGTACATTTGTGGCTAGTCTGTCTTCAACGTTTAACGTGTGTAGTTGAGAGTCAACTGAGGAGTATCCCGTTCAACAATGGTAGGACATTCATCTCGTGATCAGGCACATATGTTTTTTTACATACCACCGCGTGAATGGTTATGGAGGCCAGGCTGTGTCAGACTGCGTTTCGAGACCAAAGGCAGCCGATTCATCCAAACTTTGCTCTTATTTATCGTCGCGTTGCTGAGACAGGATCCGTGGCACCACAAATTATGGATAGAGGAAGACCAAGATCCTCTCGTGCGCCTGATCACGAAGAACACATTCTACAGACTGTCGGGTACAATCCAAGTATCAGCACACGTTAAGTGACCCTAGAATGCCGTGCATCTCGTAGTACCGCATAGAGGGTATTTCAAAAGCAGTTCATGTATCCGTACCATTTGTAACGTGTGCAGTGTCTTTCGCCCTCTGATCCCTCACCACAGGAGAACATTTGCCGATAGTTTATTGCACAGTCTTGTTTACGGATGAGGCAATATTTGGAAGGAATGAAATAACAAATTTACAAAACCAACAATTATGGTCGGATCGGAATTCCCATTGTACAATACAGACTAGACACCAGCATCAGTTTAGGATTAAAGTGTGTAGGTTAGGTTCATATGTTCTCCAATCACGTCTTACAAGAGCTGTCTACAGGGACTTTATTTCGAACACACTTCCAGACCTGCTAGAGGATGTACCCCTGCTAATACGAAGACGTATATGGTTTATACATGATGGGGCTCCAGTCACATGCTTCGCAATGCAATGGCTGACATCTACCAAGAAAGATGGATAGGCAAGGGAAGAACTGGTTCCATGCTCTACATCTTCCTCCGAACTCAATACTTGGTACTTTTATCTGTGGGACCACCGATAATAACTGGTTAATGCAGCAGACATTAATAATGCAGCGTGTTGATGAAGCAAGGGGTTACAGAAAAGTGGGAGCGTGCTGATGCACGCAAGGGGTTACAGAAAGTGGGAGCAATAGTAAAGAGACGTGAAAGCGGAAAGGATGGAGAGAAGGTCAGTCGATTGACACCGCATTTGAATAGTTGGCGATAAGAGCTATCAGGGAAGCAAGTAAGAGGAAGGGAGTTCCACAGATGGGAAGTGAGAGACATGAAGTTATTGGAGTAGAAGAGACGTTTATATTTAACCGCCTCGACAGTGAAAGGGTGCGACTGAGATGCAGACCTATTGACACTTTTGAATTCATGCAATTTGGGAACTAGCGAAAGTAGCTCATCGGAGCAGCTACCGTGAAAGTATTTGTAGAAAAGACAGAGGGAGTCAACGGCACGTCTGTGAGAGAGCGACTGTAAACGAGATGACAGATCAGGGCCAACCAGATTTCATATCTGTCTCTGGATTTTGTCGAGGGCCATAAGACGAACAGCGGGGGCTCCAGACCATATATGACAGTAATATTCCATGCAAGGGCGAATGGGTGATTTATAGATTTGAAGGATGGACTCGTGCGAGAAAAAAAAACTTTCTGGCGTGACATAGAGAACCAACTTTCCTTGCGGTAGATGAAGTTATTGATTCAATGTAATTGTTCCATCTCAGATCAGCGGACAGTGTGAGACCAAGCAGTCGCAAAAAGGTTCTCTCGTCGAGTTGAGCATCAGACATTCTAATGGAAGGCAGGAAGGTTCCTGGGGTGGGGTAATTGAGAGCAGTTATTTATATATATATATATATATATATATATATATATATATATATATATATGGTCAAACATTAATATACCATGGTTATAATTTATTACATTTTGTCTTTTTTGCATCTCGCAAATTTGGCACCAAAGATTATTGGCGTATCTGCAAGAGCGTACTGAACAATTGCACACTCTCTATACCTCCTTTGTTTAACCAGTTCGAAGTCCTGACCTCTTCTGCCGACAAGGCTGAATATTTTGCTCTGTAATTTTCATTCAACTCAACGCTCGACTCTTCCGGTGTACCCATACCCGACTTCCCTCTTAGAACTGGGGCCCTATTCAGTGGGTTACACATAACCCCGTCTTTGGTATTGGGCATTATCTCCAATTTAGACCCAGACAAGGCTAGTGGTGGAGATGGTATACCAGCCATTGTCTTGAAGAAAGGCGCGCCTGAAATGGCGCCCGCCCTCTCGAAACTATATAACTACTGCCACAAGGAATCTTGTTTTCCTGGCTGCTGGAAGTCCTCTTCGATTGTTCCTGTCTTCAAGTACTCTGGCAACCCCTCTGACCCTTCTAATTACCGTCCTATCAGTCTCCTACCGCTCTTTGGCAAAGTCTTCGAAGCCCTAATCAATGCCGAAGTGGTTAACCACCTTACATCGCATGATCTGCTCTCAGACAAGCAATATGGCTTCCGCTTTGCCCGATCTACAGCTGATGTGCTTACGGCCATCACTGAAACTGTCTACTAAGCTCTTCAAAATAACGGGAAGCTCGTGCCGTGGCCCTAGACATCTCCAAAGCATTTGATAGGGTTTGGCATGCCGGCCTTCTTCGCAAGCTCTAGGGTTATGGTATTGCAGGTCGATTGTTTGACCTAATACAATCATTCCTGTCAAACCGTGAATTGAAGGTCATTCTCAACGGATTCTCCTCCAGTTCCTATCCCACGAACGCAGGTGTTCCTCAAGGCTCCATCCTAGGCCCCACACTATTCCTTATCTACATAAATGACCTTCCTGGCGCCATAAATTACCAAGTTGGCATCTACGCGGATGACACCACAATTTGCTCCTGCCTCAAAAACAAATCTTTTGTTGCTGACAAAACTAACCTGGCCGTGAATCTCGAAAAGAACCTCCAATCGGTTGTGAACTGGGGCAGGAATTGGCTGGTCAACTTTAATGCCTCAAAAACAAAACTACTCTCTATTAATCACCACAGAGATCCTTGCCCTCCATTAGAATGTCTGACACTCAACTTCTCGAGAGCACCTCTCTGCGGCTGCTCGGTCTCACGTTGACTGCTGACCTGAGATGCAACAATTACATTGAGTCAATTGCTTCGACCACCGCAAGGAAAGTTGGCTCCCTGTTCCGCGCCAGGAAATTTTTCTCCCCGGAATTGATCCTCTAGATCTACAGATAAACAATTCACCCTTGCATGGAGTATTGCTGCCATATATAGCCTGGAGCCCCTTCTGTTTGACTCGGGGTTCTTGATAGGCTCCAGAGGCGGATATGCAATATAATTGGCCCTGCTCTTACAAATACTTTCATGGTAATTGCTCCGAGGCGCCGCATTCGTTGGTTCACACACTTCATGAATTCAAGCACCCTACGAGGCTGGCATCCCGCTCTCACCCTTTCACTGTCAAAACTATTAAATGTAGCCGTCTCTTCTACTCCAATAGCTTCATATCTCGCACCGCTCGCCTGTGGAACTTCCTTCCCTATTCCTCTTTCCCTCAGAGCTATAATCTCCAACAATTCAAATGCAATGTCAATTGACATCTCCAGTTGTCTTGATCTATCCACTATCCTCATCCTTTCCTCTATCGCTTCTATCTGATCTTGCTCCAAATCTTCTGTAACCCCTTGCGTCCTAGTGGCTTCCCGCCTTGCTTGGGGTGAAACGCTTAATATATATATATATATATATATATATATATATATATATTCTTAAAAAATAGTTTTGTTTTTTTTTAATTCGAATGTTTGTGAAATAACCTGAAAGCAAAAATCTCAGAATTCGTCCTATCCCAGTGATACAATCAGACGCACCCTGAAAACGAATAAAAAACGTATTGTAAGTCAGAAGCAGAGTCGATTTCTTTGCAGAATTACGAAAACTTCTCCAAAAAAGAAAAACAAATTATCAAAATGAGGGAGAAACATAAAAAGAATTGTGTTTCGACAGTCACAGTCATTTTTCAATTACGGAACTAAAAATTATAAATACGTTGAACCTATTCAGTCTTCTCGGTGAATGGACGAAATGTCGGTTCCAGGCGAATGCAGACGACAGTCTGTCTGCCAGTTCTTTGATTTCAGCTTTAGATAATGTCCCGGTGAGGAAATTTAGGATGAAAACTAATAGCACCGGTGCGAGTTAGGTGGGTTACATTTCAAAATTAAAATGCATGCCTCTCGTTTCCCAGTGGCGATATAAAGTTACACTTAGATATGCATCAACAGATACTTAATAATATTAAAAATGCGCCCATGGGAATTTCTATTTCGGCTTATCAGGTAAGAAAGTTGGAACTTCAAGTGAAAAGATATCTGGACGTTTACAGTCAGATCTCCAATAGTGTACGGAAAGAGAGAGAGAGAGAGAGAGAGAGAGAGAGAGAGGGTGAGAGAGAGGGGGTGAGAGAGGGGAGGGAGAGAGAGAGAAAGTGATTGATACTTAAACTGACATAGACATAAAATGACATAGATAGATAGATAGATAGATGCAAAGAAGGTTATTAACAACGATAATCCCCCGAAAAGGGGCTGGATTTTACAACGTCATGAATGACGTCACTCTAAAACTCAAAATGAGTTCACTCATTCAAATAAATCAGTGTATAATAAAGAGACCTAATTATGTATAAGTGTTGATATATTTATTATATAATTCATGGTCAGGCCATCGACGATAAAACTGGTCCCCCCACCAGTCTTTTCCGGTTAGGAACGTTTGCTAAGCACTCAGCAGGATTAAAAACAACACCAATCAAAGGGCTGATGAACCTTCTTATAGGATCAACGTCTATCTAGCACTACGAGGAGACAGGGATCCTTAGCTGTGTATGCAGCCGTTGCGGTGATGATACAACATATCTGAGTGAAGGGCTTCCTTGAATGAATTCAACAGCCAGGCGTGGAGGCTTTCTGCGATGAAATAAGTGACGCAATGTTCGTGACCAAAGCGAGCATTGGCGGACATCAGTTATGGTTTGGCCAAGAGAGGGATGGGCTTCGCCAGGCCTATTTGCCCACTACATCCAACACTTGAATGGATACCTCACTGGCTTTCAGCTCAGATATAGGGAGGGAACTGTTCAGGTGTTCGGTTGCGCAGCAACCCTAAGACCGCACTCAGACATTGAATTGATGATGATATTTGTAAATTTATCAAAAATAACTTCCATGGCCTTCAAAATACACTATACCTCCTAATTGTATATATATATCCCTTGCCCAATAGCACATATAATAAAAAAGCTTAGGAACCTCGAGGTGGTATAATGGTTAGCAAGTTTGTCTCGCTAAAACAATTACGACTGAGTAGTGAGTTCGATTCTCACTGGGTACGCCCCTAATTTCGGCCTTGTATCACATCCAAGCTATGCTTGGAAAATCACTATATGGGCACCTCGAGGCAGTGTAATGGTTAGCAAGCTTGTCTCGCTAGAACAATTACGACTGAGTAGTGAGTTCGATCCTCACTGAGTGCCCCATACTTTCGGCCTTGTGCCACATCCAAGTTACGCTTGGAAAATGACTATTTGGGCACCTCGGTGTGGTGTAATGGTTAGCAAGCTTGTCTCACGAGAACAATTGCGACTGAATAGTGAGTTCGATCCTCACTGGATGTCCCGTACTTTCGGCCTTGTGCCACATCTAAGCTACGCTTGGAAAATCACTATAATAAAAAAAGCCTTTGCCAGATTTCGTTTTTTTTTTCTTTTGTCTCTTGATCTTTCTTGTTTGCCTGTTTTGCGTCTGCCTCAGAAGATGTCTTTCCTTCTTGCTATCAAATTTTCTCAAGAACTATGGATTTTTCTCAAGAGTAAATATCCCCCCCACACACACATACACACTTTGAAAGTCTATTTTTAAAAACAGTTTAAAAGACACCCGTTTTTAGGGGAATTACAAAGAGAGAAATAGGGAGTGAAGAGAAACAAGAAGTTTAAAGAGAACATATCAACGGGGGAAGAAAATGGAAACGGAGAAGCATTATTGAGAAAAGCGAAGGCAAAGGAGGAAAAGTGTAGGAGGAGGAAGGAAACTGAGGAGGAGAAAGAGTAAGAGGAACAAAATCTAAATGGAAAATAAAGGAGAGGAGAATAACTGTAGTAGGCGGAGGTTAAGGAAAAAGAGAAAAGTTTCGGAGAGGCAAAGTTCAAAGAACAATTGAGAATGGAGAATAAAGAGGAAAGTATAGATGAGAGCCAGCTCAAAGGGTATGTGAAGGGATAATACAAAGAATAAATGGGGGAAGAGAATAGAGAAGAGGAGTAACTGTAGGAGAAGGAAAGGAAAGGCGAATAGGAAAATGTTGAAGAAAGACAAATCAAAAAACACGTAAATGAGTTGAGGAAAGAGTAATGACTGTAGAAGAGAAATATGAGTAACTGAGAAGAAGAAGAAGAAGAAGAAGAAGATGATAAAGAAGAAGAAGAAATGAGTTGAGGGAAGAGTAATGACTGTAGAAGAGGAATATGAGTAACTGTGAAGAAGAAGAAGAAGGAGAAGAAGAAGAAGAAATGAGTTGAGGGAAGAGTAATGACTGTAGAAGAGGAATATGAGTAACTGTGAAGAAGAAGAAGAAGAAATGAGTTGAGGGAAGAGTAATGACTGTAGAAGAGGAATATGAGTAACTGTGAAGAAGAAGAAGATAAAGAAGAAGAAGAAATGAGTTGAGGGAAGAGTAATGACTGTAGAAGAGGAATATGAGTAACTGTGAAGAAGAAGAAGAAGAAGAAGAAGAAGAAGAAGAAGAAGAAATGAGTTGAGGGAAGAGTAATGACTGTAGAAGAGGAATATGAGTAACTGTGAAGAAGAAGAAGAAGAAGAGTTGAGGGAAGAGTAATGACTGTGGAAGAGGAATATGAGTAACTGTGAAGAAGAAGAAGACGAAGAAGAAGAAGAAGAAGAAGAAGAAGATAAAGAAGAAGAAGAAGGAATAAGTTGAGGGAAGAGTAATGACTGTAGAAGAGGTATATGAGTAACTGTGAAGAAGAAGAAAAAGAACAAGAAGTAGAAGAAATGAGTTGAGGGAAGAGTAATGACTGTAGAAGAGGAATATGAGTAACTGTGAAGAAGAAGAAAAAGAAGAAGGAGAAGAAGATAAAGAAGAAGAAGAAATGAGTTGAGGGAAGAGTAATGACTGTAGAAGAGGAATATGAGTAACTGAAGAAGAAGAAGAAGAAGAAGAAGAAGAAGAAGAAGAAGAAGAAGAAGAAGAAGAAATGAGTTGAGGGAAGAAGAAGAATGAAGAGAAGAAGGAATGAGAGGGAAGAGTGACTGAAGAAGAAGAAGAAGAAGAAAATGAGAAGAAGAAGGAAGAAGAAATGACTGTGAAGAGGAAGAGAGTAACTGTAAGAAGAAGAAGAAGAAGAAGAAGAAGAAGAAGAAGAAGAAATGAGTTGAGGGAAGAGTAATGACTGTAGAAGAGGAATGTGAGTAACTGTGAAGAAGAAGAAGAAGAAGAAGAAGAAGAAATGAGTTGAGGGAAGAGTAATGACTGTAGAAGAAGAATATGAGTAACTGTGAAGAAAAAGAAGAAGAAGAAGAAGAAGAAGAAGAAAAGAAGAAATGAGTTGAGGGAAGAGTAATGACTGTCGAAGAGGAATATGAGTAACTGTGAAGAAGAAGAAGAAGAAGAAGAAGATAAAGAAGAAGAAGAAGAAGAAATGATTTGAGGGAAGAGTAATGACTGTAGAAGAGGAATATGAGTAACTGTGAAGAAGAAGAAGAAGAAGAAGAAGAAGAAGAAATGAGTTGAGGGAAGAGTAATGACTGTAGAAGGGGAATATGAGTAACTGTGAAGAAGAAGAAGAAGAAGAAGAAGATAAAGAAGAAGAAGAAGATGAAATGATTTGAGGGAAGAGTAATGACTGTAGAAGAGGAATATGAGTAACTGTGAAGAAGAAGAAAAAGAAGAAGGAGAAGAAGAAGAAGAAGAAGAAGAAAAAATGAGTTGAGGGAAGAGTAATGGCTGTAGAAGCGGAATATGAGTAACTGTGAAGAAGAAGAAAAAGAAGAAGAAGAAGAAGAAGAAATGAGTTGAGGGAAGAGTAATGACTGTAGAAGAGGAATATGAGTAACTGTGAAGAAGAAGAAAAAAGAAGAAGAAGAAGAAGAAGAAGAAATGAGTTGAGGGAAGAGTAATGACTGTAGAAGAGGAATATGAGTAACTGTGAAGAAGAAGAAGAAGAAGAAGAAGATAAAGAAGAAGAAGAAGAAGAAATGATTTGAGGGAAGAGTAATGACTGTAGAAGAGGAATATGAGTAATCAGAAGAAGAAGAAGAAGAAGAAGAAGAAGAAGAAATGAGTTGAGGGAAGAGTAATGACTGTAGAAGGGGAATATGAGTAACTGTGAAGAAGAAGAAGAAGAAGAAGAAGAAAAAGAACAAGAAGTAGAAGAAATGAGTTGAGGGAAGAGTAATGACTGTAGAAGAGGAATATGAGTAACTGTGAAGAAGAAGAAAAAGAAGAAGGAGAAGAAGAAGAAGAAGAAGAAGAAAAAATGAGTTGAGGGAAGAGTAATGGCTGTAGAAGCGGAATATGAGTAACTGTGAAGAAGAAGAAAAAGAAGAAGAAGAAGAAGAAGAAATGAGTTGAGGGAAGAGTAATGACTGTAGAAGAGGAATATGAGTAACTGTGAAGAAGAAGAAAAAAGAAGAAGAAGAAGAAGAAGAAATGAGTTGAGGGAAGAGTAATGACTGTAGAAGAGGAATATGAGTAACTGTGAAGAAGAAGAAAAAAGAAGAAGAAGAAGAAGAAGAAGAAATGAGTTGAGGGAAGAGTAATGGCTGTAGAAGAGGAATATGAGTAACTGTGAAGAAGAAGAAAAGAAGAAGAAGAAGAAGAAGAAGAAGAGGGAATAAGTTGAGGGAAGAGTAATGACTGTAGAAGAGGAATATGAGTAACTGTGAAGAAGAAGAAGACGAAGAAGAAGAAGAAGAAGAAGAAGAGGGAATAAGTTGAGGGAAGAGTAATGACTGTAGAAGAGGAATATGAGTAACTGTGAAGAAGAAGAAAAAGAACAAGAAGTAGAAGAAATGAGTTGAGGGAAGAGTAATGACTGTAGAAGAGGAATATGAGTAACTGTGAAGAAGAAGAAAAGAAGAAGGAGAAGAAGAAGAAGAAGAAGAAGAAGAAAAAAAATGAGTTGAGGGAAGAGTAATGGCTGTAGAAGGGAATATGAGTAACTGTGAAGAAGAAGAAAAGAAGAAGAAGAAGAAGAAGAAATGAGTTGAGGGAAGAGTAATGACTGTAGAAGAGGAATATGAGTAACTGTGAAGAAGAAGAAAAAAGAAGAAGAAGAAGAAGAAGAAGAAGAAATGAGTTGAGGGAAGAGTAATGACTGTAGAAGAGGAATATGAGTAACTGTGAAGAAGAAGAAAAAAGAAGAAGAAGAAGAAGAAGAAGAAATGAGTTGAGGGAAGAGTAATGGCTGTAGAAGAGGAATATGAGTAACTGTGAAGAAGAAGAAGAAGAAACAGAAGAAGAAGAAGAAGAAGAAGAAGTCAGTGTAAGGGTTTGTTGGTTGGTTGATTTTGTTCAGCGGCATATCAACACCTCTATGGATTACTTATACCAAAATCTAATTATTTTGAACACAATTTTATGGCTTCAACTAAATATATTTTGAAATGCAGCTACTGTATGTCTTCAAATACAGATAAATGTATTGATGGTTTTGTCTGCTTTGTTTTACTTCATATCAACCTCAATGGGTTATTTAATGCTGACAAGATTTTTATTGTTCTTAATATTTTTTTTCAAACATATATTGCTAGTAATATTTTTCCTTCAAAAAATCTATTTCTGGTAAGTTTGTTTTTCAAAAATGTATATTTGTTAATAAGTTTTTTCAAAAAAGTTTTGCTGTAAATATTTTTTGTTGCCTAAAATGTATTGCTGGCAATAATTTTTCCTTCAAATAATTTATTGCTGGTAATGATTTTTTTACAAAGTATTTCTGGTATTAAGACCTATTTTTACACTTTCATAGTGTTTTTACCCCAGTTTCGGGGTTAACTATTTACCCATAGCTGGGATCTTAACAGGTGCTATCATCCCGGGTCAGGATGGACCTGGGAACACCAGCAATTAAGAGGTGGTTCCACGCTCCTCAAACCTCCTGATCAGAGGCTTTGCTGTTGGACGTTACCCAGGACGCGGATGTAGTTTATCGTCTTACCCAGGACGCGGATGAAGTTTATCGCCTTACCCAGGACGCGGATGTAGTTTATCGCCTTACCCAGGACGCGGATGAAGTTTATCGCCTTACCCAGGACGCGGATGTAGTTTATCGTCTTACCCAGGACGCGGATGAAGTTTATCGCCTTACCCAGGACGCGGATGAAGTTTATCGCCTTACCCAGGACGCGGATGTAGTTTATCGTCTTACCCAGGACGCGGATGAAGTTTATCGCCTTACCCAGGACGCGGATGAAGTTTATCGTCTTACCCAGGACGCGGATGTAGTTTATCGCCTTACCAAGGACGCGGATGTAGTTTATCGTTTTACCCAGGACGCGGATGTAGTTTATCGTCATACCCAGGACGGGTATTGATGGTCGTTTTACTATAAATATGTATTTTTATACTATAATAGTGCTTTGTTTTTTGTCTGGGTGGGGTGACAACTGCCCCATACCTGGTACCCTAACATGGGAATAACAGCAATTAAAAGGTGGTTCCACGCTCTTCAAAACCTGCAATATCCCGATCAGAGGGCTTAATGCCAGATGTACAGGGTGCAATGGGTAAACTGTCGTCATTTTATATTTTTCATTTCGCGCATGCGCGCTTTTTTATTTTGTTGTCTGTACAGTATAGGAGGATCAGTTGGGCACCGTCTTTGAGAAAAAGAGCACCATGACGCAATTCACTGCCAGAAATTTGGAAGCGGCATGCTGTACTGCTTGGCATTCGCTCCGGAAGCTCTAATATGAACATTTCAGAGTGCTGAAGACTCGGAAAGAGTTTGATAAGTCTAATAGCGTGATCACTAATGATGGCGACGTTATGTCTCTATTCATCTTCCCACAGGGGCTCAGACTTGGGAAGGTTGTGTTGCCTTGTGTCAAGAGGGTGGCTGCTGGAAGATCTTATGTCTGTCAACAAGACTACCATGCCACACAAACAGGAGAACCCAGTTATAGCAGTCAGACAATTTCTGCGGCCACATCATCCCTTACATCGGGCCACCTAGCTCCCCAGACTGCAACACCCTTGATTATTATGTGTGGGGCGCAGTTGAGCAAGAGACCAACAAAACTCATTGTAACATCAAAAATGAACTGAGGGCAAAGATTATGGCAGCATTCACAAACTTAAACAAGGAGACCGTCCAAATGAGTTGCAGGAGATTTCGAAGTCGTCTGAAGGCCGTGGTTGAAGCCGATGGCGATTTTATTGAATAAATTTACTCTTTTGTATTTCAAGTTATTTTTGTGTAATTTTGGCAAATATATGTGTTAAAATGAGATGTTAGTGTTATTTTCATTTTTGCGTAATTTAGATGACAATTTATCCATTGCACCCTGCAGTTCAGTGTTATAGAGAGGTACCCCAAATGGATTAGGAAAGAAAGAGAGGGAAGAGAAATATGTAGGAGAGGTACAATTCAAAGGGCATGTGAACGGGGACAGAAAAGGGGAACATTTTTTAGGGGGAGTAAAGAGAGGAAAAAGTGGAAAGAATTGTTCAGATTTTAATGATTATTTCATACACACCGCTGAAGACTATGCTTTCAGGATGTTATTATTGTATGTGGTATCATCTTGCCTGGGGGTTATTTTAAATGCTTAATTACTAAGTCCCCATCGGATTTTGTGAGTAAAAAAAGCACTGTAGAATAATTATCTATGCATATTTGGGACGTTCCGTTTAGATGGAGAGGGGTTTGCGTGTGATATGTGCAGTCCCACACTAAGGAATCTTTTGTAGCTCTGAGATGCTGATGTGTCCAGAAATATTAATCACATGATTTTCGGTACCTTTCTTTATCATACATTGTGTTTGATAAAGAAAGGTACTGAACATCAAAACAAAGATAATAATAGTTTTATGCTTCCACATTTTTGTTACTTTGGTTTTGCCTATCATCGAGATATGCTATAAATATGGCGTTACAAGTTCCTTTCAATCGTTATCTGTCCTCCTTATCCTCATCATCTTCACCTCCTACAAACTCCCCTTTCATTCATATCACACACATTCATCATAGCCATTTTAACAGTAGATCTCAACCTTGAGTAGCTATCAAGGCTTGTTTTGGGAGATCTTTACTATGGAAACTGTTATAGGGATTTTCCAAGCACAGCTTTGATGTGGCACAAAGCCGAATTTAGGGAAGCACTCAGTGAGAATCAAACTCACCTACGATATTCCAAGCGTAGCTTAGATGTGGCACAAGGCCGTAAGTATTGGGCACCCAGTGAGGATCGAACTCACTACTCAGTGGAAATTTGTTCTAGTGAGACAAGCTTGCTAATCATTACACCACCTCGAGGTGCCCCTATGGAAACTGTTACATGGGAATAAAGTGTCGCTGCCGACACTTGAGTTTGAACATAGATCGTCAGTGAGTAAACACAGGCGATCCCATTATTGAAGTAAGTAGACCACGTGACCATAGAGGAAACGCATATATAGGAAGTCGTATGATGTCTAGATTGATCGCCATTTCTACTCTATCCTCTATGACTATACGGACCGCTATTCTCTATATTATTTCTCTATTCGGATCACTATACGGATTACTATTCGAGCGAATATTATCAAGCAAGTACTATTAGTGCGAGCGATATTCGAAGGTGTTTGATACTAGTATTGTTCAATGGCGTTACTATAGTTGTATCGGCGATTACAAAGTCTCTACTACAACGAGCATTACAAAAGTGACAACGAGTATTCGTTGGCATCAAAAAAATGGCAACGAGTGTTCGTTAACATCACAGAAGAAACAATAAATTTATAAAATTCATACAAGAAATCAACAAGGAAAATCATTTTATACACCTGAATGCGTGATCAACGCATTATGTAGTGCAAAATTCGGTAGAAACTCTAAGTTTATAAAAACTCATGATTATTTAGAGGTTTCTCTCTATCACCCATTGATGCCTAATAAGGGCGGTGCGCATTAATTGGATAAAGTAGCAAATCGCTTCGATGTAACGAAACTCCAAAAGGAGATGAACATTTAATTGTGCACCTAAAATGATCTGATATCAAACTCGTGAATCAACATCCGTTCAAATCGAGCACAAAATCCGATTAGTTTTTTTTTTTTATTGTTTGGATGTGTAAAAAGAAACATTCAAAGAACTCGATCGTAAAGCCCCCAAAATGAACAGAAAATAAAAACGAAAAACTGAAAGACTTAAAAGCTTTACACGCTTCGGTAACGAAGAATATTGAACTGTAAAGTTGTTTTCCTGTTTGCTATTCAGTGCAGCTTTTAACAGGTAATGCAGTCGACCTTGCCGGTGTCTTTTACCCACCAAGCCTTTGTTCCACCTGAGCAGAATTCGGGGAGGGATCGTGTAGCCCGATACGAAATCGTTGCGCAAAGTTTGTGCAGATGTATGACAATATTTCCGGTTTTGCTAGTAAAGCGGATGATGTATAGTGTCGATTGCAGTGAGATACAAAGAAGCAGTTTGATGGTAAAGTGTGTGAAAGCCTGTTCGTTTAAAGGAAGCAACCAAAGAAATAATACCTGTCGATTATTGTGTGATGCCTGACTATCTTGGCTCCGAGCTCAGTTTGGGAGCTTGTGGCATACATAACTGAAACTTTTAAATAGATTGTGGTTTTTATAATGGCTAAAGAAGTTGCAATAGAGAAATTAAAAGAGAAATCAGTATAAAAACATTTTACGATGATGTGCTGTTACACTTACTCTTCCAGAGAACATGATACCGCTCAATTTCATTGTAAAGCTGTAAAATTTGTAGGACAGAGAAGGGAGGCTTGGGAGAAACCTACTTTATTTTTTACTAGTTTAAAAGCCGTGCTCAGCGTTAATTGAACCTCTGACACAAAACTAAATGGACCTCTGGTCTAGCTTAGAAAACAGCAATGATAATTTTAAAATCATAACTTTGAATTCTCCAATTCACTCCATGGAACGTGAAGACCTTACTTTAACTTTGATTCGGACTATAAGTCCAATTCCGGCTAAATGGCCCGAAATTCTGATTTGAACCAAAATTCCAATTCAAGCTGAAAATTGAGTTCTTCAAATCACAGACTCTGCGGAATTTCAAAACTTCACATCATGAGCACTCTTAATTTAACTCTGATCCCTTGGCATTTTAAAGAAATAAAATCGATTTCTTCAATTCACAAAATCTTGGAGATATTAGATGTTGAATTTAAAACAAATTTTGTGTTACTTTAAACTCAATATAAATTGAAAACTTTTAAAATCACTAATTGTTTTGAGTTATCTTAAAATTTGAATTTTTGCCTGTTCTCTACTCATCTGGACACAAATCTCAATGCTGGAGGTTCAAGCAACAGATGAAGCGTAGATTTTCAATCCCAAGATTATCCTGATTACAAAAAAGTATAATATATCTATAGAGAGCAAGTGTGACCCAAGTTACAGGGGGTTCAGACACAGGGACGGACAGACAGAATTTGCCTGTTATTTATATATAGATTAACGATCTGACTGAGACCATACTTAGATCATTAGTAGATGATATTTAGATGATATCTACAAAAAAATCAGGTCCTCCAGAAACTTGCAGCTGATCTCTCATCTGACCGAACTTGAACAGCTGAATCGGAAAAAAATTGGCTTGTAACTTTCAATACGACAAGAATTACCATTTCAACACCATAGATCAGACCCTGAGTTTTCTCCAGTTCCGATGAACGTTTGTCTTCTCAACGAAACTCCATAATTTGAAGATCATCACGCCATGCCTCAAGTTGAAAATACAGGAGAAAAATAGGCTGAAAAATAGGCTGAAAAATAGGCTGAAAAAATTATCATTCCGTTCTGTCGCTTCAGAAAGTATCTGACTCCTTCTGACAAGCTTTATCTTTACAAGAGTCAGATTAAATTAAAAAATGGCTAATTGCTAATATATCTGGGCGAGAGTTGCTCGATCCTCGCTTTCCAGGCTTGATACATTTGAAAATCGTTTGCGACGTGTTGTGGAGGGTGACGTATTTTCTCTTTAAAGCCTTTTCCCACAGAGGCAACTTTGCAAGCTTATTGCTACACTATCTCTGCTTCCATAGCAAATGTTCAGATGAACGTTCAATGCTTTATTCACATCTGTTTAAACTTGTACAGCGAGGACACGATTTATTATGTCTATTCAGCTGAATAGTCCAAATTACCTCCGTATTCCATTTGTAAGGAAGAATTTTCCTAAGAACCATTACTTTGGTAGAATTCACTGCTGTGTTGATGCTTCACTGACCGCAGCAATTTTAACCTCTTCATGTCAAGGGCCAATCGTTATCTATCCTTCTGATATTCACTTTATTCTATTTCCTCTTAAATTCATATCGTGGACCTCTTTCCGCGACCCACTAATTTGAGAGGCTCTTAAACCTTTTACTATCTGAACTTGAGTAAAGAAACTGCTATTACTACTACTACCGGTACTAATACGAATAGTAATAGCACGCTGGTGTTTTGTGAGGAGGCCTGTTTAAAGATTAAGTACGAGTCAAATAGTTTTCCAACGATGCTTTCAAATTAAGACGAGAAGGTTGGCGCAACCCAATCTTCCTATTCATATTTTATTTGATCTTTTGCTGTTGGAAACGAATCTAATAGAATTTTAGTAAGCAAATTGGAGATACCAAAGTCGAACAAGTACAGCAAGTTTTTAATGGAGGACGGAAAATGCGACATCGAAATCCGGGATAACGAAAGACGCCTTCCAAATGCCAAGCAAAGTATTAAGAAACAGGAGAATTTCATTAGAAATAAAAAATAAATAAAAATAGTATTGAACTTTAATGTAATATCAGTCCTCCTATACGGAAGTGAATAGTGGACAATCTCCTCGCAGATGAAGAAGAGAGTTGAAGCAACAGAAATGTGTTTCTACAGTAGGATGCTGAGAATACCATAGACTAAACATGTGAGTAACAACGAAATTTTAGGGAAATTGAAAACAAAAAGGAAACTCAGAATCAGAAGAATACAGCTGAAATTTCTAGGGAGCATAACGAGGAAGGAAGGACTGGAAAATTTGACACTCACATGACATATTGAAGGCAAACGGGATAGAGTAAACCAGATCTTATCCTACCAAAGAAGCTTGTGAAAATGGATGGTTGGATAGGTTTTAGTGGATGTAATAAAAAGACAAAATTCAAAAAGAGCTACTAAGGACAGGAAATTGTGGAGAGCCATGTTCACCAACACCCTGAACGGACACGGTACATAGAAGAAGTAGACCTAACATTATCACCAGAAGATATCCCCATTGATTGTTGCAATGTCGAATAAAATTAACAACAACAATAATAATAATAATAATAATAATAACGGTTGGCTTATCACCATGACAACTAGGTGAAGTGTATTTCTTACGTTTCTTCACCCAAGATAACACTGCGAAACGTATCTGTGTTGTTTTATGTTTGTTTGGCCACGCCTCATGAATAATGAGAAATTCGCTTCGATGCCGGCGAAACTGTAAAAGAAACAGACACACAGGTTTTGCTTCGCGTGCAGCGACACCTATTTTGGAACGGTACTTAACAGAAGGAACCCAGCAAGAGTGACTTTGCAAAGTTCCTGCCGACAATGAAGACCAGTTTACTTATCGCTGATATTTTGGTACTGATCAGCACCACCTCGCGAAGAAATGCTAAGCAGTCGAAAGGAGATTCATCGCCAAGATTTACTTTCTTTTCTTTTTTTCTCTCTCTTACACGATAAACGATGGTAGGGTAAAAGTAATAACTTTTCTTCTTTTTTAATCATATCACCCCATACAAGGCAGTAAAGTCACTAAGACACAAGGGTGGGGAGGGTACAAAAGAATAAGTAAAAAAATGAAACATTATTAAGGAGCGAGAACAATAGAAGAGTAATCAGGAAGACATTAGATAACGATTGACATTGCATTTACATTTTTGAAGATCAAAAAGAGAGTTCCACAAGCGAGAAGTACGAGAAAAGAAAATGTTAACAAAGAACTTATGATTAAATCTAGCCAATTGAACTGTGAATTGACGTGACCTTTTTGTCAATCTAGTACTACGCTTAAATTCAAAAATCCCATAGCGGGTAGTTCATCCGAACGATTATCGTAAAAGTATTTATAGAAAAGTCACAGGGAAGCTACATTACGGCGGTGGGAAAGTGACTAAAGCCGAGATGTCAAGTCAGGACTAATAATATTGCTGATTCTTCTTTGGATTTTATCAAGAATCTCTAAATATATAGCAGGAGCACCGGACCATATATGGTAGCAATATTCAACGCATGTAAGAAAAGTAGACATACATATGCAACATAGATTCAGGAGAGAAAAATTGTCTAGCTGTTATACTAGATCATACCTATTCTATTGTAAATAGACTCTCCCACAGATAATAGTAGAAGTAGCAGTCGCCAGTGGGCTCAGTGAGTTGAGTGAGTCAGTCGATGTCGGACATTGAAGTATCAATCACCACAACTAGATTGCTGCGTCATTAACTATTATTTTCAAGTTCCTAACGTTTTGTACGTCGAACCTAATTTAGGATCGACTTAGTGAAATACAAGCCTCCACTGTGAAAATTAGTCTACAACACTAGCACAACACAGTTAACCAAATTTCTTAGCAGCAAAATTAGCAGTGGAGTCAATAGAGACTTTCTACTTCATGCCAGGCGAGAATGTTAACTCGAGACAGCACAACGGGTCGTTCACATGAAGGTTAGCACCAGCCATGCTAATGTGAAGCTGGAAGGGGTATTTCAAGTTATTAATAAATAGAAGTTTCGTTTTGAAAGCGTTCTAATTAACAAGCCATTCCTTGCTTCTGTTAAAAATAGACTGTAGCTTAATTTTCAGATCAGCTGCCAATTTGACCTTATCGAACTGGTAGGACTTACTATTGAGACAGGAGTAAATGGTTGTGAACTGGTGTTACCAAGAAGTTCACTGATGAAAACAAAGAACAAAGTAGGTTTAAGGAAAGATCCTTAGGGGAAAATGTCTAGAAGCGGCCATTCAGTATAACTTTCATTTTGCGATTTGATAAAACTGAATTAGTACAAAATCAGTCCTGAAATATCATAGCCTTCCGACATGTGAAGAAGTCCAGAATGCTAAACCATGTCTAACGCCACGAGATATCCATAGCAACATCCCTAGCTTTACCATTCTTATCCAGAAGCTGGATAGACACATTCAACAATAACCGTTTGTACATCAGTAGTTGACCTAGAGAAGCAAAAGCTATATTGCTTGTTTGATAGAAGGCTTTACGATGTTAGATGATCATTGTTGATTATGCTATCTAGTAGTTTATCAAAAAAGAAAAAAAATTGATAACAGATGTGTTGCAGGAATTTCCACTTTTGTTGCGAGGTGCAGACGTTTTTCCCTAAATAATTAACATCTCCTAGTACATTTGTTCAACAAAAATATTTGGCAGACTCGTGTGAGTCTGGACAAAAATAAGACGAAAAACATGGGTTTTAAACAAGTAATATATGTATTAACTAAAATAAATGACATTAATGTGTACATTGTTGAAAAGGAAAACTTAGCTATAAAAAATGTTCTTTTTGCGAGCGTGATTCGCGCGCGCGTGCGTGTGTGTGCATGTGTGTAAGTATTTCGTCGACCAGAGAAAGGAACGTTCTCGAACAAGGTCGTCTTTAGTTATACCACCTCCATCTTAGAGCAAGAAGAAGAAAGAGAAAGATGAAGGGAATGTTTGCATTTTTATAAACTTAAATAGCGCGACCAAATAGGCATTTGATGAAGCCAAGTAGGGTAACCCCCAGAAGCACACAAAGCATAGCATAATGGACGCAAAAGCCTGAGAATCCCTAATTTAATTCTTAATATAGTCTCCTGCCATCTATTCCATGTTACTAGGGTCGGTCAAATGTAGTGTCTATTCTTCTTTAATTACAAAATATTTAATAGAAGCACATCAATCATGCCAAAATGAACGCAAAGTCTCAGGATTACACATTGTCTCCTTCCTTTGCAATCGTGGTACGAGGGTCAGTCAGAGGCAATGCGTATTTTTCTTCAGTTATAAACAATTTAATTTGAAAAGCACTCAAAGCATACCGAAATGCACGTAAAATTAATTTTATACAGAGTGAATTACATGTACCGGCCTCTGCATATAAGACTTGATACATATATATATATATATATATATATATATATATATATATATATATATATGATGGACTCTCCCGTCGGTTTCGACGTATGAGGATCTGACAACTTAATTGATTCAGTTATGAAATTTTGTGCGATAATCTTAAGTGGCACTTAAGACCCGCTAGTGATTTACAAAGGAGGCCGCATATGAAGCAAGAATAAGGATTGTGGGATGAGATCACTGTTAGATTGGCTGACCTTTTAGATCTTGCTCTCGCTTCTTGAAGACGAATCAGGCAAGCTGATTGAAAACTGCTGAGTCCACTAAAACACGTTGATCTCCATTCTACCCGCTCCAAGGGTGTCATGAGGTATATTGACAGCTGACAAGTTGCTCTTAAGCTTGTTTTTGTATCTAAGCCATGGGCGTTCTACATTCCTGTAGCCCTGATCTAACTGTCTGTACATTAGGATCTTGAGTATCATGTCCTCAGACATTCTCAAGACATGACCAGTCCACCGTAACTGAGACTGTGTGATAAAAGTCTCGATTCCTCCAATATTACACCTGTTAAAGAGGTCTACGTTAGATGTCCTATCTTGAAGGTTAACTTCACAGATTGCACGCAAAAGGCTTTTATGAAAAATATCCAACTGACGTATATGGTACCTGTATGGAGTCCACGACTCTGAGCCGTACAAAAGGATGGCAAGAACAACAGATCTGTAAACCTGAATTTTCGTATCCAGTCGAATACCCCGCTCATTCCAGAAGCGATGGCGAAGTTTGCCGAAAGCACTGGTAGCCTTAATAATCCGATGCATGATTTCATCATCTAAAGTTCCACTGTAGTTGACTTTTGCTATCAAGATAGACGAAAGACTTTACATAGTTCAGGGCTTTGTCATCTACTTTCACTGGTCTCTCTGAAAATTTGTAGACTGGTGGTTTTTGTTTTTCTTTATATATATATATATATATATATATATATATATATATATATATATATATATATAAGCGTTCCACCCCAAGCAAGGCGAGAAGCCACTAGGACGCAAGAGATTACAGAAGATTTGGAGCAAGATCAGATAGGAGTGATAGAGGAAAGGATGAGGAGAAGGATAGTGGATAGATCAAGGCAACTGGAGATATTGATTAACATTACATTTGAATAGTTGGAGATTATAGCTCTCACGGAAACAGGAATAGGGAAGGGAGTTCCAGAGGCGAGAGGTGCGAGATATGAAGCTTTTGGAGTAGAAGAGACGGCTACATTTAATAGTTTCAACAGTGAAAGCGTGAGAGCGGGATGTGTGTGTGTGTGTGTGTGTGTGTGTGTGTGTGTGTAAAATTTCAGATAGAATGTATTTGTAAAAAAGCAATATGAATAAAGACACAAAAGAAATACTTAACTTACGCGTTTCTTTATCCTTTATCTTCTTTATCAAGGCAAATGCAAGAAATTTATTTTGTAACAAGTATTTATACACAGAAGTAAAAGTTTTATTGATTTTCCCCAGCTTTTCTGTTTAGAAGCGCTAATGTATATTCATCAGGTTAACTGAAATGTCGTGCAATCTGTAGGGACACATATATTTTGAATAACATGAGGTCACGAGTTTAACTGTTTTCTTTTAGTTCTTTACATTTTTTTCTGGTCATGTATCTTGGCTTGGGAAAGAAGTAATTCTTTCAGGAATGGTGATATTGGATATTGGAAAAAGAAGCCGGTGCGCAGATTTCAATTTTGATAAAACTCGATAACGGTACTCTCGAGAATTTTCCTTCTATTTTCTTTTTTAATAAGTGTGGCATTCTTTCGATTAAAGTTGTGATTGAATTTATTTCTATGTATAACTAATGCATTTGATAAATTATTGTGTGTAAGATCCCGTTTGTGTTCATAGATATGTTTTTTCAGTTTCTGCAAGTTACCCCAATGTATTGTGAGGGACAGTTCTGGCAATTTATTTCATATATACATGCTTCAGAGTTATTAATGTTATGGATATTTTTGGTTCTTATCATATCCATAATAGTTTTGGATGTGGTTGTAATTATTTAAATGTTGCTTAGTTTGAATAGGTTGTTTTGGATAAGGAAAGTTATGGAGTTAGTAGTTAGTGTCTGTTTTATCTAGTTTATTGTTGTTAATAATGTTGTTAACTTCTTTCAAGATATAACACAAATTAATCCCAAACTAAATTAATTTAAATACCAATTTACACAAAAAATTCTAAAACGTCACAGACTCACTTTTGTTTATTGAGTTGTGTCACTTCCTGTCCACCATAGCTCACCTGACGTTTCAGCTAACCTGATGAATATTCATGAGCGTTCCTAAACTCAAATATTTTGAATAAGCAATAAGATTTTTGCTCTTGTATATAAATACTGGTTACAAAATAAAATCCTTGATAAAGTCCGATAGAGGACAAAACACGCCGGCTAAGATAAGTTTTCCTTTTGTCTTTATTCATATATATATATATATATATATATATATATATATATTTGTGTGTGTGTGTGTGTGTGTGTGTGTGTGTGTGTGCATGTCTCTGTGTTTGTGTGTGTGTGTGTGTGTGTGTGTGTGTGTGTGTGCATGTCTCTGGTGTGTGTGTGTGTGTGTGTGTGTGTGTGTGTGTGTGTGTGTGCATGTCTCTGTGTTTGTGTGTGTGTGTGTGTGTGTGTGTGTGTGTGTCTGTCTGTGTGTGTGTGTGTGTGTGTGTGTGTGTGTGTGTGTGTGTGTGTGTGTGCATGTCTCTGTGTTTGTGTGTGTGTGTGTGTGTGTGTGTGTGTGTGTGTGTGTGTGTGTGTGTGTGTGTGTGTGTGTGTGTGTGTGTGTGTGTGTGTGTGTGTGTGTGTGCATGTCTCTGTGTTTGTGTGTGTGTGTGTGTGTGTGAAATCGACAAATTCTGTTTAAAGTTCTAGAACAAAAGTATAACCTTTGGACATTATCTCTTGAAACTTGATCTGGTTGTGAGGCAGCAAATTGCGTTGACAACAGACTCAGAAAGAAAAACTACAGGAACTCTTCAAAAGAAAGGTATTAAAGGAAAGCAAGAAGGAAGGAGCAACCATCAACTGTATGAAGACATATTTTTTTGGTTATTTAAAAAGAAAAAGGGGACAGCCCGTGATGCGAGCTACGAACTGATACGTCAATATCAGTCAAGGACAGACATTTAACTATCTGGGGAGAATTATAAGAGGCCATGGAAAATGTGACGCAGAAAAGCGCGAAGGCCTGTTAGAATACCGAACATGTTTTATTCGTCATTACATACATATATATATATATATATATATATATAATATATATATATATATATATATATATATATATATATATATATATATATATATAGGCATATCTTCATTCATACATGTTTGATTGTATAATATATAGACATATTATATGTATTTGTATACTGATCCTTTCCAGTTCTATAACCAGTTTCTTGATGTCAAGAAGAAAGTCATCAAGGGAAGCGCATAACCTATGTCTATGGATATCTAATCTAGTTCTTAATTTTAGTACTGCTCAGTCATTGGACGCCCTGTTGTCACTGATTCCAAGTACATGTTACCCGGTACAGGGATAGAACTCACAATTACTGAATTCCCTGTAGATTACCAGGATCGATATACACCCGTAGAATCCCGTTAAAAATTGTAGAAAACAATTCAATGGATTTAAGTATTATGTCTAAGGTCCAAATTCTTTGCAAAAGTAAGATCACAAACAGACATCAATTTTGCCCAGAAATAAGTTCACAGTAAATTCAAATTAACAGATTTGTATTTATTAACCAATCAGCGACGTTGTCTGAAACGTCATTCATGCTTTGAGGAAACAGACAACATTCTTGTTTGCTAAAAAAAATTGAAGGCCCACAGCCAGAAAATGAATAAGAATATTTTCCCGCTAAAAATCGAAATTAAAAATTGGGAGAAATATATTTATTCACAAATAAAATTTTTGAGTTTAGTAAATCTAAATTTTAACTTCCAGTGATCCGATTTTGTCTTATAAATAGCGTAAAGTAAATTAATAGTCTTTAATCTTCACTATAATTCGGCTAGAGGATGTAAATAATACCGGATACTCAAATTTTTGCATACTCATATTTACTTATTGGGAACTAAGTTCCTTCTTGGAAATTATTTCTTGTTTTTAAAGTATTTTCATAGACGAGTTTGCATAGTTTATCTTACGGAAAATACCTGAGCGAGATATATAAACAAAGCGTAATTAAGTAGTAGTAATAGTACAGAGTTTATAGTTTGGCAGTTTGCCTGATTGGTAACTACGTTACAAACATATACGCAATATAATGTAAATTGTGGATTCTCGCGTGATAAATTGATACATACAGTTCATCCTAAACTAACACAATGCTTTTGTGTTGTAAAAAGAATAACAGTGTATTTTTCGTATTAACTTTTTTTGCGATGAACTTTATAACTTGTTTCTTTCAACTTAAAAGAAAACAAATAATATTTTTATACACAATAATAAAATTATTTAAATTTATGGAGCCGTGTTTGAAAATTATTTCTTTTCTTCGCTTTTCACACACTTTTTCCTCTTTACAGCCGATGAAGACCGGAGAGTGCAACGTACGAAATGTTGAGATACCAATGAGAAAGGAGATGACATTATTCCGAATGTAAATATTGTAAATAATGATAATTATATTTCTTTATTGATTATAACTGAAGCCAGGCGAAAGGTCAGCATCTCAAAAGGAACTAAAGAGCAGACCTTAAATGGAACTCGTACATATGATCCATCGATAAAGATGCTGAAAAAAATATTCAGTTCCCTCTACCGCTCTAGTAAACTCTGACTCCTGCTATCCTCTACCTTTTACAATAACCAGATAGGGCTGAAGATGGAGTGCTGCTTCCATATCTGGGCTAGTGCTGCCAATTCTTCACTCCCAATTTGATAGAGTCCAAAAGTGTCTACCTGGCTTTGTGGTTGATTAATTGTTTCTCGACTTACAACCTTTTTTTTGTCCCTAACAACGAAACGTTGCTAGCTTCTCGCTGTTCTATTGCTATTTCCATGGAAAGTGTTCAAACAAACCACATTCCTTAGTTCCATCAGTTCAAACCTTCACGGCTAAGACCCGCCATGCCACGCCCATCGTAGCGCACCACCTTCATACCCTTCGTATTCCCTTGGTGAGATGCAAGCTCCACTGGAGCGGATTCTTGCCAAGAACCTCTGATTTATGGAACCGATTCCCAAGAGATTGCTTTCCCGATCACTTAGCCTGTTCAAGTCTAGGGTAAACCGTTATCTTACACACATATCTGCATAAACTGTGCCGATTACCCTGTAAGCCTCTGCTCGAGTGGCTCTTGGGACTTGTAAATGACAGTTCCATCACACCTTCAACGAGAAGATATGTAAACTTATGTGTCAGGAAAAATATATATTTAATATGTATTCGGCATTGTCTTTAACAAAACGTGTTTGAATGCGCATTTGCTGTCGAGATGTATGGACTAACGATTTCACCTTAGGAGTGCACATTCTATAAGACATATCCCTTCAGGACTTTGGTGATCATGACTCTCCACAACTTCCTGTTATTAGTAGCTCTTTGTAAATTTTGACTTTTCACTATCTCCCCTAAGCCTTGTTCCACCATCCATTCACTTAAGCTCGCTAAGTTGGTTAGGCATTGTTTTCTTTATCGCTCTTGCTTTTAATCTGTTCAGTGAGTATCAAATTTTCCAATCACTCCTTCCTCTTTTTTTTAAATCACAACCACTGGAGTTAAGGCAATATTATTTATTTATTTGGGAATTGTCAGTCCTTCTTGAGAAAGATAGTGGAGTAGTTTCCCGTTGCCTTCTCTATAGTATGGCATTAAGATTTTTCCTTTCCTGAGACTGCTTGTTATTATTTGGGAGTTGTTATGCCTGTTTGAGAATGATAGTGGAGTGGTTTCCCATTACCTTTTCTATGGCTTGAAATTCAGAATTTCCTTCTCCTAGTTTGGATGCCAGCTGAGTCAAGAGCAGGCAGCCTGCACTGCAATTTACACTAAAAGAAAAGGACGATGGTGTCATTCCTTTTTCGAAGACATTAGCAGAAACTGAAGAAAAAAGAAACAGGATCAACCGAAATTTGAACTCAGCACGCCAGGTCCGTTTCTGGGACAATAATCGTTAGACTAAATTGCACATCTACATTTACGGAGATAGATAAAAAACATTATATATATATATATATATATATATATATATAATCACCTGTATATATTTCTTTATGCGCATGCGTGCTAGGAGATAATCTGTCGGTGATGACTATGCCATCTTGGGAAGGCTCCGATTGAAACTTCATTAGATAGTGATCAAATCGACGTTTTCATGTTGCATTCTGTCCTCTTTTTCTCGTATTACCCAACAGCCCTGACCCGCCACCTGCCTTTAACCAGGAAATTAAATCCTTACATTTATACACCTGTACGTACTCGAGGGAAAGAAAGACACAAACAAACAGTAAAATTTGTCACTAGAGAAGTTTTCATATAATTACCACGCGTATTAAGAATGAAACATTATCCGGAGTTAATACCTTCATATCACTCAATCACATACACACACACACACATAGATACCTGACATATATACAAGACGCATAAGAAATCTCAATGACTATATATTTTACCTCTTAGACACGGTTTTTTTCGAAAGAAGAAAGAATAGACTTTCTTTTCTGGGGTACGCTAAAGGTGAAGGTCTACTGAATGGAAATCGCAAAAAAAAAAAAAACACATTTGATTGAACGCATAAAGAGTGAATATGCTAACATTGACGGCAATGTGCAGTTATTGCATCGATTTCACGTGAATCTTGCAAAGCGCATCAACCTTTGCATCACAAATGATGGTGATCATATTGAAGATGTTATTTGTTAATATTCCAATTCAATAAAATAATATATATATATATATATATATATATATATATATATATATATATATATATATGTATGTATGTATTGGAAATATGTATTTTTACCTATTTGTCCAGACTTTAGCGACATCCTGTAGAATGAGCTAACCGGTTATCGCTCATCACTTGTCAGAACTCGATCGAAGAAATTAAAGTAATGTTCATGTCTCCTAAAAAAAGGTGAAACAGGAAAGAAAATAGATAAATCAATATTATAAATGTAAATATTATATATGTAAATGAAAAAAGATAAGATTTTAAGCAGGGTGACCTTAATGTTTCATCAGTTATATTTTTTTGCCTTCACAGATTAAACTTCATTGAATGCATAAAGAGTAAATGTGCTGAAATTGGCGGCAATTATTGCATCGAGTTTACATGAATCTTGCAAAGCGCATAAAACTTTGCATCACAAATGCTTAAAAAATCATTTTGAAAATGTTCTTTGTTGATATTCTCGTTCAATAAAATGTTTGTTGAAAATTTCATTTCTTGAAAATATGCATTTTTGGCTGTATCCAGACTTTGGTGATACCGTCTCATAAATAATTTCCGTTTAATTTATACACAAATTTGTACATGACGATGTTTTCTATTCATTTCAAGCTAAATAGTCAAGCGGTCAATATCTTATATGACCCCTCCCCACCCACCTTTACTTTTGATTACGACTTGAATACTGAGAATCAATTTGTTACAGTAGTCAACAGAGATTTCTTTTGTCCAGGCTTCTTAATTGCTTTTTTCTTTGCTTCTGTACTTGAAATTTGTTTGGGATTTCGATACTTTTTCATACATTTCAATTAGGTTAAGATCTGGGCTGTCACCCAGCCATTACAGTATTATCAGTTTGATCTTGTTCAAAGCATTTTGAACGCCATTTGACCGGTTTACTCACAGATGCAAAAAACTTGATTGAACGCATAAAGAGTGAGACTGGAGCAGCATCATGTTTAAATATTGTGCACTTCAAATTTCTCCTGCAGTAGCTCTACATACATGGCTTTATTCATAGGCATTCCTGGAGGTAAGAAGAGCCCAGTTCTTGTAGACTTGGCCATAGCACTATAAATCATCTGGTTTAGGAGGTTTGTTTCTTTCTTTCTTTAGTGACATATCAACACCTTATGGGCCATTTAATACCGAAATTTAATTTTCCTGGGAACATTATTATTATTTCTTTATAAAAATGTATTGCTATATATATATATATATATATATATATATATATATATATATATATATATATATATATATCATTTATTATGATTTTTTCATATAGACAAAAAAAATTTACTCACGACAAAGATGCAATTTCGTTTCCATATATTCAGTTGCATCTCGACTGGTGAGAACCAAAATAGTTATCATTTTGTCGAGGTGAAACTGAATACACCGAAACGAAGTTGTGTCTTTGTAGTCAGTAAATAGTTTTTTGTGTATACATAAAATTATAATAAATAATTATTGCTTTACTATTGGCATTGAGCCCTCTTTTGAATTAATGAACGTTATAATTTATATATTATTTTCGTTCTCATTAAATTCGTGTGTGTATATATATATATATATATATATATATATATATATATATATATATATATATATAGGAATGAAATAACGATATGTATTTTTCGATATCAAGAACAGATTTAAGGAAATTGTAAGACAAAAAATTTACTTGTGACGCGTTTCATCCGTTAGAACTTAATCGGACTGGGTTTTTGATGGTGTTTTGACTTCACATAACTAAGCAGAAAATGTCTAGAAAGTGCTTTAATCGCAAGTTCCGCCATAGTAAATTTACGTCCAGGTTTTTACAAGATTTCAACATTCTTGGCAGATTTTCTGTTATCCCAATTTGGGATATTTAAAAACAAAGATGGTAGAAAGAAAAAGAAAAAAGAATAGAGATGAACTTGACTAGAATGCACAATAAAAATTATTTTTAAAATTTTCAAAATACCAGCATGTCTCGTTCATCCGCATGTGTAGTCATAATAACACATTAGCACGAAACAAAATGTAATGAACACGACTGGAATTTGAACACTGTTCTTCAGTAACCTCAATCCAAACAAGTCTATTACTCTACCGTGCCTACCAATAAGAACCCTAAATTAATAATGCCCTGACGATCCAACCATATGCACAAGCATACTTTTTTTAATGGAGTCGTTTATGAAGATTTATCTTTGTCAGTTCATTTAAATTTGCGTGAACTTTGTCGAATGTTAATGTACTCCAAATTTATTCTTAACTGCTAGATACGATTAATAGTTAGCATGACACATTCGTCATTACAAGTGGTTTCTAAAAACAGGAATTACGTATGACTCAAACTTTATTGTTAACTTTTCTTAAAGGTATTTACACTCTCTACATTGCTCGGACTCTTGTCCTCATCTTCACTGTCACCTTCACGACGTTTCGGCCGTCGTACACCCGGTCTTCTTCAGGTGACATTCGTTGGAATTTCGAACCGAAACCATTACTTAGTCCACGGGGTTAGCGTGAAAAGTAGCAGGATTCAAACAGCAGGCAAATTAGGTTTAAGGCTTCAAGTTCTCCACTCCGAATAGCCTAGTGGATTAAAGTGTTGATCCGTGAATTAGCTGACATAGTAACTATGAATTTGTTGAAACTTGACTAATGCATGGAATAATAATGCAACACAAAATGTACTTAGAACAAAATGTATTGAAACAAGAAAGTGTACACAATATTTACAATAGTCTTTTGTATATTCCTGGGAAGACCGTTTCTGGAGAATGTGTTGACTTAGTCGCAGTCGGGCAGAGTCTCTGGATTGAATCTATTGATTCCTCTCACTTTCTTCCCGGTACCAACCATATATTTATATGGTCGGTACTCCACTATGCAAATTAGGTGGATCCTACCACAACAGAATTCATTCTCTCAACTGGACAGTGTCTACTTGAAATGACGCGAACAATATATTAATAGTAATATTAGCCGTTTCCCAACAAGGAAACATTTGGCATTCACTGACCGAGCAGCCAGTACAATTTTCGGTTGAAATTTATAAAATCTTTCTCTTAATTTCTTCTTTTTTTTTTTTTTTTCATGTAAAGAGGTTTCTCTAGTCCAGTAGAGTTTATAGCTCTTTCCAGTATTGATGGGGGAGAGTTCTTTCCTAACCTTCTGTTTGAAGTGTTGTGGAATGTTAACATATCGATTATGTCATTATTTTCTCTTCGAGTTACCTATGCTATCGATTTTAGTAGTTGCTGCTGTTGGTAGTCTTCAAGTTATCTGTTTTCTGAATAACTGAAGAATATTATATAAAAACTAGGCGAAACGAGGTACCCCTAGATATGATCAGCGGAACGAGAACAATCTAATTCGAAAATTAAGATTGTAATTCCCTGATGAAGACTGGACGGCACAACGGTCGAAAGGTTGTAATAACAAGAATAACGATGAAGAAAACGTGTAAACAATGTCTATACAAATGTGTCTTATCTTGAGTGACATCCACGTCATGTTTTACGGCGTTTTGACGAGTAACGATAATAATATCATTTTTATTTACTTGTTCAGCAAGTTTTTACCGGAAGACTCCGGGCTAGAGTTAATTGCCGAGGTGATTTTATTTAATAATGGATATTATTATTCATGTAGTACACAGCACGTAGAACTTGTTAAAATCAACGGAAAACAGAATGCTTACAGTCTGAACAGAAATGAATATTACTTAAAGCAAAATCCTACCAGAGAATCCCTTTGGAGTGTGTCCTTTATAAATAGTATCTTTTTTTAATATTTGTGATTTAAATCAGTCGTTACTTGAAATTCCCATGGACAAGTGGCCGAGTGGTTACTCGAGTTCGAATCTCACCATAATTTGCCAGGAAGGTGATTTCTTGATGTTATTAGTCTGGAGGAGGCGATCTCAGCGTGTGGCATCTTTGGAGAGTACCTGAAATCCATACCACGGGTTGACCCAACTCAGTGGAATTGGGTAGACGGAACCCTTGTAAAACGCCGGTGGTTGTGCTAAAACGCAGTCACAAGTCATCATGGCCGAGGGTTTGAGCGTTCTAGTCTTGTTCTGACAGCTGAGAATAAATAACGCGCTCTCTCCCAGAAACTGTAACTAAGTCCGCTCAGCATAGTTGCAATATAAACGACAGGTGGGCTCTGTGGATAATGAACAAACACAAGTGTGCCTGAGCAGGCGTCTGCAATGGGGATTTTCTAGCCGCCCTGGCATCATCGGATATGAGTAGCTGCTCTATTTACGTTTACTTCATCATCTTTCTCAGTCATAAATTTGTCCTACAAACAATAAAGGCTACTTATTCCTCACTACTGTAGTTGACCTACCTCCTACTAGTGTTGGAGACCAACTGTAATCAATCACTCCTATATATCCTTATTCAGTCTTAATGGTAGTCACGAGCTACATAGCAGTAATTTTGCTTTATCACTAGTTTAGTCTACTGATTACCTGTTATATCATTTGGAATACATTTCGGCCTAAAGAAACATTTTATTATTTAAACCTATTATTTTATTTAGCTTGAGAGGGACAAAATAATTTCCAGTTTCGAGACGGAGCCGGCCTTTTATTACGCCCCAATTGAAACACAATGTGAGGTTAGGTTATGGTAATTACTATATGTCATGGGTCCTTACCTATAACTACAGAATGAACTCTTCCTAACACTATGTATACTACGACTCTCAAGAGAGTGGGTCAAATCGAGTCGAGCCGATAGTAGTTCACTCCAAACCAGACTGACAGTCATACTAACACCTTCCACATCTTGTATTATTATTATTTAGTGTAATATACCTTCGTTATTTCTACTCTTGTGTTCGTGTTGTTCTTCCATGGTCCTAACCTGGACCATAACACTATATAAAATAGCTGTCGAAGTAAGAGTCACCGTCTCCACTCTGGTAAGTTGAAGGACGAACTAATTGTCATAAGGTCCATCTCCTATCAGAGAAAATTGTCGTGGCTGTTAAATGAAAAGATGAAAAGGAGATAGTAAACTTTTGCATTTCTTTCGCCGTTTACAGCATCTTGTGAGTAAACACGACAACTCATATTTCTATAATCTGGGGAAGAATCTACTGTGTAAAATTTGGCGGGAATCGCGGATAAAATTGCAGGTTTAAGATCAACATGGACGTCTTCTGGATAAAGTATCCGTAATTCTGAGACAGATAATTGTAATGGTAATTGTTCGTATGAGCTCTTCGCTATGGTGCCTAGACTCTTTGAATTTAAGTAGAGTATTAGACTGGCGACGAAGCCTCACCAATTTACAGTTGAGTTGGCTAGATGTAGCCGAAAATTCTACGATAACAGCTTCTATTCTCGCACTTCTCGCTTGTGGAACTCCCTTCCGGTTCCATGCTTTCAAGCCAGCGTTAATCTGCAAAAATTTAAATATCTTCTACCCCCCTGATTACTCTTCTTTTCTTCTTAGTCCTTAACAATGTTTCTGTTTCTAACTCTTGCACGTCTCGTAATCCATGGAGTCTCAGTCGCTTTACTGAAGAAGATTCGGTGTGGCAGCTGTGAAGAAGCCTGTCGTCTTTTATTGGTCTATGACTGTACAATTTGTGCTAGTTTTCTCCCAAAGAATAACGATCAAATTTCTTTAATTCTTCATACTTAAGCAGGCAGAGTGAAATGACATTGTAAGTTTACATTTCATTCACTGAGTTCTGAATATTTAATGTTTGTCTCTGAATTTAAGCTGACGCCAGATTTTCATCCTCTCTTTGTAATTGCAGACATGGAAAACGCCATGTTCTGTGTTGATTTTCTGTATAAATATGATCTTTTAACTGATCTCCAGACATTGTTTGATGGATCAATAAACTAGATTTTTAAGACATTTTTTATGCTTATACATTCTTTTTATAGCTAATTATATTTAAGTAAATGCTCTATTTTATAATAAACAATATTAATAACATTTACCGGTCTGAATATTCGTCCTCCAACAGGAATCGAACCTGTATCCTATACGGAACCGTCATATCGCCTGACGTGCCTTAACCGATCGAGCCACGGAGAATCGTTCGATTGGCAAGGTTGATTTTACTGCTTTTAAACTTCAATCTTCCATGAATTAGTATGAAAAAGCAGTAAAATCAACCTTACATTCAGGCCGGTAAATGTTATTAATACTGTTTATTTTACGACTGAGCGTTTACTTACATATATGTATCTTTAAAAAATGTATAGACATAAAAAAAAAATGTCTTAAAATAATTGTCGGACTTTGTCCATTTCATAATGCGAAACTAGATTTTGTATACCGCCCCATTAAGAGCGACCGTGGTTATTTCCAATGATAATCCTGTTTTTGTAAGCATTTAGATAAAGATTTTAGCAATACTATGTCGTCCTTCCAATCTACACTCATTCACCGTGGCTGAAAACATTTGGAAGTAAAGTCTGATGATCCGCAGTCCTTTAAAACCGCTGTGGTGAAATAATTTATTACATGGAACCTTAAAGTGATCTGTTTTTATTTAAATTATTTGCTCTGGATTTACATTGAGCTCTCTGGATTTTACCCTCCTTAGGTTTACCCATACGGATTACCTAGTTTTTCATAAACTCTCTCTCTCTCTCTCTCTCTCTCTCTATATATATATATATATATATATATATATATATATAATATTTTTTGTTTAAAAATATGATTTCTTCGCTACATAAGAGTTCTCATGTTTCAAAAACGAGAGCCGAAACCATCCAAGTAATTTTTAAAATTAAGTTGAATTGAGGTGTTTAGTCCCGTTTCATCTTCAAGCGAAATTTTAGGAATAAGCTATCTCTCGGTTTACGTGTGTTTGTAGGCACGGTCCGTTACAAAATTCGTTATTGTGAGAGTGGTTAGACTATTTTTCTTCGTTAAGTGGTCAGAGAGTTAATTCTTATCAATAGATTCATCATCTTCAGAGAGGTTTTGCTAAGGTTGGGTAGGGTATCTATTTCAAGGCTAATGTTTGCGGTCACCCCTTAGTTGGTTCCCAGTGAGGGATATTTTTATGACGCGCCTACAAGTCGTTATGTGTCGGGAGGATTGTCTTTTATTATTGTCCATCTGATTATCTCTTTATTTTTTTATTCAAGTGGGTGTTTTATATACAAATCGTATTGCACTGAATTTCAATTTGTTTTTTTTGTTTTTTGTTTTTTGACGATTACAAAAAGGGTGTTTTCTATTTAATGATTGGGCTAAGCTTTTAAAACTTTTATTTAGCTACGGGATTTTTTTTTTATGCTAATTATTTAATGCGAAAGTTTGTTGATGTCGGCAAAAAACCGTTAACTCCTGCCTATGGTTTAATAATTTTTCATTATTTAGAAATTTAATGATGTGTAGTTTTTCCTGTAGCATGGGTCATCCCAGGTTTTACAAGTTCTTGTTTTATTTACTATTTTCCATTTTACTTTTGGTGTTTTATTCTTTTCTTTTAGATGCCAGAAATATTGGGATAGAGATGTCTGATTTCTATTTTGAATATTGTTGAAGGAGCTCTTGTGTTGCCTCCATCTAATTTTAAAATTATTCTTCGTTGAGCCAATGTATATCCTATCAGTGTTAGGACTCTCAATGGATGAGATAGTGCATTGGTATACCACGGATTTTGTGAGGCATTTATTTTCCAACGGGCAGTTTTTAGGGTTTCTACAATCACATATTTTTTCGTTATTTTTATCTAATTTTAGTTTATGAGTTTTATTACTGTTTTGGTATGCGTGTTTTTCTAGGATTTTCTTATTATGTCTTTTTATGATTGTTTCTATATTTCCAGTGCAGCTGTAACTCAATTTCAAGGTGTTTTTGTTAAAGATGTCGCTAAGTTTGCTATTAGTGGGATAGTACTTTTCAATTAAAGCTAGGAACTTATGGCCTAGTTTGGTGCTGACCATTTGGTTGTACGGGGGGTATACCAGATGATCTTTCTTTTCCTGTTTTTCTTATTATTGGTACTATCGTTTCTATAGGTTATGTCAGCGTTTTTGTATCCGCTATTTTTCATAAAAACTACTGTGTTGTCGGAATATTTCCTTATTTGCTGAGTTCATACTTAGTCTTTTCTCTATTGATGCGGGTATATGCTTAATTATAGATGGAGAGTGGTTTGACTTAGGGTGTACATACAGGGGATTAGTATTAGGTTTTCTGTAAGGTAGATGAACGTTGTTCGCTAAGTCTAGGGTTACGTCTAGGAAGTTTACTCTTTTTAATTTAATGTTGACTATTGTTTTTAAATTTAGTTTCCCGAATTCTTTATAAATTATCTTTCTAATTTTCTCTGTTTTAAAATTTGTGGAGCTCCTCACTACCATGAGCCCGTCATCTCTCTATATCCCGGTGTCACCAATGTCTAGTTCACGGTGGGCGGTTAGATTGTACAGTATAAATAGACCGACAAGGTCCGAAGATTCTGCAGAGTCTAGAGATCCCATGGTGATGTCAAAGTTGTCATTGGTGTTTTTAATCCACTGGTCCCCATTATGGATGAGGACAGATTTCTTTGCACTGAGAATTATGTTTGTTTCTTCCTTAGTTAAGTCGGAATATACTGTAGCAAACTCCAGGGCAGTCGTGAAGAGGTCTTTCAAGAGGTCTTAACTGGTTTACCAACATCGACAATAAGCCCGACTGCACGCTAATTCAGTTCGATATTGTCGATTACTACCAGTCAAGATCGAAAGACCTGTATATATATATATATATATATATATATATATATATATTATATTAGAATCTCACTGTGGTTGATTTTTCAGGTTAGTGAATTGTCATCGGTTTGGAGAGGCGATCTTTGCCTGCGGCAATGATGAGTAGTACCTGAAAGATATACCACGGATTCCGAATGAAATTGCGTGGACAAAACTTATGAATTTTTCGGTAGTTGTGCTAGCACGAAGTCACAAGTCATCGTGACCGAGATTTTGAACACACCGACCTTATACAAACTGCTGCTCACGACAGATTATGTTCTTCCTTGCAGGAACTGTAACTTCTTCAACGCGTGAAGTGCTTGAGCATGCGTCTGCAACAGAGATTGGCGAACCGCCATATTAGACGAGTGTGTTCGGAAACGACACACCGGCCATGGTATAGCATGATTAGTTTTCAAACATTTTTAACAGGAAATCTTACATGTTTTTCCGTGTAGATTAGTATTATTTTCCTCTCTATTTTGGGGCCATGTCGCTTCGTAAAACCACAAGAATATATGATGTAATCATAGAAAATGCCTAAGAACAGAACTAAAATAACAGGCGGTAAAATCGACAATTTTGGTCACGACGAAAGGCGGTTGTGAAAGGAAATGGAACCGGATCAAATATTTATCACGTAAAATCACGTGTCAAAAAGTATCATAGTGGCTAGAGTTTAATGCGTGAATCAAGTAACACACACGCATATATATATATATATATATATATATATATATATATATATATATATATATATATATATATATATATATTTTTAGGCGGCATATCTTCATTCAAACATTTCATTGAATAATATAGACATATTATGTCTATTTTATGACAATCCATACTAGTCTTCTAATCAGTTTCTTTATGTTAAGATGAAATAAATCAACGAAGGCGCTATAGTTTTTTCTTACCCAAGTATTTTCGATCTCCTCCGAGAGCATCTTCAGGGGTGAATTACAAAGACAAACCTATTGTAACTGTGATCATTGTGATGGTCATTTTTAAAAATACGCGCGAATGCGCTTTTATGATTATTTTAAAATTTTGAATTTATCCGTTCTAGCTATGGAAGTTTTTCAAAACAAGCGTCCCAATATAAACCAGAAATTGAAGGAAATGCAAAATGGCATTAAATGTTGGTTAAATGCACATCAAAACGTTGCTGCTACACTCGTAATAAATTTTGTTCAGTGTTGGTTTGTGGTTTTTGATAACTGCAATAAATACTAGGGTAGGAAAAAACTACAGCTCCTTCCTTGATAGATTTCATCTTAACATTACGAATCTCATTAGAGAATTAGGAAGTATATTTTTTAATGAAACATGTTTGAACACACACACACATATATATATATATATATCATTTACTTTCTCACCTACGTGACGTGGCTTCCCTCTGCCTTTTCTACAAATATTTTCATGGCAACTTCTCTGACAAGCTTTTTTTTCTGGTTCCCCCAGTACATGAATTTAAGAGTCCTACTAGATTGGCATGTAAGCCTGAGCATTTTACTGTTGAAATAGTTAAATGCAACCGACACTGCTACTCGAACAGTTTAAATATTTACGTAAAAAAATGAAATACAGTTTTCCAAAATCAAGAAAACAATAGTCAAGAATTAGCAAGAATCGTATGTCAAAATAGCTACAACAGAAAGATGGAGAAAAAGTATCAAACCAATACGGAGAGAGTATAGAGTAACCAAAAAAAAAAAAGAGAAAAATAACCACGACATTTAGCATGTACATATGAACAGGCAAGACTTTGAGCGCGCCCACGCACGGGCACCCACATACGCACGAACACGCAGACACACTATGAAAGGAAAACATCAACCTAACATCAATGATAAGTACATATTAAAGAAAAAACGAGAAATATAAACAGTTAATTGCTGATACCACCTGACGAGTGTACGGAGTGATTACTGGAAGGTCTGTCTAAGAAATTCTGTAGTATGGATTCTGAAGGTAACACCAATTAGCTAAGTGACAAACTTTATATTTGTATTAGTTATCTCTCTCTCTCTCTCTCTCCCTCTCTCTATCTATCTATCTATCTATATATATATATATATATATATATATATATTCAACATGTTTGATTCACTAATGTCGACAAGTTCTGTCTATCAAATTTTTCCATTTTTCGAATTAGTTACTTTATTTTATCGGCAAATTTGCCAAAGTTCATAAAAAATTTTATTTTATATTATCCCCCCCCCACACACAAGTACGTTCGAATAATGCTACTGTCTTTTCTAATGATTGTCTTTGGTTTGATTTATTTTGTTTTGTTTTTTTTTACGGCATATCAACTTCAATGGGTCATTTAATGCCAACAAGATTTTAGGGTAGGTTCGTATGAATAGAATATATATTCTTTGTAAGAAATCAGATTGTAGATCAGGTTTGATTGACGTACTTTGTAAAGAGGATTTTTGCCGAGCGTTAACTCTATTGCTGGTATTTTTTTTTAAATATTTTGCTAGTATTTTTTACTCTCAGTGTTTTGAGGTTAACTATTTGACCATAGCTGAGACCCCCTAACAGGTGCTACCACCCCGGGTCAGGGTGGACCTGGAAACAAGAACAATTAAGAAGTCGCTCTACGCTCCTCAAAACCTTCCGATGAGAGGCGTTGCTACCGGATATAGTTTATCGTCATACCCAGGACGGACCAAGGATTGTGTTTTGTTTAATTCCGCTGTTCTCACGTCTGGTGGAGCCAATTTCAAATCAATGAAAGTGGCCTTGTTTAAAAGATCAAACTGGGATTTTTAACACACTTTGGAGAAAGATAACTTATTTAATACGGGTTGCTTCTCTTTTATTAAAACAGCCTCCAATATATATATATATATATATATATATGTGTGTGTGTGTGTGTGTGTGTGTGTGTGTGTGTGTGTGTGTGTGTGTGAAATGACATAATAATAAGCGATGCGAAAAATGGAATCTCCTTGCAGTGTCCAGTTCAAATTCCAACCGAGGCTGTTGTTAAAACCTTCTACTAATACTCTTGGGAAAAGCATGAATACACTCTCGCGCACTATCTATTTATAAACTAATAGGGCGGACTGGACCCTTTAGCATTGGTAGGGTGACCAGTCTGGGAGAAGGACAACTCTAGATTCAAAACCGTGAAAGAAGCAAGGAGACACCACTCCAGGCAACTCGCAAGTAGAGAAAGCTGTGAAAAACTAAGATTACCTACATTCTGAAGTGACATGGCATTTTAAAAACTGTACGTAGTTCTTTAAAATTCCAATCATCTAAATAAGAATAGTTGAACGGGAAGGCATACAAGAGTTGCCCTGAAAGTAATGCATCCTGGTTTAATTTTTTAGACTACAACATCAGGAAGCGGGTATTTGAGGTATAGCAATACGGACTTAGAATTCCAACCAATATTTCTTAATTTCTTTCGTATTAATTAGAACAGCTGTACAGGAGCTGACGATATGCATAAAGACATGAAAGTGTATTCGAAAGAATGCTGTCTCACTGAATTCCTCCCATGAGGAAAACATTTGAAATATTGACAATCATTAACACATGGTGAACATTTACAGTCTAACGGATAGGAATACAGACAAAGATTCTCCACAGTGGAGAAAACGGTGTGTGTGACTCATGTTTCGGTCTACATATTTTTATAGCATTTGCCGAAGAAAAAAGGATGTGGACTCCATCGGACAATCTGCCTAATGAGCCATATAACAAAACTCAGCATCCGAATTCTGACGAATAGAGCACGCAGATAGGACAACAACACTGTGGGTTTGTCAAAGACACTGAAACAAGGAACGTTATATTTATGCTTAGAATGTTATCAGAAAGAGCAATACAAATACTGGAAGATGTGTACCTTATAAAGTACGCCACAAATTTCTTGGAATTGCTCAGCATAGAATAATCAAGAACCTATACTGGCAGCAAACCGTCTGAATGCGGATAGAAAATGTTTTCAGAAGCTATACAAAAATAGAAAAGGGGTATAAGACAAGGATGCCTCTTCTTGCCAGACTTATTTAACCTATACTGCGAGACAATTCTGAGAAGTCCTACCAGGATTCATTATTAGCGGCCACATTATTAACTACATAAGATATACAGATGACACAATGTTGATTGTAGACACGGAAAGAAAACCACAAAAGCTACTACAGAGGGTAGTGAAGGAAAGCGAGAAGAAAAGACTAAATATAAACAAGACAGAATTGCATGGTCTGTTCTAACAGAAGACGGCACTGAAATATGAAGACGCATTGAGATATCCAAAGTTGCATTCCAAAAGCTAAGCAAAGTATTAAGAGACAGGAAAATCTTCTTTAGAAACACAGAAAAGAGTACTGAATTGTTACACGATATATGTCCTGTCTTATTGCAGTGAATGTTTGATAATCTTTTCAAAGATGAGGAAGACACTTGAAGCAACAAAAATGTGATTCTACAGAAAGATGATGAGGATACCATGGACCGAACATGTGAAAAACGACGAGATTTTAGAGGAAATAGAAACAAAAAGGAAGCTTACACTTAACATCAAATATGCTTAACATTAAATTATTGAGGTACGTAATGAGGAAGGAGGGCTTGGAAATTATGATACTCAGAGGACAAATTGAGGAAAAGAGGAAAATTGATGGCGGAACAGGGTTTAGGAGAAATAACAAAATTTATTAACAACAATGGACAGGAAATTGTGGAGAGCCATGATCGTGTACGTCCTAAGCCGTAGATGAAAATGGGAGAGAGAAATAGACGGGAAAATAATCTTTTGTAGTTGAAAATGTTGTTGCCTGTATCTGTTGTCGCTTTTGTGGAAATATTACTTTTGTGGAGTTATTACTTTCACAGCGTCCTACGTATGTATGCATTTATGTATACAGTCAAATCACAGCAAAACTTCTACGGAAAAAAACAATATCTCCAAAAAAATCTAACAATCCAAAAGTATGATTTAGTTTGGAATAATCCCAGAAAGCTTTATAAGCCGTAAAAAATGAACCAGAAAAAAAAAAAAAGCGAATCGAATACGGTAGAGGGAATCTTCAGTTATTTTGATTCATAAGAGAAGAAATTTCAAACAAGGCGCACAAAATGAATATGGTTAAGTTTGTTTTTACAATGGCATAATTGTATACATGTTCGGGAGATCGAAAAGAATTTTAATAGCAAAATTCACTGAAATTATGCGTAGCATTTTACGTCGAATCATTCTGTTTTTCTCCCTCATGCTCACAGAAAAACACAAACACATATATGTACAGATAGATAGATAGATAGATAGATAGATAGATAGATAATGAAGAGGCTGAGATAGATAGATATGAACAGACTGAAATAGATAGATATATAGATATGGACAGACTGATATATATATGTGTGTGTGTGTGTGTGTGTGTGTGCGTGTGTGTGTGTGTGTGTGTGTGTGTGCGGTACGTAGTGGAAAGTGCTCAATATCTGTGATAGAGTTAACGTATTCGGTCGTATGGATATGAGGTTGTAACCTGGCTTTCACGCTTTTGCGATCATCCCGTATGATGATCGCAAAAGCGTGAAAGCCAGATTTACAAACTTATATCCATACAATACATATATATATATATATATATATATATATATATATATATATATATATATATATATATATATATATATATATGTTGGGGTTCTCCCATTTTTACACAAATGGACTCACCCAGTATATACATATACTACGGCTACGTGAAGACCCGAGAGAGCAAGACCGTCGAGTCGAGTCCAGAGTGACAGAGTAAAAGGTTGTAGGTAACCGGAAGAGTGAGGGTGAGGTGACAGCGTTGTAGGAGTCACAGTGAGCGAGCACGTAGACTCAGTAAGAAGTCATACAGCGATACTTCAATACCAAAGACTGTATATATATATATATATTGCTACTAACCCGTATTCCTGGAACTACTAACCTGCATTACCAGTTTGTATTATTACGTTAATACATTATTTTCGTATATTCATTCTTGGCGTTTGTTATTTATTGGTACAGCATTTCATCACGGAATTCACAAGATAGATAGATAGATAGATAGATAGATAGATAGATAGATAGATAGATAGATAGATAGATATGAACAGACTGGGATAGATAGATAGATAGATAGATAGATAGATAGATAGATAGATAGATAGATAGATAATGTGGGCACAGGACAGTACCTATCAGCGTTAATCTTTAATTTAATATTGAGACTCTACGTGTTCTTTGAACTCTTTCCGATTATATTTTGGAATATATTCATATAGACATATACATTCTCACTTATATTTTGCTACATCTACGCAACACTTAATAAATTTCTATGAGGGTGATCTGAAGATGTTATAGATTATGAAGGAATGATGCTAGAGAAACTAAATATGTTTCTCAAGTCCAGCAGCTGTAATCGCCCTTTCCACTATTGATAGGTGTTTCCTTCCTAAACTTTTGTTTGAAGTACTGTGGAATATCAACATCTTGATCATGTAATTATTCTCACGTTGAGTTACATGTGATATCGATTTTAGTTTTTGCTATTGTGGAAAGTCCTCAAGTGTCGTTGTTTCTATTATCTGGTACAGTTCTTTCTTTATGACTCCGGAATAGCAGTCCACGATGTTCAAAAAAAGTTGATCCTAGCTGAAGCCAACACGCTTCGCTCGGTTCAATTCATTTCAGGATTGGGATAGCGAATGTTGCCTTCAAAACGCTAAGCAAAGTATTAAGAAACAGAAAAATTTCGTTATAACAAAAAACTGTACTTAATTTTTATATAATATCGTTCCTCCTTTATGGCAGATAAATAAGACACTTGAGGTAACAGAAATTTGGTTCTACAAAAGGATGCTGGAGATGCCGTGAAATGAACCAATGAGCAATAAGGAAAATTTAGAGAAAATGGAAATAAAATGGACACTTTAACTTCAAAAAGAGAATGTTGAAAATTATTTGACATATAATAAAAAAAGAGGGTTTAGAAGATTTGACACTCACAGGTCATATTGAAAACAAGAGGGACATAAAAAACAGCAGTACATACCCTACCTAACGACCTTGTGCAAATGGTTGACAGGTCAGTGATTAGGAGAGATAACAAAAAATTATTAAGAGAGCCATGATCGCCAACGTCCTGAAGGGACATAGCGCACAGAAGAAGTTTAAAAGAAAAAAATGAATAGCAATTCAAACATGTATGTTCACTAAAATAACTTTTATAGTAATACAAACAAACCTCTCATCAACGGACTAATAGGGAGGTGGGTTGGTCTATAATGGGAAGGGGTAATTTTTGAATTATAAAACCACTATAGTAACTCCCACTAGTTATGATCATAATGTAAATTCTATAAACATGTATATATGGCATAAATAAATATATACTTAATATAGATATATTAATCAAAACAACAAAAATAATAGATTTCTTACAGCTACTTTCTCACGCACGCGCTAATGTGGCGTACTTTATATACTGTACATCTTTGTTTACAATTGAAAAGCCCTCCACCCCCGCCAAGCGGTCACTAGGAGAACTAATACGACTCGTTCCGCTAAGCCCGC
>CAHIKZ030005524.1:480000-520000 GCA_903632075.3 Acanthosepion pharaonis | reverse complement strand
ATAATAAAGCACTTAAAGATATTGGCTACAAAAGCCTAAAACTAACTTACATAGAAAATGAAAATGGAAAGCATAGAAAAAAACGAAGCAGAAAAATAATTTGGTATACTCCCCCATACAGCCAAATGATCAATAATAAATTGGGACAAAAATTCCTTGCATTAATCGTTAAACATTTTCCTAAAGATAGTAAACTCAGTACTATTTTCAATAAAAATACCCTAAAATTAAGTTACAACTGTACTGAAAACTTAGAAAAAATTATTAAGAAACATAATGCTAATATCTTGAATAAACACTTAGACCAAAACCAAAGAAATTCGAAGTGTATAAAAATAAAAAGAGATGAAGATAAACAAAAATTATGTAACTGCAGAAATCCTCATAACTATCCTTTACAAAATAAATGTCGCACGGAATCATTAGTGTTACCAATGCAATATCTCATCTATTGAAGATCCCGACATAAAAGTCTATATAGGTTGCACAAACCATGAGTTCAAGAAAAGATTCAATCAGCATCAAAGTTCGTTTAGGATAAATATATGCCGAAATCAGACATCCTATTCAAAATATTACTGACACTTAAAAGAAAACAATAAAACACCTACAGTAAAATGGAAATTAATAAGAAAAGCTAAAATATGTCGGTCATTAAATGACCCATGTCCTTTGTGCATACATGAGAAACTATATATTACTAGGTTTATAAAAAATTAAAAATTTACTGTATCAGAGACATGAAATAGCTATTCTTTGCCGACATTGTCAAAAATGTTCCTTAAATAATATTTTTTTAAAAAGCGTAGCTGGTAATATACATACTTATACGTAATAATTATTTTTTAAATAATTTAAGTAATTCTATTACATTTATTTGTTTTAAAAAGAAATATAATCTGTTAGTAATTAAAAGTAAAAATAATATTTTAAAATTGTAGATCAATACAACGCATTCTAATCGAAATTCCCCTTTTAGAAAGAATCTGAATGTATACAAGTAAAAATTTAACGAATAAAATACCGTAAAACTTTTTGCCATTGATAAAAAAACAAAAAAACAGAAGACATGCGTTGAACGGATGTCATAATTTGTTGAAAAAAGACAACCCTACCCTACCTAGACTTAACGCAATTTCTAACGTAAGTCATAATTGATATGATAATAGTTAATAAAAAAAGAACACGCTACCGCCCCTGTCTAAATGACTGGATTTCTCAGTATCATTGGAAACAAAAATTATGAATGTATGTGATTTTAAAAGTTTTTCCAGAATTCGCTTGAAGATGAAACAAAACTAATGCTTTTAATTTAATATAATTGAATTTGAAGTTTTTTGTTTTCTGTTTTTGAAACATGGTAATTCCTGTGTAGCGATGAAACCATATTTTTAAATCAGTTAATTTATATATATATATATATATATATATATATATATATATATATATATATATATGAGCTTTTACCTATAGGTTTCACCTCTGATCGTCAGAAAGCTCCATTGTTTAGGTGAAACCCAGGTAGGTTTGTCTGGCTCACTAGGTGTATCTAGGTCTGCTCTACGATTGTATTGAGCTCTTTTGTTAGTTAGTTGTTACTCGTATCGGGTTTTTTTTTTTGGGCTTCAGACCTGCATCTGTGCGATTTTTGTCGGCAGAAGTTCATGTTTGTAGCTCTTTTCTTTTTTAAAACCTTTTTTTCCTCGAAATTGATTTGATTAACAAATCAAAAAATTCGAGGGTTTTTCAAAACGATTCTAGTTATTTATATATATATATATATATATATATATATATATATATATATATATATATAAGTTACGAAAAACTTGGTAATCCGTATGGGTAGTGCCAAGGAGGATGAAATCCTGAGAGCTCAATGTTAATTCAGAGCTAACAATTTAAAGAAAAACAGACCACTTTAAGGCTCCTTAAATTTGAAATTACATATAGTAAGTAAAATTATTTTTCCATATCAAAGTATATGTATATTACGATTTTTAAACTTTTATATTTAAATATTATTTAAGTAATATTTATGGCACTTACTGGCAAAATAGATAATTCATTTCTCAGATTTAGTAAACTTTATTTATTAATTAATTATTTTATTTATTTTAAATATATATAAACTAAGTAATAAAGTTTCATATGTATGTACAAAGGACATGAGTCGTTCACAGGCCTACATCATCTAGATTTTCGTTATAATTTCATTTTTCAGTAGGTGTTTTATTGGATTCACTTAAGTGCCGGTAGTACTTTTTGTTAGAGGTGTTTAGGTTAGCATATATTTTATTTAACTGCAATTTTTAAAAGATGCTTAGGTTAGAATTCGTTTTAACTACAATTTTAAATACAACTTTAAAATATTTTCACTGTTATTCCAATAGACTTTTTTCTTTTTTTTTTAAAGAAAAAACAAGTAAATGTAATATAATTACTTACATGTTAAATATAAGTATGTATACTACCTGATTACCCCTTTTTTTTTCTTTTTTTTTTTTAAATATTATTTAAGGAAAATTTTTGACAATGACGGCATATAATAGCTATTTCATTTCTCTGATTCAGTAAATTTTTATTTTTTATAAACTTAGTAATATATAGTTTCTCGTGTATGCACAAAAGACATGGGTCGTTTAATGACCTACATATTCTAGCTTTTCTTATTAACTTCCATTTTATTTGATTCTTTTAGATGCCAGAAGTTTTTTGAGAGAGATGTCTGATTTTTATATTTATTTATTCTAAATGAAGTTTGATGTAGGTTGAATCTTTTTTTTGAATTCATAGCTTGTGCAACCTATATATATTTTTATGTTTTCAGGACTTTCAATCGAAGAGATATTGCATTGGTATACTAATGATTCAGCGCAACATTTATTTTGTAGAGGGCAATTATGAGGGTTTCTACAGTTACATAGTTTTTGTTTATTTCCATTAGTTTTTATCTTTATTTTTACATTGTCTAAATCTTTTTGGTTTTGGTATAGGTGTTTATTTAAGATATTAGCATTATGGTTCTTAATGATTTTTTTCTAAGTTTTCCGTGCAGTTGTAACTCAATTTCAGTGTCTTTTTATTGAAAATAGTACTTAGTTTACATTCACTAGTAAAATGCTTGACTATTAATGCGAGGAATTTATGTTCTAATTTGTTCTTTACCATTTGGTTGTATGGGGGAGTATAACAAATAATTTTTCTACATCTGTTTTTTCTATGCTTTCCATTTTCATTTTTTATATAAGTTAGTTTTGGGTTTTTGTAGCCACTCTCTTTTAGAGCCTTATTTTAGGAATTGACATGCTCATCGAAAATCTTGTCATTTGCTGAATTTGTACTAATTCGTTTACTGATAGATAATGGTATATGTTTAATTATAGATGGGGGGGTGATTTGATTTAGGGTGAATATATAAAGGATTGGTGTTGGGTTTTTTATAAGGTGTGTATGTATTTTTATTTAGATCTAATGTTATATCTAGGAAGTCCACTTTTTTTAATTTAGTACTAACCGTAATTTTTAAGCCCATGCTTTTAAATTCTTTATATAATAACTTTCTAATTCTATCTATTTTGAAGTTTGTTGAGTTTCTAATAACCATAAGTCCATCGTCTCTGTACAAACCAATGTCATTTGTATTAATATCATAGTGCGCTGATAGGTTGTATAATATAAAAAGACCAATGAGATCAGAAGACTCAGCTGAGTCTAGTGATCCCATTGTGATGTCAAATTGGTCGTAAGAATTCTTAATCCATTCCTCACCTTTATGTATAAGTACCGATTTTTTCGCATACAGAATAATCTTCCTTTCTTCATTTGTAATATCCGTATATCCGCATTGATAAATAGTTATTTGGAAATTGATTGGTAATAATTATCAATATCAAATTGTATTAATTTACAATTGTTTTATCCTTTTAAATGAGTAAACCAGTTTATCACTTCCTTGGTATTAATGCGTTGGACTTTGCCACCCACTATGCGGATATTACAAATGAAGAAAGGAACATTATTCTGTATGCGAAAAAATCGGTACTTATACATAAAGGTTTCCAGTAAGTGCCATAAATATTACTTAAATAATATTTAAATATAAAAGTTTAAAAATCATAATATACATATACTTTGATATGGAAAAATAATTTTACTTACTATAAGTAATTTCAAATACATTTCCTTCTGTTATAAAGTAATATAGTCTATTAAAAATATCAATGAAAATATTTTAAAGTTGTAATTAAAATTGTAGTTAAATATAAAATGAATTCTAACCTAAACTTCTTTACTTAGTACTTAAAAGAATAAAACACATATAGTAAAATAAAATTAATATGAAATGTCAGATGTAAGTTTATGAATGACCCATGTCCTTTGTACTTACATGAGAAACAATATATTACTAGGTTTATATATATAAAAAATAAAAGTTTACTAAATCAGTAAATTAAGTAACTATTTTTGCCGTCATTGTCATAAATTTTACTTAAAAAAAAATGTACCCTCATATACATACTTATACTTGTTGTAAAAATAAACCTACATAATATAAGGGATTCTAATACATTTAACTGTTCATAAAAAATATAGTATAATAAAAATTAAAAATGAGAATATTTCAAATCATAGTTAAATAAAATCTAAAAAGTATTCTAATCTGAACACCCCCGAAAATCTTTAAATTTACAAATAGAAAAAAAATGCCGTAAGAATTTTTTTGCCGTTAACAATAAATTTAAAAAAAAATCCAGACGACATGCATTCAACGGATGTCAGTTCTCATTGAAAAATACATCCCTACCCCTTGCCAAAATGTAGCTAATAACCGATACAATGATACAGACATAAGGAAAACCCAGACAATCCTTGTCCAATTGAAGTAGATTTATCTGTAACCATGGAAGCATGATTTTAGCTGTGTCTTTAAAACCCAGTAATTTTGAAAGTTACTCCAAAATTCGCTTGAGGAAGAAATGGAACTAATGTCTTTAATTTAATTGCAAAATTAAATTCGGGGCTTTTAGCTTCCATTTTTGATACATGGTTAGAACTGTGTAGCGGAAAAAAACATATTTTAAATCAATTAATTTATAATATTAATGTTCTGTAAATTTACATTGAGCACTATTTTGTAAAAAAAAAATCTATAAGAACACCGGATTATATATCTTACTGTTCTTTTCTTTATATATATATATATATATATATATATATATATATATATATATATATATATATATATATATATATATATATATATATATATATATATATATATATATATATATATATATATATATATATATATATATATATCACGAGTGAATCATTATAATGATTCACTCGTTAGTAGCTTAACATCGCCGGAGGACACATGGCATAGTGGATAAAGGCGTTGTTTAGATCCAGTGACAGGACCCAAAGAGTTGTGAGTTCAATACCTGGTTAAAGCAGTGGAGAACTTGGAGAGGGGAATTAAGGGGAGATAAGTGATAACTGACATCTATTAGACATGGCACGTGGAACTAGGACAGTGAGCGAAATAAAGGGTTCAGTTAGCTATTCTAAACTCCTGAAGAGGGCCGGATCGGCTGAAACGTTGTAATAAATATATGGCGACAAAGATGAGGACAATAGTACGAATAATGTAAATAGTGTACATAATACCTCATTTCAGAAATATAGACAGATACTGAAGAAAATTCGAGTTTTTTTTTCTCCTATGCGATAAGGTCAATCCTTTGTTCTGATAGGGGATATTTCGATTCCGCAGTACCGCCCCATCTTCATTTTCAGAATGACGGAACTTTAATATTCGACCGAATATCTTAGACGATTGATAATATTCTCATTGAATTTGCATGGTTAATTTTTATCTAGGATTTTAGAGCTTCACCCTTATACTGTTGTATCATCAGAATAGATTTTCACAAATGATCTTAGGCAGAACATTTATGTAAATTGGGAAGATCGTTGGACCGAGAAGTGAAACGTCCGCGTCGATCGTTTTGGATTCAAAGAACTGGCCGTGAATAACTACCTTCAGGGAACTTTATCTGATGTGACTTCAATATTCACCGCAAATAGTGTTTAGCCCACTCCAACAAAACTGACGAAGGTTGCGGATACTGCAGAGACTTCCCCATCGCCTATGAACTAACACAGATCATTGACGAACCCACCTGCCTTCCTGATGCGACAGGGCATCAGTCGAAACTTCTTGAACTCATCTTCACACCCAGCTCTGAAATATGACTCGCTGAAGTTTTGCCCCCATCCTCTGGGGACTTCAAACTATTCATTAGTCGGTGTCATATTTGATGCCAAAACAAAAGCATATCCTGATAAGCCGTTCCTTAGAACGACTTGGACATCTTCAGATCTGACATGACGGAAGTTCCTCTCTCAGCCTCCATCAAGTATACTGCCTCCAAAACTGCTGAATAGAATGTTGGTCTACAGAAGGATGCTGAGAATACCATAACCGGAATGTGCAAATAAGGAAAATTATGTTACGGATAATGGAAACAAAAATGATGCTTGTGTTTAAAATCAGAAAGAAACTTGTTGGACTTTCTTGGACACATAATGAAGAAGGGTGGCTTGGAAAATTTGACACTAGCAGGACAAAGGAGACAGCCTACAAAACAACCTTTTGTAAGTGGATGACAAAACAAAGTCTGGAAATGATGGTGAAAAGACAATGAGCTGGAAAGCTGAAAAAGTTGTGGAGAATCATGATAATAATAATATTTTGCTGATAATGGTCTGATTAGTTTGATGGCAAGCTATGGATAATTTTAGACAGAAATGATTCCATATATTTCCTGTTACAAAGAGAATAGAAAATATTTACAACTTTACAAAATCGGACTATCAAATATTAATTCCATGTCCTTTACAGTCATTTTTTCTGTCAGAATTTACGAATAGAGAAAAATGGTATCGGGAAGTTTCCGAGTTCGAGCTTTAAACTCCATTACTTCAGTAATTTCATATAATATTTAAATTTAGAGGCCGTCCAATTCGAATTAGTTCTCTTGGGAACGTACACAGCAATACAAGTTCCTTGTTCACACCCAATATGTTTGCAAGAGGCGGGAACATATTTCACAGCGACGTGATGCAGGTTTTATTTTTATAATGTTCACTCTGTACAAGGCCCGAGGGCCACTCGTGATAGAGGGTTACAGAGTAAAAGACAGAGCTTATGCGGATATGTGTGGAAGAAAACTGTTAACCCTAGACTTGTACAGATTAAGATTACGGTGATCAGGGAAGTCCTCTTCACAGTTCCACAAGGTAGTGGTATGTTTGTAGAAGCTGCTTGAGTGGAACTTATATCCTTACCAACGTACTACGAAGGGAATGGTGTTGGTACGCTACAATAGGCGTGGCATGGCGGATCTTAGGCGTGAAAGAAAGAAAAGAAATGAATGTAGTTCGTCTAACAAGAGCCTTGTCTCGTCTGTGAGAAGTGTTTGTCGGGTGAAAAATAATTCGTCAACCACAAGGACGTTGAGAGGCTTTTAGATTCTATCGAGAGTAGAAAGTGCAGACTGGGCGGCTCCTACTCCTACATTAGCAGTATTCCTCATTCCGAAAGCAACAGAACCATTAGAGGATACGGTAATCGCATCCCTCAGAGCAGAGGACGAAGTTGAAGAAAATTTGGCGAACGTAATTCGAGAATTACCAGTATCGTTCAAGGACATCAAAAAAGAGGCAGAAAAGGACAAATATATAATGGAAATAAAAGATAAGCTAGCTAAAAAAGACGAAAAAATGCAAGAGACATTCTCTCTGTGATAATGTACTAATATACAGTGAAAGGGTAGTAATCCCTAGTACACTCCAAAAAAGAATATTGAAAGATTTTCATGCTGGTCACCCGGGGATAAATAGAATGAAGAGCCTCATGAGAGCATACGTCTACTGGCCAGGTATGGACAACGACATCGTGTCTATGGTCGGCAGATGTAAAGGCTGCATTTTGGCATCAAAATCACCACAAACTCTACAGAAGCCATGGCCAAAAACCGACAGGTCATGGTTAAGGATTCATTGATTTTGCGGGTCCAATTGACGGGTGGCATTATTTGGTCGTAGTCGACAGCTTTAGTAAATGACCCGAAGTTTTCCAAATGAAGAGGCCAACATCTCAAAATACAATAAATAAATTGCATGAATTATTTGCAAGGTTTGGAGTGGTAGATACTGTGGTTAGTGACAACGGTTTTCAATTCACGAGCAAAGAATTCGCAGAATTTTGCCAGAATTTCCAAGTGGATCACGTGAGGATTCCTCCGTATCACCCACGCAGCAACGGACTAGCCGAAAGGTTTGTCGATACGCTGAAAAGGGCTCTTAGAAAAGCAACGGGTACCCCGACTAGAAAGGCGTTACAGCTATTCCTGCAAGTATACCGCATTACTCCGAATAAATCAGCCCCATCAAGCCTATCACCTGCGGAGCTAATGTTTGCAAGGAAGATCAGATCTGCATTTGATAAGTTGATACCTGAAAATAAGACACACACACACACACACCAGTCGCTATGGTTCCTAAGCGAAAATTCCACATAAATGAAAGTTTTTTTCAAGAAATATAAAAATAATGCGACATCGTGGGAACTAGAAGTCATACAAAAGCGGATTGGAAATATGGTGTACATTGTACAAGGGAAAAAATTTACCCATAAAAGGCACATCAACCAGCTAAAGAAAAGGAGTACCGAAGAATCGGAAGAAACTCCGCAAGAAGATGAATTATACGAACTATATGATACTTTTGATTTACAAGTACAACAGACAGAGCAAAAACAGCGCAGATCTGGTAGAAAGCGAAAAGCGACGCAACAATTTGTGATGGACCTGAAAAGGAAAAAATATTGAAAAAAAAATTTTTTTTTCACAATGTAAAAAACAATTTTAGGGTGGGGAGGCGTACCCACCTTACCTTCTGACTGATAATGGACTGATCCCTCTACGATATAGGTCAGTGCTAGAGAGATCAGGGTAGTTCTGATGAGATCACGAGATCATCTCACTTCCGTCTCTCTACCGGAATTTACCGGTGGACTGTAGACTCTTGCTAATTGTTATTACTAACCTGCGTTCGTTATTACTAATCACTCTGTTGTTAAATACCTCTTCAAATATACCAGTATTTTCCCTACATTTGTGTTTGTCTTTATTTGAATACACACACGTTCGAACACTCCCAACATCTCAACACCTTTCAAAGGCAAATTTTGCGATCTAGAGATTCTTGACGAAATCAAACGAAACATAATGCATCTTCCACGTAACTTTTCTATAAATAATTTCATGATCATGATTTTTTTCTGATAAGTTTTCCACTTTGATATCTCGACTTTAAGCGCAATACTAGATTGACAGTTAGGTCTTACCATCTTACAGTTGAAATTCCTAGATGTAACCGTGACTTCAATGTTAACAATTATTTTTCTTGCACTTCATGCTCCCGGAACTTTCTTCAGGCTTCTTGCATTCAAAAATGTACATGCAACGTCAATCGTCATCTACCTCCTTAAAATCTCTTCTTTAAGCTTTATTTCTTCTCAACACTTTTTCAGTTTGTTTCACTCTCAGTAATACCTTGTATCTTAGTGACTTTATTGCCTTCCTTGGGATGAAATAACTAAAAAAAAATCCTTAATCTGTCTTTTATTAGCTGAAAAACAATTCCAGTTTTAATTCCCTCCTTAACTTCTACGGCACTTGCTAACACTGACCTGCTAAGAAAAACGCTTAAAAGACAAAATCTAATGGCAGAATATCTTTGGAGATTCTGTATGTAATTTATATTTGCTATTCATTTAGCAGTTTAAATATCTCTTTGAAGACTTTCTGAGGTCATACACTCTGGGACTATGAAATTGTTACAAGACTGTTATCATTACCGACATTTTCTATGCAAAAGCGCTTGACTTGATGACAAACGCAGATTAATTACTTAGTATAAATGGAGAAACGCAACTGCCACACACACATGTATTATTAATTTCATATGTTACATATCATTAATAATTATATATAATGTATATATTATGAAATGGACTAAGTCCGACAATTATTTTAACTTTGCTAAGCAGATGCTTCCTCTGTAGCTAAACAGTATACTACGTCAGGCTATACGTAGGGTACAGGTTCGATTCCTGTTAGAGGACACATATTTTCGATGGAATTTTTCGGACATTCAGGCCAGTAAATGTAGTTAATGCTGTTTATTAGAAAAAGATCATTTAAAGTATTTGTATCTAAAAAAATAACGTATAAACAGAAAATATATTAATATAATATATAGATAATAGCTACTGTGTATACATACATATATACAGCTATACATATAAATATATATATGCAACTATATATATATATATATATATATAACTATATATATATATATATATAAATATATACAATTATATATATGTATACAACTATATATGCAACTATATATATATATATACAACTATATAGATATGCAACTATATATATCTACAACTATATATATGTACCACTATATATATACAAATATATATACAAATATGAAGAAATATACTCTTAAGGTGTTCTATATTTATAGGATAAAGTGCCCAATACCAGAGATAGAGCGTGTGTAAATATAAAGGTGAACATTGAAGTCAACACTTAGAGGCGACAGGCTGTTTCATGCTAGACGCAATCGTCAGGCCACAATATATATATATATATATATATATATATATATATACAACTATATATATATTTATATATATATATATACACACAACTATATATATATTTATATATATATATATACAACTATATATATATACACACACAACTATATATATAATTTATTTTAGGATATTAAAACGTTATAAAAAATTGCTACTCAATTACAATTATGTTTCAGCACTATAAATAAATATATTTCTTCAGGTGATGTTAAACTACTGGCGAGTGAAATATTAATTTGATACCACAAAGCAGAATACTTTTGAAAAATAGACTTGTGGGCTTTGTCGTCTTTAACTAATCAAATGTGACGTGCGTTAAATTCAAATTCACCCGAATTAACGAGCATATAACCGGTTAACATTATGTTAAATTACCCTCCCATCTTTTAGCTTCTTGGTAAGTTTTAACGTCTGGTTTCGATACATTTTACGAAACAATGTAACAGTATGTATCTGCCCATAAGGAAATTGTATAATCTTTTATATGCAGACAACTTCATTTCAAGACCTATATTTTTAAAAAATTCAAGTAAATTGATCTCCCTTTTAAATTAAATCTTACGTATGGTGTAATCATACTTCATTTGTTTTTTATTTTACATATATATATATGACTCTTCCGTCGGATTCGACGTATGAGGATCAAGCAGATTAGTTCCTAGGAACTGACAGCCCAGACACCAGCACATATGATTTGATTATAGGAGGTGAAGGCTTTGGGCAGAACCATCCACACTTTTTGAAAGGCATAACTATATATATACAGGATGGGGCAGAAAGTTCGCCCCGATTTCAAAGGTTAATAAAAAATAAACACATGATCATAACAGAAAAAATTTGTATTTATAATAAGTACATTACATTGATTTTCTAAGCGTAGCTAAGATGTGACACAAGGCCGAAAGCATAGGACACTCAGTGAGGATCGAACTGACTATTCAATCGTAACTGTTTTAGCGAGACAATGTTCTGGAGAATGTCCTGAACCAAAGTTGTGCGGGTTTCATAGTCCCTCTCATTTAACTCCTGTATAACCATCATCTTGTAAGGATGCATTACACAACGCGAAGGTGCCCAGATAAGGTGCCTTTATGGTTCAAGTGCTTTTGAAAATTGTATCAATGTCAATTCAATTTTGGAGTTTGTCTTGAAAGTTCACCATTGCCCTTTGAACCATGTCCCATGGAATTGCATTGATTTCCTGAGTTACTGCTGCCTTTAGATCTTCTACAGTTGCTGGTCGGTGTTGATACATTCGTGTTTTGAGGTGCCCCCATAGAAAAAGCATCACAAGGAGCTAAATCTAGGGAAGGGCGGGGGGCTATTCAATATCGTCTCAAGATGATCCGGAAACATATCACGGAGGATTCCGAGGGACGTTGAGACGTATGCGATGTGGTACTATCTTGTTGGAACCATGCATCATACAGTTACTGTAACACCTTCCTCTTCGAAAAACCAAGGACCCCACACGACGAAATCACCCATTGCACACCAGATAGTATCCTTCGCACTGTGGAGTGGTCGTTTCTAGAGTTCACGAGAGTTATTGACTGGCCAGTATCGTAAGTTCTGTTTATCAACTATCCCCAATAAATGAAACTGCGCTTCATCACTGCAGATCAGAATAGCTGTTGAGAAGATGTTCTGGAGAATGTCCTGAACCACAGTTGTGCGGGTTTCATAGTCCCTCTCATTTAACTCCTGTACAACCATCATCTTGTAAGGATGCATGTGGAGAGACCTGTGTAAGATTCTGCGATCACTTCGAACGGACATGTGTAAGGCAGATGCATGTTTTCGTGCGGAACGTCAGGGAGGCTACTGCATTGAAGCTGCCACAGCTGCTACATTTTCTGTCCTTATAGCTGTCCTAGAACGGCCAGGAGTTTTCTTGTTTAAAGCTGATGATGTTTGTCTAAAGTTAGAAACCCACCGACAAATTGTTTTTTTTCTATCCGGAACAGGATCATAACGACAGAGAGCAACGTGCCTTCTGGAGGAACGTTGCGTCATTACAACGGACTCACCGTTGTTAAGAAAATCTTCCATAACAAATGCACGATGCTCTCAACTCCAGGCCATGGTGGGGTATTACTTAAAATTGAAAATAAATAGCTTTTAATATACTTCATACAGATACATTTTTTTTCTTTTTATCTTGATATGTTTTTTTTTAATTAACCTTTGAATCCGAGCAACGTTTCTGTCTCACCTATATATATATATATATATATATATATATATATATATATATATATATATATATATATATATATATATATATATATATATATATATATATATATATATATATATATATGAGAGTCACGTCGGCGTAATGGATAGAGGTTCGAATTGTTCGAATTCAGTGTGTGTTACCTTGGGAAGGGTATGAATCGGACTCCCCTACCCCAGCTGTGGATACTGTTTTTAAAAAACCTTTTGGTTTGTTGGAAAAATGAAATAGAGTAGCCTGTTTCCATTTCATCCTGTGTTTCCAGAACGAATCCATCGGAATGTTTCTGTAAACTCCGACATAGTTGTAGCGAAATTTGGTGAGTAAAGATGCCTTCATTCTTTTTTAGACGTGATCTTTGTTTTATTGAGTAATATATTACTATAATGGAATACCAAGACCTTAGGACTGATTAAACTTGGTCTTTTTTTTTCAGTTACAGATCCGTATTAAATCTGTCCAGAAATACCGTTTTGAGCGAATTCTCCAACCATAAAAACAGGATTTTGTCTAGGGTTCAGATAAAAGTTGGCCTTCGTTACACACGGCAGGAAAAAAACCTTTTTGCGAACCGTTTCTTTAGATTGAACTTTTTCTGAATCAGTCATTTAAAGGATCTTTCCTGTGGCAAACCATATTTGGGAATATATATGCAACGAAGTATATATATATATATATATATATATATATATATATATATATATATATATAACCGAAACAATTAAAATTATAATTTCCAATTATATATGTAATTATGAATGTATCAAAACAACCATAATCTTCAATATTATAATTTTGCGATAGTATAAATATAACTGAAATTGTTATCAGCTAAGTTTAATATATTTCTTATCTAATAAGCTATAAATAGTTAGAACTTTTCACTATACTGACAATTTATTTTCGAAAACGATTAGCACAAAAACGGAAATACTTCGTTGCACATTTAATTCGCCTCAAAATCTACATGATTATCTAACACATACATGTATATAATTATATATATAACTGACAATTTGAATAAGTTTATCACATACAATAACGTATTTTAAGAAATAGCACGTTCAAAAAATTTACATCAGAAATGAACGTTTTTTTAAAGAAAATTAATATCTTTTATGAAAAATATGATTTTTGAAATCTTAAAATCAAGTCATCTTAAGAGTGGTTGTAATCTCTACGAAACTCCGCCGTTCTTGGTATGACGATAAACTACGTCTGGCAGCAAGGCCACTGATCGTGAGATTTTGAGGGGCATGGAACCATCTGTTAATTACTCTTGTTCCCAGGACCACTTGTTAGGGTTCTAGATATGGGCAAATAGTTAACCCCAAAACTTAGGTCAAAACACTATGAATGTATAGAAGAAATTATAGTAAAATATACCAACAATACATTTTCATAGTAATTCTTTTAAATAAAAACAATTATTTTGTAAAAAATAAAAACAGTTATTTTGTAAAAAGTAAAAATTAGTTTGTAAAAAATAAAAACAATTATTTTGTAAAAATAAAAACAATTATTTTGTAAAAAATAAAAACAATTAGTTTGTAAAAAAAATAAAAATAATTATTTTGTAAAAAGTAAAAACAAAAACAATATTACCAGCAATACATTTTTGTAAAATAAATTATTAATGTTTGCAAGAAAATTAAATTTCGGAATTAAATGACCCATAAGAAGTCGATATGCCGCTAAAAAAGAACAAACGAAACTCTGAGTAGAGACAGGATAAATGAATATTTAATTTTATTTTATTGTTTCTAGAACATAAAATTAAGAAACAGTTGTTTTCTGAAATCTCCCAACGAACTGGTCTTTTCTTTTCCTGATCTCAGTGTATTGAGGGCCGAAAATACAAGTGTCTGGTGTTGTATTCCCTATTAAGATTTCGGGTTTGACCAATGTCAGAAAAATGTAGATCGCTTATAAGTCAAATTAGAACGAACCGGAAAATTGCCCCCTTCCAGTTCGCTTAATTCGAGAGAGAAATTTAATTGTAAGCTAGACATCGCGAAGTCGTACGTATTAAGTCTTGTTAAGATTAACTGAGTGTCTGGCTGAGAGTTTTGCTCATATGAATGTGGCCAATCAATGGTTGACACGTTTGACATCAAGTAATTTGAATTGTTTCTTCTTCTTGAGACAAAGAATGTTTCCATGTTTTACTTCATGGACTTTTTCTGATTTTCTTTTTCCTTTGTTTTATTTAGCATCTTTTTTTTCAACCTTTTTTGTGTACTTTTCTTTTTCTACCTTTTGTATGTTACTAATACTAGCAAATTATAGCAACTTCACCCAAATCCGTTTAAAATATTACCAAACTACCACATAAAATAACCTTTGTTGTAAAGTAGTTTTCACAGTGGAGGCTTGTATTTTACTGAGTCAGTCCTAAAAGGGTCCGACGTACAAAACGTTAGGAACTTGAAATAATAGTTAATGACGCAGCAATCTAGTTGTGGTGGTTGATACTTTAATGTCCGACATCGACTGACTCGCTAACTCACTGAGCTTAACTGGCGACTGCTACTACTAGTACTTATTATCTGTGGGAGAGTCTATTTACAATAGAAATAGGTACGTTCCGGTATAACAACTTTCGTGATCATAATCAATATAATATCCTACAATTTCTTAAAGAAATCAAACTGTATTTCAAAATATAACTTCAACAAAACTACAACATAAAACACACATATCACCGCCTCTAGTAATCATGTCCACACAAACATGTATACGCACAAAAGCTTAGTATCATCTACCATGTATTCAGTTGTGAAAGCAGAATAACGTATCATATTTTTATTACTTCTAAGCACCCAAGAAAATTAAATTTCGGTATTAAATGACCCATAAGGAGTTGATGTGCCGTTAAACAGACAAATCAAGCAATCAACGTTGCTGTGAATTGGCTTTCAGTTATTTCCCTAACTCAAAACTGACCGCCTATCTCCAATGTTTTCCCAACCTTATGATTTAGGATTGATTTGTTTTCTACGGTTACTTAAAGCCAGAAAATATTTTTACATTGTAAGAATTTTTGAGATAATATTGATCTACTGATACAAAGCCTAGAAGGAGGGGGAAAACGAGGTGGATTCATGCCTTTCCCAAGGGTGTCTGCGCGTAAGTGAATATAGCGAGACCGACTGAATTAGAACTCGGCTCACCGATTAACAATTCCGAGACGTTATCCATTACCCCACCCAATTATCCAAGCACACAACACACGGTGCACCCAAGTGGTAACCCATCGATGTACTGACCAGGCTCAATTTCGGTGATCGTACTAGAACCGGTGTTTCAACGTGATATGGTCGTAAACCCCAACGTTATAGTAACGTCGCTAAGTGGGAAGTGCTGTCGCATTAGTCTAATAACATTAAAATATTTCTCTTCACTTAACAATATCTATTGGAGGTAGAAAATATATTTCCATATTTTCTATTAGGTTGGTGCATAATTATCAGGCGTTTTTGTAGGCGAGTTATTTGTTAATAAAAATTGCTGTTTTGTTTACTTTTTTTAATAAAAATATTTTATTTTCAGGTTATATAAATGCGTCTCGATAATCATACGTTCCGGAATAATCCTTTAAAAATGTTATTGTTGAATTGTTATGTTTCTTTTTTCATAATAAATATTGTTTAAGAAACGCTTGATAATTATGCACCAACCTAATAATTGAAACCCTATAATTTAGATGAAGAATGCACGTTCTAATATCTTGCTGGCATTTATCATCCATTTTCGGTTAATGCAATGTTAAAAGGTAATGTATTTTCAACAAAATAAATACATTTTAAAATCCCCTCTCCAACTAAAATTTTATCAAATCTAAAATAGACCTAAAAGACCATTATTTGATATCGTCTTTATGCGAACGTTGTATTAAGCACACAACGGGATTAATCTCAAACAATGGAAACACGACAAAAAATATTAAATGTTATGTTTCATTTTGGAGCCTATCTCCGGACTATATAAGAATGAACCAGGAGTGCACACTGGAGGACTCATAGCAAGCACACACAAGGCGACACACTGCAGCCACACACGAGTATCCACAACGAACAGGAGCATACACGAAGGTAACAGTAAGTTTCTCATTAGAACACTCACGACATACAGATAGATCGACACAAATGGAATAAAAAAAAAACTTACGCGTCCAAAAAGTTACTTTTGTCCATACATATATTACACACACACACATACACTTACACTTACACAGAGATCCATACGTATCACGGAATTGTTTTCACAAACATTATCTCTAGACTCTTTGCGAACCCTCTACTGTATTCAATGTCGCTCGACAATGTTGTTTTATTTTTCGTTTTGGACATACGAAGGTTCGTTTGCTCTTTCTTTTTCTCTCGTTCGCTGTTGACCGAGACATCACTTTTTCTTTGCCCTAAAGGGGATTAGTAATAAACGCTTCCATTTGACCGTCAAAATAAGACCAGCAACAATTAGGAAGCAGCCCTTTGCAACGAAGTTAACATTTATGGCGAATCTACAAAGAATGTTTTTGTTGACAAATATTACTTCCCCCATGTGCTGAAGAAAAAAGTCACGTAAAAGATGATACTTCAAGCATCATGACCATCTTGCTTATATCTATTGCACTTATATGTTTCCTCCGACAGCACTTATACGACCACATCACGTTGAAACACCGGCTCCAGTGCGAATACCAAAGTTAAGCAGCGTTGAGTCTGGTTAGTAAATAGATGGGTGACCGCTTGGGAATACCAAGTATTGGAAGCTTGGATGTGCGAGTGGTGTAATGAATAACGGCTCGAAATTGGAAATCAGAGAGCCGAATTCCAATTCCAGTTAGGTTCGTTATATTCACTTACGTGCAAATGCCCCCGGGAAATATCTGAATCCACATCTTCTCTCCCCACCTATGGGCTAACAAGTAAAATTTTATCACTAAATCTTTATTATCTCCAAAAACAACAAAAAAGAATTCTTACGATCTAAAAAATATTTCTACCTTTAAATAACCTGCAACAATAAAATATTGTACAGGTTATAAACCGTAGAAAATGAATCAGTCAATAAAAAAAAACAATGAACAGCTCTTAATCGATCGGGCATGAACTCTCCAAGATATCTAAACGTTTCCAATTACTGAAAGTAACAGTTCCATCGATTCCGATAATTGCTCTATGGAAGTTTAGTTGTCATGGTTATGATGATATCTTAAAGTCGTTTCCCTCTTCCTGGATCTATTCTTGCATATCTTTTGCGGCGCGCCATCAGCATTGAATGATGTGCTACCGAATGATCCCAGGGAGTGGGGTATCTTTTTTCCGTTCTACTTGGATATGTGGTACGTAACAAAGCTAACTTCCGCGTGAAAGATATGGGCTTGTCACGAGCCGCACAAGCCATCAACCTTTATACACCGGCTTGTTGCTTTTTTCAAGATGCATTCTGGTATCGTCGCTTCTCCTGCATGATGATGAATACAGTTCTTAACATAGAATTTATTTAGTGCAAAAACAGTGATCATACCAAGTGCATTGTCACTTTGTAAATGGCCAGTATGTGTAATTTGATTGGATAGCAGCTACGAATGTGCTTAAACTTTTCTTGTAACCGACCGACTCAGTTTTGCATCCCCATATCAAACTAACATATCAAAGCGCAAAACCTAATGTTAGTCATTCTCCGTATTTAAACCCACGTGTACCCGATTCGATATATCACGTTCCGTGTCGTTACTGGGCCATAACGCATAGAGGCCATAAACAAAAGATGGTTTCTGTTTCTTACTTGTTTTATTAGAGGAGAGGGACAAATGTGGCAGCATGTATTCTAGAAGGCAGCGGGAGGATGAACTTCAAGGGAAAACAAGCCGCACACCGACCAAGCGTCCCTCCGCATGTGGTCTTAGCCTGTCTCTCGATGCTGGGTGTGGAAAGCATACAGACGCATCAAAATTCATGTGTTGCCGTTTTGAACTTTTGGACAGACAAATGCAATCCATCACTGTCAGAACAGCACGCCCACGAGATATTCTGACCAATCGCTGACCACCTCGGCCCAGCCTTCGCATTCTGTCACAGAAAGAAAAAAATGATGCTGAACAGTTATCTAATATATATATATATATATATATATATATATATATATATATATATATATATATTATTCTCGTATATGACAGTGAATGCTGGACAATTTCTTCCCAGATGAAAAAAAAAAGTTGGCACAAGAGAGATGACATGAACGGAACATGTGAGTAATGGGGAAGTTTTAACGAAAATGTCATTAAAAAGAACACTTGTACATAAGATTCAGAAAGAAACAGTTGAAATTTCGGGGACACATAATGAGAGAAGAGGTCAAAGATCGATATACCCTGTGTTGTGATGGTTTATTTCATTCACCTTTAATATAGCGATTTATTATAGCAATTTTGTTCTCTCGTACTTGATGATAAAATCTCCGTTCATATATCGATAAGTCTTGGTTGTCCAAAATCTTGTCGGTGGATGATGTTTTTATTTTTCACCCTTTGACCCCTGCCGATAGCTTACTAACAACAACAGCCAGAATTTTCTTGTGGCCATATCAATTTGGTCTTTGTTAAAGGCACAATTTTTTCTTGAAAGATGGCAGAAAATATAATACAGAAATCTGAAAGTGAAATTAGAGTTAGCAAAAGATACTTTCAAAAACCAAACAAAATATTAAGTGATAAAATAAAAAGAGACCGTGCGCTGAATTTTTATATAATGTTAATCCTCCTCTAAAGCAGTGAATGCGAGACAATTTCTTTAGGAATGACAAGGAGACTTGCGACAACAGAAATACTGTTCCGTTGGAGGATCCTAAGAATACCATAGACGAAAAATGTGAGCAACTAGGAAGTTTTAAGGAAAACAGAAACAATAAAGACACTTGTGCTTAGAATCTGAAAGAGTTGAAATTTCTGGAGCACTTAAATCAAGAAAGAATGCTTGAAGAATTTGACACTCAGCTGTCATATTGATGTCAAGATGGGCAGAGGTAAATACTAAGTAACTTATCTAAGGAGCTTGTCTGGATCGTAGAACAACACCAGGGAAGGATAGTAGGGATATAAACGTTACTTAAAGCTTTCTTTACAGTGATGTTCATCTTGTACAAAGCCCAAGAGGTATCGAGGTAGAGTGTTACAGAGTAAAAGGCACAAATTATAGGGGTATGTGGGTAAGATAACGGTTGATTCTAGACTTGAACAGGATTGTAATGATCGGGGAAGCATCCTCTTGAGAGTTGATTCCAGAAAAAGCTACAAAAATATGAAGTTGTGGAGAGTCATGACTGCTCACGTCCTTATGGGGAACTGCACATAAAAGCAAAAGAATGTCTTGTAAATGGAACAAATTTTCTGCTATGACTGCCGATATGATAATTTTTTTTCTCTTTCTCTCTTTTCTACCCAGTGGGCTAGGAGTCATACTAGTGTAATTACTTCTGGTTTTAACTTTTCTGAATAAAGTCCATATGTTTGAATGAATTTGCAAGATGAATACGACATAAAAGAGCGTAATTTACGGAATTGTTTTTTTTTTATTCGTGCAGATTCCATGTGGGCCAATGCTGCTTTGGTTTCAGTAACAAGAGAATTTTTACGACGCCCAAGGTGGATTGACTGCGACAGGCAAAGTGTTCCTACTGCTCTGATTTTTACCCATTGATAGGGACGAAGTGAAGCGAATTCATGATTTTCCCAAGGGTATTAGCGTTTTAATCCTCCACGAACTCAAGAATGATAAGAACGGCTGTGCCCTTTATATATATATATATATATATATATATATATATATATATATATATATATATATATATAAGGGCATAGATAGATAGATAGAGAGAGAGAGAGTCTTTGTTGTAAGATCTTTCTCTCTCTCTCTCTCTCTCTCCTTTTTTTCCTCTCACTGACGCTTCATTTTTTTTCACTTTCTCCTCTCTATCTCCCTCACACCTTCTCGTCTATTTTATTTTTTTTATCTAGATCACTCTTTTCTCTTGCACTCTCTTCTTTCTATCTTATTCAACAACTCGCTCTTCTCTATCATTTATTTTCATTCGCTCCCCCTCCTACTCTCTTTCACTCTCCATCTCTCTCTCTCTCTCTCTCACTCTATCTCTCGTACACTACCTTTCCGCTCCCTCACTATATCTCATCTCCATTTTCTCTCTTTCCCTCTCTCCTCCCGTCTCACTTTTTTCTCTCTCTCCATGTATGTGTGTGTGTGTGTGTGTGTGTGTGTGTGAGAGAGAGAGAGAGAGAGAGAGAGAGAGACAAAGAGAAACCGTTTAGAGAAAAGTTGTTACGTCTCACCGTGATCCATACTTTGAAGTGATTTTATGTTACAATATAACATATGTGGAGATTCAACCAGAAATCCGCTCATCATCATAATCGCATAAGAAATGTCTTTCGATACTCATCATCATCATCTCATAAGGAATCTTGTGACATTCGTCATCATCATCTCATAAGAAATGTCTTCCGACATTCATCATCATCATCATCATCATCATCATCCCATAAGAAATGTCTGCCAACATTCATCATCATCATTTTTGTCCCATGAGAAATGTCGTTTGACATTCATCATCATCCCGTAAGAAATGTCTTCCGACATTCATCATCATTGTCATTCCATAAGAAATGTCTTCAGATATTCATCATCATCATTGTCATCATTCCATATGAATCTTTTGACATTTGCCATCAACCCATTAGAAATATCATAAGAAATGTCTTTCGACATTCATTATCATTATCATCAAATCTTTATCCTCCCATGAGAAATGTCTTCCGACATTCATCATCATTGTGATCTCATAAGAAATGTCTTTCGACATTCATCATCATCCTCTTATCATCATAATCATATCATCATCATCATCATCATCCCATGAGAAATGTCTTCCGACATTAATCATTATTGTCTCATAAGATTATTGTCATCATCTAAAAAAAGGCTTTCGACATTCGTCATCATCTCATTAGAAATGTCTTTTGATATTTATCATCATTATCATCATCTAAATATCAAAGAAAGAAAGAAAGAACAAGAAAGAATAGAACAACAAGAAATAATTAATGAAGTAAAAAAAAGAAACAATCAAAGTAAATAGAAAGAAATTGACCGAAACTAATGAAAAATAAAAGAAAATAAGATGGATGAAGAAGCAACGAATAAGGAGAAGAAAACTAATGTGGAAGGAAGCAATAACGATTGATGTAAAGAAAAATTACATGAATGAATGATTAAGGTAAAAAAAAGAAAGAGCGAATAAAAGAAAACCCAGCGAATGAGATGAAATAAAGAAAGAGAAAAGAAAGCAAGAATGAATGAGAAAAATAAATGAAGATATCACGAATGAAAAAAAAAGAAGAAAGAGGAAGAATATAATGATGAATAAGGTTAAGATAGAAATAATGAATGAAATATAAAAAGAAAGTAAGAGTAACGAATGAGTTGAACTAACGAAGGAAGACAAGAAAGAAAGAAAGAAATGAAGTGAAAAAAACAGAAAAAATGAATTGGGCAAAAAAGAAAAAAAGAAATAATAAATGAGATAAAGAAAGAAAGAAAGAAAGGAAGAAAGAAAGAAAATGAATGAGGCAAAAAAAGGAAGAAATAGCGATTCAGATCAAGAATAAAGGACGCATGAAGTCAATATGGAAATAATAAATGAATGAGGCTATTAAAAATAATGAATGAGATTTAAAAAATGAAAAAATGGACGGCAGTTACGAATAACGGAATAACAAAAGAAAGAAAAAAAAAAGAAAGGAGAAATGCGGTAAAAACAAATAATAAGAGAATAAGACCAGAAAAGAAAGAATGAATGAGGACAAAAAAAAAAAGAAAGAAAACAATGAGATAAAGAAAGAACGAATGGGGTAAAGAAAGAAAGAAAGAAAGAAAGAAAGAAAGAAAGAAAGAAAGAAAGAAAGAAGAAAGAAAGAAAGAAAGAAAGAAAGAACGCATGAAGTCAAAAGCAAAAAAAATAACGAATGAGGCCAGGAAAGAAATAACGAGTGAGGTCGAGAAAGAAAGAATTGGGTGAAGAAAGAAAGAAAGAAAGAAAGAAAGAAAGAATGAAAGAAAGAATGAAAGAAAGAAAGAAAGAATGAAAGAAAGATCGCATAAAGTCAAGAGAAAAGAAATAACGAAGTAGGCCAGGAACGAAAAAACGAATGAGGTCAAAAAAGAAAGAAAGAAGGAAAGAAAGAAAGAAAGAAAGAAAGAAAGAAAGAAAGAAAGAAAGAAAGAAAGAAAGAAAGAAAGAAAAGGATGAGTCAAGAAAGAAAGAATGAAAGAAAAATGTGTGTGTGTGTGTGTGTGTGTGTGTGTGTGTGTGTGTGTTTGCATGTCTGTGTTTATGGAGTGAGTATATGTGGATGCCGGTGTGTGTACAAGGATTTTAAGGCTTCAGATTTCTACCTACAGAATTTATTACACAACTACATCTTCGAATGAAAGTTTTTAATTATTTTTTTCTTGATTTCGTTTTCAGTTTTCTATTAAATTCATATATAAGTAATTGAGGTTTACAATCTCCTCGCTTGTAAACCTCAATTACTTTACAATTAGTTTAACGAACTTTAAACTACCAAAGAGGTCTGTCACAGCCAAACCCAACAACCTGGATACACTTGACAGGTTGTCTAAATTAACCGACGCAGAATGGAAAGATGAGAAAGAGATATGTTTTAATGACGTCCAACGAATCGATAAGATCACCAAAGGAGACGCAGGAAAGATATCTTTGTTATTTCGACTAGCGAAATGGGTAGAGCAGTAGCGTGAACACAGTGAGGTCAGAAAGAAATTGATTCTAAATCGGTTTCATTTGAATTTAATCTGATCTACAAAAATTCACCATTTACAAATCATGACCTATTTTTTTCTACTGCTTAGACTTTTCTTGTAACCAACTGGCTCAGCTTCTTCCACTTAATATATTGACTCCGAATGAAGAAAATTTCTAACACGATGGATTCATGTTTTGGGCTTAACTAGATGTTGTGTACAAAATAGCTGCAATTCACTGCTTAACTTGGTTGGTTGTTTTTGTTTAGCGGCATATCAAACCTCTATGGGTTATTTAATGCTGAAATCTAAATATTTTGTACGCAATTTTATGACTTCAACTACAGATATTTTGTACAACATTTTATACTTTTACGGTAAACGTACATTTTTTTTAGATATATAGTTTGTAGATGATAAAATGTATGGTTGGTAATTTTACTATAAAAGTGTATTTTTATACTCTTTTTAGTGTTATATTGATTGTCATTTTCCTATGAAAATGTATTATAGACCATTTTATTATAAAATGTATTGCCGGTCATTTTGCTATAAAATGTATTGCTGATTATTTTACTATAAATATATATTATTGGTCATTTTACTATAACAAATTATTATTGGTCCTTTTACTATGGAAATGCACTATAAGTCATTTTACTATGAAAATGTACCATTGGTTATTTTGTTATAAAATATATTGCTGGTCATTTTGCTATAAGTCATTGCTGATCATTTTGCTATAAAAATGTATGTTGTTATTGAATATATTATTAATCATTTTGTTATAAAATATATTGATCATTTTACAATAAAAATACATTGTTGGTCATTTTGCTATAAAATGTATTGCTGGTCATTTCACTACAAAAATGTATTCTTTGTATTTTTATTATAAAAATCGTTTTGGTTTTTATTTGGGCGTTCACTATATGCCCATATCAGTGACCCTAGCACGTTCCGCCATCTTGGGTCTGGGTTGACCTGCCGACAGCAGCAACTCCTCAAAACCTCTAATCTCCTGTTCAGAGGCCATTGCTGCCGGATATAGTTTTTCGATATACACAGGCCTTGCCTAGATTTGGCTGGACGAGTCCTTTCTATTCAAGGATCTTGTAGCCAATACACGAGCGTGACAACCGATACAGTTTATTTGTATACAGTCAATGACTTCTGGTAGGACAATATTTTTTTTTCCGTTTCCAATAAACAGATTTTCGATTTTCTTACGTTCTTCTACCTGCCGTTATATCATCGCACTAGACAAACACGCTTCCTTACCAAAACAAGACATCTATATTCATTCCATTTTGACAATCACAAATATTTGACCTAGCTTAACTTTAAGCTGGCCCAGATATGTCTGTAATATTATCCTGACCTAATTGTACAGTAAACTTACTTCAGTTGCATTGCCGGTGATAACAGTTGCTTTATTGCTTCTTGTACAGGAGGAAATATTTTTAACCCTTCACTCATTATTGTTGAGTCGTAAATTTGTAGATGTGAAAAGTATATATATAAATAGAGAGAGAGAGAGGGGAGAGTAAAAGAGTGAGTGGATAGAATGAGATAGAGAGATAGCAAAACAGAAAATATGATAGACAGAAATGAAAAGAATGGGATAGATAGATAGATAATATGAATAGAATGAAATAGATATCAACAGATTGAGAAAGAAAGAAAGAAAGAAAGAAAGAAGGGAAGATAGAAAGAAAGAAAAAAAGAAAGAAAGAGGAAAGAAATTTCGATATCAAGGAAAAGAACTATCTATATAAATATCTATATGAATGATCTATATATGATTTACCTATATAAATATGAACAGAACGCAATAGATAAACGGAGAGAGATGGAAATGACATAGAAAGATATCAATAGAATGGTATAGATATGAACATATGGGACTACATAGATAGATAGATAGATAGATAGATAGATAGATAGATAGATAGATATCGGTAAACTTAAATAAATATATAGAAAAATAGATAGAGAGATGAACATACCGTGATAGATAGATAGATAGATAGATAGATAGATAGATAGATAGATAGATAGATAGATAGACGAATGAAAAACAAAATGAAACTCATTGTTACTTGTAATCCTGACCAGTAATATAAAAACCCTTTTGAATAACTTTGCACTTAATAAGATTTCAATCAGTTCTTCCTAACATAATCATTCCTTTCTATATATGTAGAACCCCCAAAAGTAGAACGTACCATAGATTTTTATGAGTTTTTTGGTAACAATAAACAATTCTCATACAGATATATGTTTTCCGTAAATTGTTCCCAAACTTCTCAGAATCTAAAAAGTATTGACACTTCTATGAATCGAAAAACATTGATATATTAAAATATTTTCTTGATCGCAGCTCAGGATTTCTAATTAATAAATTCAAATTACTTGCGACCAACTCTTTAGTGATATTTACATTAGGCAATCTTTCCTTTTTGCTGTTCACCTCTTGTTTTAAGATCTTTATCAACTTAATCGATATTACAGAAAGGTTCAATGAAAACGGAAGCATCTGGTGTCCATTTCAGTAGATAGAATTTTAGTTCCGTGGGTTGGTCAGGTGTTTTGTATAAATGGAAATACTATCTCCGGTCGACCTTAGAAAAAATGTGCACGTTGATAACAGGGGCTCATATATATATATATATATATATATATATATATATATATATATATATATATATATATATATATATATATATATACAGAGAGAGAGAGAATATAGATACATAGGCACAGAATGTGACAGTCATATACGGATATATATATAATAGTATAATTAGGAGAATGTTTTTTTATCATTTATTCTGGAATAAACGTCTAACACGCACTCTGACTAATCTACAAATTTATAATATATAATTATTGACTGTATACCACAGGAAAATGGATAGATGTAAACAGACTAGGATAGATAGCAAATTATAAGACTGAGATAGATGTTTAGATACACAGAAATATAGAAACAAACCAGAAAAGATAGCTAGAAATATAAAAAGATAGATAGATAGATAGATAGATAGATAGATAGATAGATAGAAGTGTGTGTGTGTGTCTATGTGTGTCTACCGTATAAGTGGGAGCAGCTATTTATAAGGCTTTTTAAAAGTGTTCTAAAACTTTCATGCAGTTTCATACATTCGGCCATTGTACGCGCCGACCTTCTTCACGTGTTATACGTTTTGTTTCATTTACCGGAGTAGATTGTTCTGGTTCCACGTGCCATGCCTTTTCTGTTTATCTCAGTTTCAGTTTACACCCACACCCCTTTACTAACTCTCCAAGTTCTTGTTCCCCTCTGCTGTAGCTAGGTATTGAATACAGACACTTTCATCCACTGGGCCATGGGATATAAGGACGATGTTAGGCAAATTAATGACAAAGTGCAACACATTTTGTTTGACGCGTTTCATCGTTTAAGACTTCGTCAGACTAGGAAGGGGAGGGCTGAATATAAAAACAGTAGTGTTGCTCTTCCACTTTCCTTTCTAAACATTGATACTTCCTTGAAACAAAACATTACTCTAGTCCGATGTAGTCCTAAAGTACGAAACGAGTCACAGAGAAGTTTTAATAATTTGTCATTAATCTGACTAATATATATATATATATATATATATATATATATATATATATATATATATATATATATATATATAATATAATATTTTTGTTTAAAATATGATTCCTTCACTACATAAGATTTCTCATGTTTCAAAACATTTCCTAAAATTTCGCTTGAAGATGAAACGGGACTAATCACCTCAATTCAACTTAATTTTAATAATTATTTGGATGGTTTCGGCTCTCGTTTTTGAAACATGAGAAATCTTATGTAAGAAGGAATCATATTTTAAACAAAAAATATTATTATAATAAAGCTCTACTTCTGTATTGAGTACTGTCTTCTTAAAAATAAAAACAAAAATACTAAGGAACTCCGGATTATGCATCCAACTTATATATATATATATATATATATATATATATATATATATATATATATATATATAAATAAAAAAAAAGAAAGAACAGTAAGATATAAAATCCGGTGTTCTTATGGATATTTTTATTTTTACAAAATAGTGCTCAATGTAAATTTACAGAGCATTAATATTATAAATTAATTGATTTAAAATATGGTTTTTTTCCCTACACACTTCCAACCATGTTTCAAAAATAGAAGCTAAAAACCCCGAATTTAATTTTGCAATTAAATTAAAAGCATTAGTTCCATTTCATCTTCAAGCGAATTTTGGAGTAACTTTTAAAAATTACCGGGTTTTAAAGACACAGCTAAAATCACGTTTCCATGGTTACAGAATATTCTACTTAAATTGAACAAGGGATGTCTAGATTTTCCTTATGTCAGTATCATTGTATCAGTTATTAGCTACAATTTGGTGAGGGCTAGGGATGTATTTTACAATGAAACCTGACATCAGTTGAATGGATGTCGTCTGAATGTTTTTTTTTTTTAAATTGTTAACGGTAAAAAAATTTCAACGTCATTTTTTAAATTTAAAGATTTTCGGTTTTTTTTTTTTTTTTTTTTCTAATACTTTTTATTTAACTACGATTTGAAATATTCTCCTTTTTAATTTTTATTTTACTATATTCTTTTTAAGAGCAGTTAAATGTATTAGAATCCATTATATTATGTAGGATTATTTTAACATCAAGTTTAAGTATGTATATGAGGTTACATTTTTTTTTTTTTAAATTTATGACTATGACGGCAAAAATGGTTACTTAATTTCACTGATTTAGTAAACTTTTATTTTATATATAAACCTATATATATATATATATATATATATATATATATATATATATATATATATGAAAATATATAAATAGAGATCTGATGAATTAGAAACAAAATTCCGATCCTAGGGAAAATAATTATAATCCCATGAACCCTTAAAGTTGTCTGTTTCTTAATATAATTAATATTTGCTCTGTTTTTACATTGAGCTCTCTAGATTACACCCCCCTTGAAATTATCCATACGGATTACGACAATGATGGAAGCCAGAGCAACGCCAAGATCGCCGCTGACATGGGCTGTCAAAAGTTGACGATCTTCCGAACGATCAAGAAGGGCATTGATTAGTTCTCCTACCGCAAGTCTCACCGTATTCTCAACACGAATGCCTCCAAGGAGTCGAGGAAGGTCAAGGCGGCGGCTTTGCTGAACGAGCTCAAGCACAGGTCCGCTGGGATGCTGAGGTTCTTCTCTGGGTGAAAAGAATTTCATCCAGGACAAGACGAGCAACAGGCAGAAGGACAGGCAGGTGGATCTGCACAGTCACCGAGGAGGTTCCCGTCGTGAAGCATACAAAGTTTCCCTCCTCCGTCATGTTCCTTGGCGTCATCTCCAGCGAGGAGGACGTCATGCCTCCGTTCTTCTTTCAAAAGGGCCTGAGAGTCACCGCTGAGATCTACCAAGAGGTGCCGAGGAGCGTGGTGTAGCCCTGGATGGACGAGATCGTCGCCGGACGCCCCTACGTCTTCCAGCAAGACTACGTTCCTGCACACAATGCCAAGACGACTCAGACTTGGCTGCTCAACAATGCTCGCCGGACTTGTGGCCGCCCTCCTCACCCGACTGCAACCCACTTGACTATTTCTTCTGGGACGTGATTGAGGCCAAGACCAACAAGCACGTCCACAATACGGTCGATTCTCTGAAGGCTGTCATCGTGGAGGCGTTCGCCGCTATGAACAAGGACATGGTCGCCAAAGCGTGTGACTCATTTCGCCCCGCCTTGAGATGGTCGTCGCCGCCGCCGGCGGTTACATTGAAAAATAATATAGTATGTAACTCTAATTGTAACGCTAAATAAACTGTCGGGTATCTGCATATACAACTTTTGTTTTTATTGCCTATTTCGTTTTCTTTTTGTCAAGTGTCGGATTTTGCTGCAACACCCTATATATATACTAGCAGCATGGCCCGGATTGATTCAAAAATCGTACGACTCATACAGCAATCGCTATCACTTGACTTAAAATATTTTTGCCCTTCCTTGCCTTTAAAGGAGTGCCCTTTGGCGTGTTGATGTTGCTACATGCCTTACTTCTTGCCTATCTCACCCTACGAATTTTTTCCTAAGCTCTATACTAAACATTAAATCTGTTACGAAAAAAGGACTAAACAAAATGAACACAAAACGATCAGCTTTAAAAAAGGACTCGTAACTGGAAAAATCGAATAAAAAAGAATGTTAACAACAAAAACTTTTTCACACCCAACCCAGTTCTGCGGAATCAGAATAAACGTTGAGTTTAAGCAAGCAAATGAGCCAATTGGAGTAAAGTGCCATGCAGATTTAAATTTTTCCCACTTGTGACGAATGCAGCTATCGATTTTTTTTTTTTTTTTTTGCATACTAGCATGCTAGTTAACATTCGTGTCAGTCAGCTGTTGGCTCTCACGCTAGCCAATAGAATCTTCCTGCCTATTCGTGTCAGCCAGCTATAGGCTCTCACTCTGGTCAGTACAAAATGGCCGCAAACTACATGAAAAGTGCCGTAGAGGCATGAAAAAATCGATTATTTCCACTATCAATGGGAGTTGGGAAATGCAAAGTCGGTCTTGGTCTTTCCACTAACTTGGAGCATGTGCATGTAAATTTTGGTGCAAATCCGTCGAAAATTACGTCCGTGCATTCGTTGCACACACACACACACACACACATCCTGCCCTATATATATATATATATATATATATATATATATATATATATATATATATATATAGCTAAAAACAAAAATTACCTCAACACAGAGAGTAGTCTATTTCAAGCCGTTGTTAATGAGAATGGGTTTGTGTTAGCGATTGGTGGTGGACGGGTAAGATATCTTATCCCGGGGTAAACAGTCTGGGGTTGGAGTTTATTTATGACCAGGACGTTTGGTTGTTTGTAGTTTAATATCAGTTCCTACTATGTGGCGTTTCTTATACAAGCACCTAGTGTCATTTTCAGGGATTCACAGTAAATAGTTTTTGCACTACAATATTATTAATAAGCGATGGGGGATTTAAACCTAAAGATTAATGTAAATTAGTTGAGTTATACAGATTTATAGATTGTAGGTCATAACAGAGCACCCAATGGAATAAATCATGTTGTCCAACACACATATATCCGTACATATCTTCATAGATACATATATGTACATTTACATGTTCATACATATATGCCACTATACGTACACATACCCCTCCAACATATATGTACATGTATTCTTATGTAATTTGTAAATTTTTTTCTCTGTCTACATTTTGTGATTAATTCTCTCCGTTGATTTAATAGTTTGCATTGATTTTTATATTTTATTATCCTGATTTTTCTTTTAAACATAGCTTGCTCCTACCCCTAAAACTATTGGGTGTGTTCGCGAAACCTAGAATTTTCCAATTTATTTGAGGATCCAGACCTTTTTCCTTCAATTCCCCAAATCTTTGCGAAATGGCTGTTTGGTGTTTTAATTTTGAATTGGTGAATGAATGTCTATGTGTATTGATTCTCTTTTTAAATTCTCCTGCAGAAATGCCGATGTAAATATTATGGTTTGTCGTATTTTCTTTAGGGGTAATGGTTGCCTAGAATACTGCCGTAGTGGATCTGCACTTGCCGTCTACTGGGCAGTTTTCCTCAATTATACAATTACAGGGGCGTTCCATGTTAGATTTAGTTTTTCTCCCATGGAATTTATTTGAAATGTTATTGTGATGGGAATTAATAATTTCGTAAATATTATCAGTGCAGGAGTAGTTAATTTTGATTGATCGATCACCTGTAATATATATATATATATATATATATATATATATATATATATATATATATATATATATATATTTGTATGCGAAACGCTTGCTCGTACATTTACCACTATTTATCTATCTAACAACATTTAAACATGTGTTTCTATAAAAAAATTTCTCGGACATTCAGGCCGGTGAATATTGTTTAATACTGTTTATTATAAACAGAGCATTTACTTAAATACTTGTATCTATAAAAAGAATGTTAAACATAAAAATATCTTTAAATAATTGTCGGACTTTGTCCATTTCATAATATATATATATATATATATATATATATATATATATATATATATATATATATGTAATCCCGTTTATATCTCAAGTCTATTTCAACATAAAAATATAGAAATTCTGCACTGGATTAAGTAAACTTTGTATATTAGAAAAAAAAACTCTGCATTAATGCTGCCTTAAATATTTTTGAACGTCACTGCGTCTTTCGTGGTATGAAGACATCATATTTTGAAGAGGGCGCCTGAAACAGAAATGGCGAACTCTTGTGAAACCTTTGTTACTCAAAAACATATTCCATCCTTAACACATGATTCGCCCATTCTACGAAACACTACATCACATGGCATAGCACAGATAACATAACAAAATATTGTTGAATTCAGCATCTCATAACCTTGGTTTAGACAGTATTTGACAAATGTTAGAATATACAATTCCAAATTTGAATGTGATCACAAATTGCTTGTATATTGAAAACGGCAGCCAAGAAAATTGCTCACCTCCGATTAAATGAATCACAAAAAACACCTCGGTATACACATCCAAGTCCTTAAAAATGAAAGTATAAATTTAGAATTCTGTAAAAAAAATCTAGTGTCTAAATGTCCAAATAAACAAGATTCTAAATAATAAAATCAAGAGTCTATCTAATTGATGTCAATAATCTATCTAGATAGATAGATAGATAGATAGATAGATAGAAATATGAAAAGACTGTCCATAGATAGAAAGATAGATATGAAAAGACTGTCCATAGATAGATAGATAGATAGATATGAAAAGACTTTCCATAGATAGATAGATAGATAGATAGATAGATAGATGTCAGCATGTTTATGTGCCTCCGTCTTTTTTTCTTTTGCTACAATGATTCATTTCAGCGCTGCAATAAAGCAAGTTCAGTTTTATTTAACCGATTCTGCACATAGCTCGCTCAGTAATAAAACGACACGGAGAATGTTTGCCTAGATTTTAAATCGAAAACAAAGAACTTCGCTTACTTGCTGTACAATAGTGTCAAACTCACTGTAGGCAATAATCTTTGTGGCCCTTTTTTATTATTTAAACAAGCCTGTCGACAAACGTCGAAAAAAAAGAAAGGATTTTGCTTTGTATTGTCAGTAGCATCAAAGTAATTCTAAAGGCAGACCTGATGCGGACTGGCTCTTGTAATTTTTTTAAGTTCTGTATGCTTCGGCTTCAGGTGTTATTGTATAAACTTGTTGTAGACCTGGGGAATGAACTGCAAATGTTGATTCTAGAGTAATAAAACTATCTTGCAAGCAAGGTGTGTCTAGACCAAAAAAAGAAATGTTTTAAATCCTTTTATTTTTAAATTTGATGTCTATTGACTATTACGGGGCATGAACATTGTATGAATTGTTTTTATTTTTTTTTTTTCTTATTCTTTTTTTGGTTCAGTATTTCTTTTTTTCTTTTTTTTTCTTTTTTTTTGTTTAGGTTTACAATGGAAAGATTTCAGGTCTGGATTTTCTTTTGGATATCGACTTCGACAATTACTTACTGTTGTCGGGCGCGGAAGATTCAATTTCTTAAGGCAGATATATAGAGAAATAGGAACACATCGCTTTTGTAGAATGAGGTCAAACTATTTGACACAGTAAAAGAGGCTAGTTTCTTCTTCTATGCGTTGTGTCCCTTCAGGATGTGAGTGATCATGGCTCGCCACAACCTCGCGGTGTTAGCGATTAGGGCCCTCCACAGCTTCCAACTTTATCCGACCATATTCAAAGAGTAATGGATGAATTCCGTACGCGATTTTGGTTCACGTGTGCTGTTCAATTTATCCAAACTTAATTCTTTATCTATCTATCTATCTATCTATCTATCTATCTATCTATCTATCTATCTATCTATCTGTATGTATGTATATATATATATATATATATATATAAAAGTGAACATTGAAGTCAACACTTAGAGGCGACACGCTGTTTCATGCTAGACGCAATCGTCTGGCGGCCTGACGATTGCGTCTAGCATGAAACAGCCTGTCTCCTCTAAGAGTTGACTTCAATTTTCACTTTTATATTTACATACGCTCTATCTCTGATATTGAGCAATTTATCTCATAAATATACCACATCTTAAAACTATATATATATATATATATATATATATATATACTAAAAAAGAAGCAATTTATTAATTAGCAATGTTGATGTGATTAATGGCGAAATCACTTCGCTAACAAGTCTTAATGAGACATAATTAATTTACTATCAATTACGTGAATAATACGATCCTTATATTTGAGTTGTTGGCAGATGGAAGTGACAAGCCAAGTACTTTCGACAATTTCAAAACTGTCACCTTCGGGGTGCAATTTTTCCATACATAGGCAAACACTAACACGAAATATGTGTAGACCGAAAGATGAGTTTTTTTTTTTTTAATTTAAAATAGAAAGATGATTTTTTTTAAATTATAATATTTATTGACAGTCAAATATGTGTTTTGGAACGTGCGATGCCGCGACGCTAGAGTTCCTGTTCGAATTGATCAAGTGATAATTTTGTTTGAATTTTGAAAATTATAAATTCACGAAATTTTCTTGTTATATGTGTTTATCAGTTAAAATGGACTTAAGTATAATGCCGTTAGTAGAGTAAAATGTCTTAGTAGTTTTCACAGAATTTAATATTCTGATTATTACGTATTCTTTCACTTTGTTTCACTCTCAGTAATCCCCTGAGTCTCAGTGACTTCACTGCCTACATTGGGGTAAAATGATTAAAAAGAAAATCTCAATAAGCCTGTCTTTTATAGTTCTGGCAACGTTTCCGGTTTCTCGCTCCCCTGTCACCTAGGATATTCAAAAATTTAAATGTAACGTTAATTGCATCTTCTGTCTTCCTGAAACCGGTTCTTTAATTGTCCTTTCTCTTGCCTAAAGTCTTTTCATTCTTCTTCACTCTCCATAACTCGTTCAGTTGCGTCGTAGTGGTATTATCACCTTTCTTTGGGGTGAAACGATTAAAAAAATTATTTTGGAAAGAGAATTCGTGTTTTCATTTCTCGTTGTTGCGTTCATTCACCTTTCGTCTTCCTTGTGTATGTAGATCGGATCTTTCTGAGATTTTGTGCTCAACGACGCAAACTAGAATCAAAACACTACTTGGGGGTGATGTTTCTAGTCGGTTAAAGACTAAAAGACACTTTAGGTATGCTTACATGCTAAAAAAGATGCGAATAATCAAATAAAGTAATTTTGTTAGTTTCTTAACGGTCTTACATAAATTCTAATTATGTAAATTCTGTATGTAGTTATAAAAAATAATTCTATAAAAAAATCTGCGTTCATTGAATTTTGTTAAAAGTTAAATATTTTTATTCTTTTACATTTTGTTTTTTTCATTTTTAATCATTTCAACCCAAGCAAGGCAATAAAGCCACTAAGACGCAAGGGCTTACAGAATGTGAAAGAATATAAGAAAAAAGAGAACATTATGAAGGAGAAAGAATAACAAAATAACAGGAATTAAGAAGGCAGAAGAAGATTTTATATTTAAAAGACAATTTTTCGTAACAACTTTTTATATGAAAGTATCGAAATACTTTTCAAATACCATGATTCTTTTTAATCGATTTCACCCCAAGTAAGCCACTAAGATACAAGGAGTTACTGGGTGCGAAATAATTTGGAGCAGAAACATTATTGATGAGCGGGAAGAGAAAAGAGCAATTAGGAAGACAGTAGATAGCGACTGACATTGCATTTAAATCTTTACAGATTAAAGTTGGCTAGGAAGCATGGATCTGGAAGAGAGAAGTGCGAGAAAAGGAACTGTTGGCATAGAATTTGCATGTAATATTTTCTTAAATGTTACTTAAATGAATTCCTTATTTGAACTCTTCTTTGTCATCTATCGTAGCAGAGAAAAGACGAAACATGTCTGCTGGTGGGTAGATTGCAATGAATTCTAGATTTATACATTTGAATGTTTTTTGTATTTTTTTTTTGTTTTGTTTTGTTTTTTTTTTGCAAAGAAAGCGGGCGTAACTTTAGCCGGAATTATATCTTGAATCGTCGATTCTATTTTCTTCCCAGATAATCGTTATACCATCTCATTCCTTGATAAATAAATAAAGAAATATCGAAATAGATCCCAACAACTAGATAAATTGTGTGTCTGGTGCAGGCAAAGCTGCTTTTAGCTCATCTGATATTTTGGCCCGTTTTCGCTTTTGGCTTTCTGCCAATTTTTGAATCCATAAATGAGGAAAAAATGAATCTGGTTTCAAAGTTAACACTCATTCATATAGAATAGCATGAATGGACATGCACGCATAGCTAGCTAGATAGATAGATAGATGGGATTGAACGCATAAAAAAGATAGATTTGAACATATAACAAATAGATAGATTTGAACGTATAAAACATAGATAGATGTTTAACATATAATAGATTTGTACCTAAATATGATAGCTAGCTAGCTAGATTTGAACATTTAAAAGATAGATAGATAGATAGATAGATAGAATTGAACATATAAAAACAGATAGATATACAGATAGATTTTAACATATATATATATATATAGATAGATAGATAGATAGATAGATAGATAGATAGATAGATAGATAGATAGATTTTTAACATAGTTTTGTACATAAAATGATAGCTGTCTAGCTAGCTAGATAGATTTGAACATTTAAAAGATAGATAGATAGATAGATAGATAGATAGATAGATAGATAGATAGATAGATTTTTATAATAGATTTGTACGTAAAAATGATAGCTAGATAGCTAGGAAGGTAGGTAGATAGATATACAGATAGATTGATAGATATTGCATATTTTCTTATACAAAGATATAGGTAGGATGACAAAGACCACTCCCCAAACCGTGGAAGTTTTCTCTTCTTCAAAATCAGTATTCCATGTCACTTCATCATTTTTCCCAGTCTCTCTCCATGTATCATGTACTTTCGTCCAAATGTTTGGCAAGTCAGCTTTTCTTGTTGGATGGATGACATTGAAGTGTTTATTATTATCTTCTAAGCCAAGAACTTTTTGTATTGTTAAATTATGTTCGGCTATATCAAATATTTAAAATTCAAAGCGATTTTATATCTTCAAAATGATAGTCGTTGCGCGCCAGACGCAACAACACAGGGAGCGACTCCTTTGAAATTTAGAAACATTCTGCTACTTTAATGTCTGCTTTCATCTCACTGTATTTTGCCAAGCATAATTCAACAAACTTCAACAATTCTGTCAAGCGATCTTTAATGGGAGCTTGGACGTATGTTTAAATAAAACTTGTCCTAATGCACCGCTTCAAAATGCTATGAACTCTATATTTTGAAATGTTTATTTGATAAGCCGCTTGCTGAACGAACAAAGTTTCAATTTACACGATCTATTATTGTCGGCAGTTGTAGTACAGAATAATTCTTAAGGTCATCTTATTCCTAGTATTGATCTTTTCACTTATATATATATACGAAGGTCATTCAATAAATAAGGTGAATTTTTCTGTATAAGGACTTCTAATACAGATAGAAGCTTACTTTTTTTGTTTTACTTCTTTTTCATATGGATTTAATTTCTTTTGCAGGTTAAAAAAAAATCTTTGAGAGTTTTGGCGATTAACAAAGATGGCCGACCAAGAAGCATGCTCCAGGATTGAACAGCGGTCAGTTATCAAGTTTTTGGTTGCAAACCAGTTGAAATTCATAGGAGAATGTCAACTGTGTATGGTGCCACATGTTTCAGCCAAAAAAAATGTCTACAAGTGAGCTAAATTGTTTAAAGAAGGACGGAGCAGTGTTGAGGATGAAGACAGGCCTGGGAGGCCTACAGAAGTGAGGTCTCCTGAGGTGATCGAATCAGTCAATGACCTCATTCAGTCTGACAGAAGAACTACTGTGAGCTGCTGAGGCAGGTCAAGAAAGACATAAAGAACAAACGCAGGGGTCATCAGTCAGAAGGAGTCATCTTGCATCATGACAACGCAAGGCCTCACACAGCATCCCAAACGGTGCAGACCATCAACGAGCTGGGCTGGGAACTGCTCCCTCATCCCCCTTACAGTCCAGACCTTGCCCCTTCAGACTTTCACTTGTTTGGTCCCTTGAAAGCGTTCACGAGAGGCACGAAGTTTAAAAGTGACGATGAAGTCAAAAGTGTTGTGAGCGACTGGCTGAGACATCAGTCCAATGATTTTTACGCTGAGGGAATACGGAAGCTTGTGCACAAATGGGAAAAGTGTGTGACAGTGCTGGGACACTACGTTGAAAAATAAAAAAAAAGTAAGCTTCTATCTGTATTAGAAGTCCTTATACCGAAAAATTCACCTTATTTATTGAATGACCCTCGTAATATAACATAAAAAGATTATTTAACTTTAATATCAAATTTTGTTGTTTTCGTAATGACCATTCTTCAAGGGGTTACGTTTTTTTTATAAAGACACACACACACACACAGACACGCACACACAGAGACACACTCACTGCATCAGAGGGAGGGATCGGTGCTTGCACCGAGACCAGCGCAACCGACGGTTGCGGTGACTGAGGGGAGTTTTTGTTCCTGTCCCGGGCGTACGCACCCGGGTCCCCACCTAAAAATAGACCTTGTGTCACATCTCGTCCAAGTGGGTGGACAGAGTAAATACCGCATGTAAATTACTATAAAGTAGAGGTGGGGCTTTTTAGTCTCAGAATTCGTGGCAGAACTGAGCTGTAATTTGGCATTTATTTATAAAGACTCCATAATATAGGTTTTACTTTATAAGCTATTATCTTTCTTCAACTCTACAAATGTTGAATGCATAACTAATTATAATTTCGGTTTTCCCATCTTTGTATTATATTAATTTTATCTTATAAATTGTCCCCTGTTCTGTCACCCATAAAATAAAAATAATTGTACGGATCTACGTACATCGAATCGTCTTTAAATTAAATACCAGCAGAAGAATTATCGTTGATCTTTTAAAAGGTAAGCTAAAATATTAATTCAGTATCTAAATGCTGCGATCAATTTTGAATTCTTCTGTAGTTTACATGTACATATATAATTTTAAGGTATGCTATATTTATGAGCTCAAGTGTTAAACATCAGTGATATAGCTTATGTAAATAGAAAAGTGGACATTGAAGTTAACACCCACTGGGTTTCTATCTATATTTCTGAGATAGGGGATAAAGGCGTTAGTTAGAGCTAGTGACAGGACCCAAAGAGTGTGAGTTCAATACTCGGTTAAGGCAGTGGCGAACTTTCAGAGGGGAATTAACAGGAGATAACTGACATCCATTAGACATGGCACGTGGAACTAGAACAGTCTACCACAGTGAGCGAAATAAAGGGTTCAGTCCGACATTCCAACCACCTGAAGAAGGCCGGAGCGTACAACGGCCGAAACGTTGTGATAAACATGGCGACAAAGATGAGGACTATAGGACTGTCGCCGCTTGATGTTAACTTCAGTGTCCGCTTTTATATATATATATATATATATATATATATATATATATATATATATATATATACTAATAAAAACTTATAAATATAAGAAATTATACTCCTCCGGAAAACCTTCGTTTTCTTGATTTGCAAATAATCAAACCAATACCAAATGTGAAAAAAGGTATAAAAAAAGAAAGAACAACATGTACGTCAGCCGAAAATAATCGTGTAGCATCCAAGTCCAAAGAAAAAAAACCTGATACGAGTAAGCAAAATCACTAAATAAAGTGCTCAATGCGTTAAGTAGAGCAGACCTAGTTAAACCTAAAGAGCCAGACAAACCTACCAAGGTTTCACCTAAGCGAATCTTCAGGGAAGTCTGGATGAAAAGGTGACGTAAGAACAGAATATATAGCCTAAAAACATAAAATCATGATTTTATGTTTGTAGGCTATATATTCTGACGATCTGCATAGGTGAAACCTTGGTAGGTTCGTCTGGCTCTTTAGGTTTAATTACATACATATATATATGTATATATATATATATATATAGAGAGAGAGAGAGTGTGTGTGTGTGTGTGAGAGAGAGAGGCAGAGAGACAGACAGATAGACA